>OY751111.1:6715167-7163460 GCA_963564075.1 Eupithecia subfuscata | reverse complement strand
GGTATGAAAAGGTTAAGGGTATGACGTCATACCTTTATATTACGATATCCTTTTATAACGGTACCGTTATGTTTCGATAGCGAAAAAATAGCGATAGCTTTATTTTTAGTGCTAGCGTTATTTTTAAATAGAAGTACCGAAATGAGGAAACTATAAATAGCTCTCGGCTCAGCTGCAGATTCTTTCTAGACAGTTCCGTTCTAGTCGAGCCAGTGAGACCGGACAGTCGTGCGACTCCTGCGTTTCGAAGTTTTAGATACAGTGCTATATATTCCATAGCGTTTGAAGTGTAGGTGTAGGTACGTAGTTTGCGGACGGCACTTACAGAAAGAAAAAGATGGATAGCAAAAAAAGTAAGTACCTACCTACCTAATAAAAAAATACAATAGTACCTACTTTACGCAAATCACCTAGTTTTTGTACTATTATATATTAAATAAAAGCTTTATAGGTGATAAGCTACTATTGTTAAGGAAGTAGGTAGATATAAATAATCGATGTAAGTTTAGCGGATTGCTCTGACAATAGCTAGTCGCGAGGCTTTGACTAAACTCTAATAAAGCCACGTGAGTAGCTATCAAAGAATTTAGTTCAACCCGCCAACCCTACGTGGGAGGTAGCCACGCTGTAGTAAATAAATAAATAAATAATGCTGGACCCAAGCTAAGCAGAGCTTGCGTTATGGGTACTAGATGACTGATATACATAATATAATACATTACATAGATAAATATTTTTTCTTATACATAGAAACAACCAGAACACCCGGAACAAATATTTATAGATCGTACAAACATTTGTCCCAAGGCGGGAATCGAACCCGCAACCTCCTACGTCACAGGCGGACCTGCGCCCGCCGCGCCACATCGGTCGTCGTAGTAGGCTGAGATCTACTCAAATTATTATAAAAAAAAAAAAAAAAAATTATAAATCAATTTTATGGTTTATTTTAGGATCAACAATGCAGCGCCAACACTCGCCAGATGTTTTATTAGGAGAAACTGAGGAACAGGGCTCTCCCTCCGTACTTTATCCTAAAGTGCCTAAATTGGATAAAGTTACGGAAAAAAGAAATCATCCACCTGAATGTTCTCACTGCTTAGCCATCAAACGAGACGAAAAGGACCGAAGGAATGACATATTTGTCTTGCTCTTAAATGAGGAAATGAATAACATAAAAAATTGGTTGCCTGTAAAGTCGGTATACGGGCGAAAGTTTTACGTGACAACGACTTTGAGTTCCTTTCACTTTTTATGTCTGCATAACGTGAGCGGAGCGTAACGCGTAACGCAGTTTCTTGAAGTGTCACCCGGCAAACCAATTTATAAGACGTTGTCACGTCAAAACCTTGCATGCGCGCCCGTATGTACGGGCGTATGTAGATTACCACTGACTGACTGACTCACTCACTGATTGACACGATTGTTCTCCCTGTTGGTGGATGGGAAGGTATGTTTTTTTTTACGGAAACGTGTAGGGGGAGTGGGGTGAGTCGGGGAAAATCCCGACTTTATGAGATTTCCCCCCCCAGAGCCCACCCCTCCCCCCCTTCTTTTCAACGGAGCGATTTGGATTAAAAAAATTTAAGGATTCGTATAGAGGGGCATGAGTGATTTCCATTGCAAAAAAAAAATTACCCCCCTCTCCCCCCAGGACCCCCCTTTTGAGAGTGCTACCGGATGCCGACGTGATAGAGGAGTTCCGATTGCGGGATCGTATAGAGTTTCTTTTCGAGTTGAAAAAAAAAAACACCCCCCCCCCCCCCCTCCCGTCCCAATTTTTACCCCCCCTTTGATATCTCCCAAACGAAGTGAGATAGAAGAAATTTTTTTTCACAGTCTTGTAGAAGGGGTGATACCATTTTGAATTCAAAAAAAAATTTCGCCCCCCGCCCCTCTACACCCCCATTATTTATAAAAAACTGAAATTTTGCCATTTTTAGCCTATATTTTGACCTCTTCTTAGGGCGGAGCATTGCGGCGAGCGAAGCGAGCCGCAACGTAACCAAGGGTTACAGCACGGCGAGCGAAGCGAGCCGTGCTATGACCCCGCCCCCCCTCGCCCCCCGTCCCCCTCAACCCCCTTTCCCATCAAAAAATGTGATATAGGTATCGTTTTCGACTAACATGGGGGTGAGGATTACGAATTTGATGACGGCGGGCGTGTGTCGGGTTGTGGTGAGCGAAGCGAAACGCAATACGACACACGTCACTGGCGTGCACTACGCACACGTGCTGTGTGACACCACACCCACTTATATGGGTATCGTTTTCGACAAACTCGAACTCGTAGATTACAAAAAAAATGTCCATTTCAAAATCCAAGATGGCTGACATTTTTTTCATCGCAAAACCCACTCTTGGTTATCGATTTCGATCAAATACAGGGTGTAGGTTACGAAAAGGGGTATACAATTTAAAACGAACCGTACACAGAGCCACCGCGCCGCGAGCTGCTTGCAGCTCGCGCACTTATACCATACTAGGATACTAAGGATTCTTGAATATGTATTCAAGAATCCTTATATTTCTACATTCCTTAGAAGGGAAGCACACAAGAGAAAGCAGTTTGACAGACTCGGAACTGCAAGGTACATAATAATAATGTCCCTTGCAGTTCTTTTTGGAACGAAGTTCCTTATCGCGCGTTGTGAAAGGGGGCTAGACGGAAAAAATTGTCACGAAAAGTTGTAACGACACATTTTGACGACGAGAGCTGAGGAGAACCGAAGCGACGACGAACGCACGGCAAGCGAAGCAAGCCGTGCTGTGACCCCCGTGCCCCCCTAAAGCCCCTCCCCCATCAAAAAATCCGATATGAGGTATCGTTTTCGACTAACATGGGGGTAAGGATTACGAATTTCATAACGGCAGGCGTGTGTCGGATTGCGTGACCCCCGCGCGCCCCCCCGAAACTCCCTCCCCCACCAAAAAATTTGATATGGACGTTTAGGATTTTAGTTAGTTTTAGTTTAGTTGTGGGATTAGGACGTTTTCGACTAAAAAGAGGGTGAGGATTACTTATTTGGTGACGGGGGCATGTTTATTTTTATTTTTTTATTTAACACACAAAACACATTACAATGCCAGCTAAAATTAACGTACAAAAAATAGTTTTAATCTACATTGTAGCGTAAAAGTATGTGTGTACAACTGAGTATAATTAATATTATTATTCGTACTAAATAAACTTACAATAAACAGTAGTAAATCTAGTTAGTAAAAGACACTGGTGAGAAAATTAAATTTAAACAGCACAACCAATTCCACAGCCAGGCAACATCTACCTAGTGCACATGCACAGAGTTGACGCATAGTACGCGTGTACGCACACTGCCTAGCTATAAGACCTGGCAGTACCCTATTTCATTCCATATCCAAGTTGAGTGCGCCAGCATGGAGGACCAGCGTTATGAGGATCATTGAAATGGAGGATACTTTTAAGTACTCTAATGAAATGGTTTATTCTGGGGTTAAAAATGTCAAGTTCAGTATGTTTTATAGATTGCTCATTGTACTGACGCGCCATTCTAGTGAGGGGATTGTTATAAGAGATATTATTCTTATAAGTGCGTAACGCAAAAAGATTGCTCTTATTTGACCTTCTTGCACTAAATTTCGTATTAATGCAAAATTGAAATAGTAGGTCCGGGGAATCGATAATAGAATGAATTATTTCGTATAAGTATATAAGATCAAAATATGCACGACGGGTTTCAAGTGAAGTCACATTAAATATTTTTAGCCTCTTTTCGTATGTTAAATCAGATCGACCTGGGCGATGACGAAAACTTAACATTCTAAGGCATTTCTTCTGAATCCTTTCAACAGCATTAATATGAACACTGTAGTACGGTGACCATATTGGGCTACCATATTCCAGGACGCTTCTCACCAATGCGTAAAAAAGATATAGGAAACTGTGTGGCTTTCTAAAGCCTTTTGTAGATCTTAGAATAAATCCTAACAGTTGGTTGGCTTTAGAAGTTATGTGTTGAGTGTGCTCGCGAAAAGATAGTTTCTCATCGAACTAAAGGTGAGTCCTCAGCACGTGTGCTAGCACAATTGTATCTGCACACTTGAACAAAAGAGACTCTCGCACGATTTTGAAAATCGTGCTGCAACGATTGAGGCGAGGCGCGAGGGCCTCGCGAGGTGAAACGTCATCGTGCTATCTGCGTCCCGCTCAATCGCGCAGCGCGCCACTGGAGTGAGCGGGATACAAATGGCACAATGCATTGTGTGTGCTGTTTGCCGAGAACAGCACAGTGTGCCAAAGGCGTCTCGCTCACTCGCGTCGCTCTCCGCGCGTGCGAGCAGGACACAGGTAGCACAGTCAAGTGTGTTCCCAACGGTGGCGGCGACGGCGGCCACACAACACAATCGTGCTAGCACAGTGTGCCGACTCTTTGAGCGAATGAGCGCCTCGCACAATCCTCGCCAGGAATTCGTGTGCAACCCACCGCTACATCGAACAGTATCCCCAAGTCTCTAACCACATTCAACCTATTTAGTATATGACCATTGATGTGATAGTTGTTTATCATTTTATGGACCTTGTTAGTGAATGTAATTATAAAACATTTATCAATATTTAAGGACATTTGATTGTCACCACACCATTCAGCTACTGTCTCAATGTCTTTTTGGAGAGATTGACAGTCGTCAACATTAGAAATGGCTTTATATATTTTAAGGTCATCTGCATACAAAAGACAATCGCAAGACAGACGCTGAATCAGATCGTTGATAAAGATGTGTCTAGTATAGGGGAACAGCACGGCGAGCGAAGCAAGCCGTGCTGTGACTCCCACGCCCACTATTAATCGAAAGGAACTTCGTTCCATCCGGGTGTCCCTTGACACCTCTCAAGTTTTTCCATGTCTTTAATAGTTTTGTAATAATTTATTAAGAATTATATAAAATCTATTTAAAAATCTATTAAATTTTATTTAAATTTATTTAAAATCGAAAAGACCGAAATGAAACGAAAAATTGGTTGTTTGTAAAGTAGGTTTACGATCGAGATGTTTACGTGATAACGTCTTATTGCATGACGTCACGCGCTCGTGAGGTTTTGGTGTGACACAAGTTTCTGAACATGTCACCCGACTAAAACGATTTTAAAGACGTTATCACGTCAAAATCGAAGTAAGGCGATGATAGGCCGCCGGTAAAAACAATCATTCAAATGATCGGGTCATGACCCGGATCATTTTCATAACGGGTCGTGATTGATATCGATCTTTGTGAATGATCGAACGACACATGCCTAGATTCGACAAATATCACTAAAAATCATAAAATAATATTTCAGTGATTTTTTTCAGAATATCACTAACGTACTCCAAAAAATCACTAGATAAAGTGATAAAATCACCAAGGTGGGCAACGCTGCTTGTCAGTCGAGCGAAGTGCAAACGTAGCACTCGCATCTCATTTACTCCGTTTTCGGTACCGAAATAAATATCGTTACGGTACCAGTAAAATAATGATACCGTTTTTTTATACCTGTTGCGATATCGTAATTATGAACCGGTAAAAGTCTACCGTTCAGTATAAGTTCTACGTTTTCGGTATCGAAATAAATAACGTCACGGTACCAGTAAAATAATGGTACCGTTTTTTTATACCTGTAGCGATATTGTAATTATGAACCGGTATAAGTCTACCGTTCGGTATAAGTTCTACGTTTTCGGTACCGAAATAAATAACGTTACGGTACCAGTAAAATAATGGTACCGATATCATAATTATGAACCGGTATAAGTCTACCGTTCGGTATAAGTTCTACGTTTTCGGTACCGAAATAAATAACGTTACGGTACCAGTAAAATAATGGTACCGTTTTATTATACCTGTAGCGATATCGTAATTATGAACCGGTATAAGTGGACGTAGTTATGCAAAAAGGAACCAACCCACAACTCGGTCAAAATGGAGTTAAGTGCACAGGGAGGTTCCTAAGCATGTATTCTATATGCTCAAAAAAGATCCTGGCCATCTAGCGGCTCTTAGCAAAGATATGAGTATGTCACAAGGGAACTAACCCACATTTCGACATTTCATATTTTACAATCTAGAACCATGCTGCGTGATTTACTATAATGAGCTGATTTAATATGTTAAATGGAACCATAGCATTATGATACCCATAAAACTTTGATATTTTAGTTCTTACAAACTAGAACCAAACCACAAGGACAAAAAGATTACCTGCAATGTAATTGCTAACAAGAACCGAGTGGCTTGGTTCTGATATGCATTAATAAAATTCTACAAATTCACAGGTGCTTTGGTTCCAGTTTGCATTATGAAATATAAAATAAAATTAAGGGACTATGTTTCTTGGTACCAGTTTGCATAATAAAACACCCAAAGTCTACGGAGTCATGTGGGTTAGTTCTCGATTGCAAAGCAAAATTCCGAAACTCGACCAGTAGCCTGTGGGATGGTTTTAGTTTGCATAATGGAAATTTGGATTTTTTATGGCACCATGTTCTATGGTTCCAAGAGTTTTGGTGGGAGTACTGCCAGAATACACATATTTACGAAAATATTATTTTTATTCCGTCTTGCCACATTATTTATTTAAAAAGATAGTTAATAGGAAAAAAACAGTCGATGGAGCCAAGGTGAAATGGTTCGATACGAAGGAAATAATGTTGAAAAAAGAAAATATCGACGCCAATAAGCGGAATCGTAGTAACCAACACCCTAGTCAATTTTTTTTATTGCATAGTCGGAATCAGAAAAAAATCCCGCGTCGAATGGTCCGACTTCCGTGGCTCTACGACCAATAGAAAATTTTGTACAGCGTTGAAATTCACCCTATTTTTTTGAGGGACCACCTAAGCATTTGCTGTAAATAGCATAAAAAAATGTTCTTTTCGAACATTTTGCATATACAACAATTCACCTTTTGCAAAGTATATAATCGCGCTGTTGAAACTTTGAGCAATGCGGTACAGCGTTTCTGCTTATATGAAAATTGAAACGCACCACGCTTACTACAATTATAATATAATAAATTGTTATTTGTCGTGGCTTACTACAGTTCTCACAAACACCGAGATTAGACAGTTATCAGTTACGCTAATTTAAAGTCTAAATTCGTAGGATTTTCGTATTTATGCCCTTTATAGTACAGTTGTCGAATATTGATCATGGGGATTTACCGCTATTAATACTTGCGCTCGCGCCTGTGTGGTTTGCGGCTTACGTCCCGCTCCGTCACTACGCGACCGTCAAGAGAGTGTGTTGTGTTTGCTGTAAGTGAATTTTTACACGTGAGAGGAGATGTTTTAAACGTAAGTTCAAAATTCACCCTAAATTTAAAATTAAATAAATCATAAAAAATGTTTATAAGTTTTTTTAGAAGTAAGCATTGCTTTGTTTATTAAATTTTATTTTATTTTTGTTTTAATTAAAATAAGGGTTACCAGCTACTTATGTTTTGTATAATTTTGGTATGTATAATTAATTTTAAAGTGCCAATAAATACGGTCATTCTATTTTTTTTCTGGGTAATAGACCATCGTTTGACCGCAATCTCACCTGATGAAAAGCGAGGATGTCGCCGACGGTGTATCACGAAGGTCGAATAGATACCTATTCACAGAAGCAGGAAGCTAGTTCCATTCCTTAGCGGTGCGGATAATGAAGGTGGAGGAAAACCGCTTAGTGCAAGTGGAGGGTAGGGTATATGAACCAGGTAGGGATGGTATTGCGCTGTGCGTCTGCTTTTTCTGGAGTGGAAGGGGGATGGTGGGATCCGGTCACGTAGTTCCTGTGAGCATTCTCCGAAATGTAGGATCTATAAAGGATCGAGAGTCTTGAACACCGAGACTTTGGACATTAGTCTTTGCAAGGTGCTGCTCGTCAATGAATCTGAAGGTTCTTTGTTCTATCAAGTCCAAGGCTGCAAGCTGGTACATGGCCGAGCAATACTCTAAACCAGATCGAACCTGTGCTTGATAAAGAGATGGAAACTGTCCCGGCGTGAAGTATCGCTTAACCTTATTTAGGATTCCTAGCTTCATGGCTGCTGTTTTAGCCTTCGACTCGATGAAGGTACCCAAGTTCAAAGTTGGGGTGAGAGTGACACCAAGGAGCTCCAGTTGATCCTTTATAGGTACCGGTACATTCCAGAAAATGGGAGCCTGTACCAACAGACTCTCTTTTTCAGAGAAGAGCCATGCTTGCGTTTTCGAGGCATTGAAATTAACCTGAACTGACTGGCTTTGCCCCAATCCGAAACTGCCTTAAGGGTCAAGTTCAAGCGCTGCACCATGTCTTCTCTTTGCGCCTGTATTTCATTCCGAATGGCCTTGGCGTTGGAAAGATACCTCTCCACTACGGGGCTGTCGTCTGCGTTCTCAATGATACCGGATACCAGCAGGTCGTTAATGTGCAGCAGGAACAACGTGGCAGAGAGTACTGTCCTCTGAGGTACCCCGGCGTTGATAGCCAATTGATCAGACGAGCAGCCGTCAACGACTACCCGAGGTCGCTGTCTTCGAGTTATGTCAGGAGCTTACCATTCAGGACACGCTCCATGCATTTACATAACAGGGAGGTGACTGATGAGTTGGGGCTATAGTTCGTAGGGCAACTCGACTACTTTTCTTGGGCACTGGCACATTAGCAAGCTTCCATGACTTGGGGACTTTACCAGATATCAAGGACAGGCGAAATAGTCGCGTAAAAATGGGAGACAACTCAGGAGCGCAGGATTTCAGCACCACAGCCGATATTCCTTCCGGAACACTAGCCTTGTTCACATCGAGACCACGCAACGTTTTGAGCACTTATTTTTGATGTAAGTGGATTTCGATCATCGAGGAAGGCTAGGTGGAGAAAAGTTTGTGGGCTCAAGACGTGAAGCCTCTGCAAATTGAGTCACAAATAAATTTGCTTTCTCATCCGCAGCGCAGTGTGGGCCAGCGATCCGTCTGGGTTCAGCAATGGAGAAAGTGAAGGACGGCTAAAGTTAGCTTCGACGGATTAAGCTAACGACCAGAAGGCTTTACTGCCTGTTGGGAATGAGACAAACCTAGCTCCCAGTTGGCCAATCCGGTCAAAGCGAGCCTTCCTTAGCGTCTTCTTAAAGGACTTGGCGGCTTTGTTGTAGGCTGTCTTCCTTTGTGATTTGTTTGAGGCTTTACTGTTCCGGGCGTCGACCCACGCAAGATAAGCCCTGTGTTTCAGCGCAGCAGCACTGGCACACGAGGAGTTAAACCACGGAGTAGTCCTGTCGGAGGGTGAAGCATCAGTGTATGGAATAAAGTAGTCCATTCGGATAAAAAGCGAAGAAATGTCGTATCTCATCCCAGTCTGCTGACTTATATCGCCATACTCGTCTGCTACTCTTAGGAGCAGGATCCGGATTCCATATTTACATGGTTTTAATTTTATTATCCTCTCTAACTTTTAGCAATAAAGCCGTTTCAGTGCACCTAGTTACAAAAAATATTGCATTTAAGTCAAAATTAAGGTAATTGAAATTATTCTGATATGTAGTTACAGCAATTCCGCTTTATAAGAAAACACTTGATTTGCAGTCGCCCATACATTTTTGCATTGCATTTACAGCGTTTCTGCGTTCCAAAAAAAAAGTACGATAGTGTAACCCACATAAACATAGTTAAAAAGTAACTTATAGTAGAATTTGGGTAGTTGTCTTGAGAAAAGATGCAAAAATACATTTCTCATAAAAAAATTGTGCGATTAATATCAAAGGAGATATGATTTTTTTTTTTGAATTCTCTAAAGTTTTTCTCTGGTGAACACTTTCCATATTGTTGGTTACTACGTTTCCGCTTTTTCACTTTGAATGTTTTCAATTTTTATGAGAGAAGACCTTAAGCGAGTATTCTGAAGTGAATATTAAAAAAAACATAAGATGTGGTCCTGTATCTTTGACAATAAGTGCAATGAGCCCGCTTTGGCCCAAAGGTAAAGACATACCAGAAGCCAAACTAAAAGATTTGAAAAGTCTTTTAAATCTTGTGCCCGAAGATGCCCAGTATTTTTACAAAAATCTAACTGGAAACGCAAATATTGAAGACGATATCGAAGGCTTCTCCGGAGAAATGGACTTTATTTTAGAAGAAGATGATAACATTGATTAAAAAGTTTATTATTGGAGCGTTAAAGTGCTTCCAGATTAATAACAAGACGTTTTATAACACGTCCACACGATTAAACTTGTTGTTTAACATTGTTACTTAAAAAAAGCACAGTATTAAAACTGTGCGATATAACAATGTCACAATACAACCGGCGTTATATAATATAGTAAATAACAATGTTATATAACGCCGGTCAGTATCCGTAAAGATATTAAAATAAGCCTAAAACTATTTAACTTAACTATATTTTAACGTAAAAATAAGAAAACATGTTTAGCATGTACCTGATTGAGAAGATTGTTTGTGCCACTTTACTTAGTTGTGTTCAATATTTAGTTTGTTTAGTAGTTAAGCATTTTTTTTAATAAAACATGAATAAACCTAATAATTTGCTTTCATTTTTACACAATGCAACTAGAAGAACTTTTTGTAACAGGGAACCAACCCACAAAAACTGCATCTTGCATTGGAACCAACTGCAATTTAATATAAAAACAACTACTTGTGCCCAAAAAATTCTTAAGTTTTTAGGCTCTGTATAAAGCCCTCATTACCCTACACAAGACTGTAAAACAATAAAGCTAATAAAAGCTACCTAGACATTTCTACACAACTTTATTCTTTAAACTCAATTATCTCGAAAGTAACATTTTGAGGGTTGGTTCCTTTTTGCATAACTACGTCCAAGTCTACCTTTATATCAAAACAGTACCGTAATTTTTTACCGCTAGCTTAACCCTATACCTATACCGCCTTCTAGCCCTGCAACAACTGAAAAAAACACCGATTTTAGTACCGGTATAACCAGTACCTGTTTTGGTACCGGAAAACCGTTATAAGCATTTATATAACCATACCGTTATAGCTGGTACCAGTATAACCGAAAAACCTATACACCAGTATTATTACCATAAATAAATGTAAATGTCGTTTGAACCATTATTATTACTGGTATAAATATCGGTATAACCGGTATAAATACCGGTATAACCAGTATTATTACCAAAAATAAATACCGGTATAAATATCGGTATAAATACCGGTATGAATACCGGTATAAGTAACGGTATGAATTCCGGTATAAATATCGTTTTAACCATAATTATTACTGGTATAAATACCGGTATAACCGGTATGAATTACAGTATAACCGGTATTGTTACCGGTATAAATACCCGTATAACCAGTATCATTACCAAAAATAAATTCCGTTATAAATATCGGTATGAATACCGGTATAAATACCGGTATAAATGTCGTTTTAATCATTATTATTTGTGGTATAAATATCGGTATAACCGGTATAAATACCGGTATAACGAGTATTAAAAATACTAAAAAACATCACGTGATTAATTGACGGCCCCTATTAATTATTACAGATACCTATTCAGAACAAAACATGAAATCTAAAAACGATACACCCACACACACCCTCACACACAAACATGCACCACACACACACTGCACACGCACACACATCAACTGCAGGCTTAGTGGCACACGAACACGAACACGAATGATGGGCGGGCATTGAGAGTGTTAAAAACTCACTACGCGCTATGGCTTGAGTAGGAAGAGCTTGCCTTACAAATGACTAATAATAATAAAAAATATGCTGGACAATGCATGGCATTAAATGAAATTAAACCCGTTTATTTACCAATTTTACGTACGTATTAATTATTATTTATTAACATTATTAACTGTACCTACCTGTTTTGTTTTGGTGTCCAAGCATTATTTAATATGCTTATTTGGTTAGTTTTGAACTTTAAATCTATATAGACTTTTAAACACAAGTTGCCATCACCTTAAATAATTTAACAGTGCTTTCAGTTTCGTACGTCATTGTCACCATGGTGCATGCTGAGAATCAGCGTTGTGGGGTTACTCGCAACCTCGCAACATGCAGCTGAGCATGAACCTCTACTGATAGCGCAGGCGGACGGCACTAATCAACACACTCGGCCAGACCAAAAATACTCAGGCATGATAGTTTTTAAGCAATTTATTCATATATCTTTTTTAATAATTTGTATGTTGTGTATGTTGCTCCAGTTAGATAAGCTAACCTGTATATATTCTTATACCTGCACTATCAGAATAAATATATTTTCTTTTAATTTGAATTCTTATTTTGCACTTAGTATTGACAATCTGGTCTCCGCGCTGGATGAAAAGTAACAATAAAAAGCATATTTTCGCATTCTTCCCATGCTTCCCTTTTACGAGGAAAGAAGCCGAATTGACGAATATAAAAACGACCGCGACGTCATAGTTGTGCATTAAGAAGTGTGTGTGAGTGCCTCGTTCGACAAGGCAAGTTGCATTCCTATCGAGCGAACTGTAAACAGAGCACTAGCGTTGTTTACTCACGCGTTTTTCGGTACCGAAATGAATTAGGTTACGGTACTAGAAAAATACAGGTAGCTACAGGTACCTTTAAAATAATAGTACCGTTATGTTATACCAGTAGCGTAACCGTAATGATATACCGGTATAGGTCTACCTTTAAATCAAAACGCTATCGCAATTTTTTACCGCTAGCTTAACGCTATACCTTAACCGCTTTCAAGCCCTGATTTCAAAACCTGTTTTGAAACGTACAAACCTTTCACTTGATAGGGAAGGGACCCCACTCGGTGAGGTAGCCCCCCCCCCCCCCCCCCTTATTGACCATTTTTCAAAAAGTGTTCGTTTTACAAACTTTTCTTTATTTTTCCTGTAAAGTATAGATCCATACCTATCCACAAACGCTACATACATTTCAGATGGATAGCTCTGCAATCTTCGGAGATGGGGGAATGGGTAAAATTTCGACTATTTTCAAAATATTTCAAAAAGTATGAAACCCACAGAAATTTGAAGGTACACCTACAAACAGGAATTACAAAAAACATGGTACCTACCTACCCAAATATCACTTAAGTAATAAGTAAATTAATTGTTCAAAAAAGTTAGTGTTCACGAGGTTTACTGTTCGTAGAACTACTAGTTTATGCATCCTACATAACTTTTCAAATATATATTCCTTAGCTAGTGCACCAATAAAACAGTGCTATTCTTGAGAGCAGCATGGTAAACCAAAAAGTTAACTGGTTTTAAAAACAGAGTTTTAAATAATATCTTTAAAACTACCAATCTGCCTAATAATCAACTTTAAAATCCCTTGACATTTACGTTACGACGACGAGTCGACGTACGAGTGTTTCTAAAAAAAATAAAACGAAGTTTTTTTTTTGTTTTTATACCACCTACTTACCTATCCACAGTATGGAAAACTTCTAATTTTAAATAATATCCCAAAAGTTAGGACGTCGACGGGACTTCAACTACCCTCCCAGTCAGTACGGGAACGCGCTACCTATTGCGAATTTGCGACACTAAGTCTCCTTTTTCCATACAATTAAAACGCAAATCTCATACAAAATCGAGACGTCACGATCACGTCTCGTAACTGACGTTAAATAGACTCACCCCTCAGATTATTACAGTTCTTAGGTAGTTTGCATGCAAACTTTTCGCCTTAACTATTAACGTTTGTCTTTTAGAAAGAACCAATGGAAATAAATTATTTGATTACATGTCAACACCAAGCACCTAAAGTTATCTTCTTTGTATTTATTTCGGTAAAAACACATGCTGAAGAACAGGAAGATGAACGGACTTAAAGAGAATTATTTTTAGAGGATAAATACCCATTGCAATAATAAATAGGTACTTAATTGTGTTTACAAGGAAAATCAGAACCTGGATTTCATGCGTACTCGGGAGACAATAATTTAAAGGCTTCCCCCACACACTTCCCAGCAGCGGAAAGTGTGGGAGAACGAGGCAAAATAAAAATACAACATTTTTTTTATAAACAGCATTATCACACAAATATTATAAATGCGAAAGTTTGGATGGATGGATGGATGGATAGACGGATGTTTGTTACCTCTTTACGCCAAAACTACAATCGGGCTGACAATTTTCATACAGTAATTCTAATCCTTGAATCAAATATAGGCTTCTTTTTATCCCATAAATCAGTTCCCATAGGATAGAATAGAAATCACCTTTAAACGTTTCCATAGAAACAACGCGTGCGAAGCCGCAACCATAAACTACATAGTTTATTTATAAAAGGTTTATTCCCGCGGGACTACTAGGAAAATATGAAATTATTAGAGAATCGAACAGTGTGGAGTGTTTTAGGGTCCAAATCACCATCGAATGTGCCCCTACGTAGGTAATGCTACGATCTTCGATTTCTTTCCAGTTAGAAGTTAGAATTAGAACTAACTATTTGTCTAAGGTTTTTGTTAATATAGTGCGTAAGCCTCGCACTCTGGATAATTTCTAATTTCTAAGAAATCGAATTATATCGCAAAAAAAAATTAACGTTAAGTACCTAACTATTTGTCCATGATTTTTATTATTTTCAAATAAAACTTGGTAATAAATTATAATGACAAAATTATTTTGACAAATAAAACAAATAATACATTTATTTCGTCGGTATTTTGAGAAATTAGCTAAAGAAGTTCCGCGTACAAAGCTCTGTCATAGAAATATAATATGCCATAAAATCATGGTCACTTAATGTAATCAAGGTCTTATTACGGAAAAATGTTAATTAATTAAGTTCAATCAAAGTTCACAAGGAATTCATACAACTAAAAACAATAATGGTGCGCGTACTGTTTTTAGTATTATTGGGCTCGTTTTGGATAATATCAGGTAAATACATCTTATTCGTCTTTATTCCCTATTATCGTTATTTTTGCTGGTTGATTTATCTGTCTGTTTGTAGCAATAGAACTCCTTGATAATGTTTTACAAGTCGCAGGACTACTATTAATGTACGTAATCCATTACGCATTGCCTTGTCTAGGGGTCTTTTCGTTTTTATTTATTTTTCGAAAACTAGACAGAATTTTTTTTAAATATTTTTCAGTTTTGTGACTGAGTTTAAACCACTGCTGAAAGTATTTTTCTTTTTGTTACACCCTGCACATATTGTTCGTTTTCTAATTAAAAATAAAAAGGTTTTAATTTATATTAAAATAGTTTGACGCTGCTGCTTTGCCCGTGTTTTTCCTAAATAAAAAATAGGCTACAGCTTATTTCAGGTCACAAACTATAGCTATACGAAGTTTCAACCCGATACATTCAGCAGTTTTACTGTTTAAAACTACTGGAGTCAATTTTACACAACTATATTAGTATTATTGATGGATAAGTTCGTTTAAGAACTCATTTTAAAATAGTAGTCACGTTGACTTAATTTCATTTAACAAAGACTTACGTTCTTTCAGGGGCCGAAGCACACCATATTATAAATTTGGAAATGTCGAATGAACCGAGAATTGTGAGACCGAAAATTCCGCGAGAATCCATGTTCTTAAATGAGACATTAAATGTACGAATAGTATCAGAAATTCCAGTAGTGGCCAAGGTACAGATATTGTTATGTTACGTAGGGGAGGTGCGGCCTTCATATTCTTTTGCCAGTTTTTTAGTAGAATCAAAAACAAAGAAGAACAACTATATTCTTGACTATAATCTTTTCGTCCATAAGGGTATGAAAGGTATTTGGTATTGCACCCTTCTATTTGATAGAGACCCCATTCGATTTGAACTCGATGTCTACGTGACTAGTCCAAACGATGTTTCTAGCAAAGCTGAAATTGCAACCGAGATCGGTTTTTATAGTAACGTCGTGGCGCCGACAAACATTTACCAGGACAAAAGGAATAGCGCAAAAATTAAACGTGATACTTTTGGAAATGAGGCGCGGCCGCAAGGTACATATTCTAACTACAACCCCGAGAGAGAGCCCGATATCTATGACTACGATGCGGAGCTGCGAGTTAACGAAACGACTAGTAATACAAATAAACATAATTATGGCTACGGGGCGGAGCCACAGAATACACGTTACGGAACGAATAGTAAAATAAATAACTCAGAGCCCGGTTCTTATGGCTACGGCGCGGAGCCACAGAATACACGTTACGGAACGAATAGTAAAATAAATAACTCAGAGCCCGGTTCTTATGGCTACGGCGCGGAGCCACAGAATACACGTTACGGAACGAATAGTAAAATAAATAACTCAGAGCCCGGTTCTTATGGCTACAGCGCGGAGCCACAGAATACACGTTACGGAACGAATAGTAAAATAAATAACTCAGAGCCCGGTTCTTATGGCTACGGCGCGGAGCCACAGAATACACGTTACGGAACGAATAGTAAAATAAATAACTCAGAGCCCGGTTCTTATGGCTACGGCGCGGAGCCACAGAATACACGTTACGGAACGAATAGTAAAATAAATAACTCAGAGCCCGGTTCTTATGGCTACGGCGCGGAGCCACAGAATACACGTTACGGAACGAATAGTAAAATAAATAACTCAGAGCCCGGTTCTTATGGCTACGGCGCGGAGCCACAGAATACACGTTACGGAACGAATAGTAAAATAAATAACTCAGAGCCCGGTTCTTATGGCTACGGGGCGGAGCCACAGAATACACGTTACGGAACGAATAGTAAAATAAATAACTCAGAGCCCGGTTCTTATGGATACAATGTGGAGCCACAAACACATTTTAACGGAACGACTAGTAAACCTAGAAACGATGAGCCCCACCCTTATGATGACGCAAGGAACAACTTAGAACAAGCTGAAAACGTGAAAAAAGATAACGATGAAAGCGTCGTAGATATTAAAATGATCGTTTTTATTGCTATAGCTGCTGGGAGTGGAATTTTAATAGGTACCATAGTAGGCGTATTGTGCAGAAAAAAATTGAAAACTCCCGACAGTGAGCCAATAGTGAGTTTTACTACAGCAGATCCTGTCTATGAGGACGTGTACTCGGCCAAAATGAACGTCGCGAATAGGCCTCCCCACCCTCTGCCATTTGAAGAAAGGGAAGAAAACAAGCAGTATATCCACTATGACACGCCATATGATCATAGATGCGGATGGAAGCCTCCACCGCGAGTAGTAACGTTTATGAAGTAATTCAATAAGATAGGTAGAATTCGATCGGCTGTGGTTCAGGACACTACAATTTGTGGCGTCGATGTAAGGAGAAGCGGACGTATGTGGGCGCTGATATGATGATGATCTCCTCCTAGCCGAATTTCGACCACGGCGGCCAGTCCCATCGGAGACTAGCCAGATGCGGAGAACATATTATAGTGCACAAGCGTGTGCGCAAACACAGGTGCATTCTCTAGGATCACTCTCATAATCCGATGGAACGGCAGACCGAGGGCTGATATATTAAGTTGATGGTGGAGATTCGAGATTTTGCTAATAATAATAAAGTTAAAATATGTTTCTATTGTATTATTTTATGGCCTTCTTAACTAGAGATAAATATGTACAACAAATTACATATTTTTCAGTTTTTTTTTGTTAATAAATAACAGAATATAAGGTAGAAACCTTTTTCAGTAAGTACACACAAATTAACAAGTAGTAGATATCGACCAAGTTTTGTAAAATTCGTTCAGAAGTTCAAATTCGGAACTTTAGTTGACGTCGAATATTATTTATTAGGCTCAATATTATTATAGCCGACATAGTTCGAATGTCAGGCAAGCTGAAGTGGCAGTGGGCCGGCCTTAGCTCCCCACGGACCTAAAATCGCTCGGGTAAACGTGCTCTTGAGTGGAGAGGGCGACTTGGTAAAGTGAAGGACCCGTATGTCCGTCCTCGTAAAAACGAAAATCTAACTTTCTGATTCGTTTTCGTGCAACGCAGGAGGTTGCAGGTTCGATTCCCGCCTCGGGACAAATGTTTGTACGATCTGCAGATATTTGTTCAGGGGTTCTGGATGTTTTTCTATGTATAATAAAAATATATCTATGTAGTGTATTTTATTATTTATATCAGTTATCTAGTACCCATAACACAAGCTCTGCTTAGCTTGGGGCTAGATAATGCTGTGTGAATTGTCCAGCGTTGTTTATTTTATTTTTAAATGCCATCTTATGTACCTAAATGACATACGAATAGGCATTGTACAAAAACCAATCAGAATTTTCGTTTTACGATTGGATTCCTAAAAGACCGATGGCTGTTGACCGCCGTAGCGCTCTGCCTGACCTACGACAGGTCAGGCAGAGCGCTATGGCGCTCATTACGGGAGGCCTATGTAGCAGTATGATGATTATTATTACCTGTATGCATCTCCTCCCTGCAAATAATGCACTCATTGTCAGCGGCGGCGAGTTCGGCTGGCGTGGCATCAGGGTACAGGGTGTTCATGTTACGAATCGCGCGTCGAGACAAAACCACGTCGTTGTACGCCTTCTTGAAACTCCTGGAACAATGTGTTTGTCTTATCAAAAACCAACAATCAAAGTTATAAAAAATCAAAGTGATCACTTTATTCCTAGATTTACTTATGTATTTTGAATTTTGTGACGTGTCCATGACTCCTGTAAGATCTAAAAGAAATAAAGCACTTTGATATTTGATATCAGCTTAGCTCTAGAACAGCGGTTCTCAAACTTTTTAGCGACGGAACCCTTTTGGACATCAAAATATTTGACGAAGCCCTAAAATAAGTAAAATAAGGAAAAAACCACGTTTCCATGCTAATATAAATTCGAAAGTAACTTCGTCTGTCCGTCTGTCTGTTACCTTTTCACGCCTAAACGGTCTTAATAAAATTTGGCAGAGAGGTAAACGGTATCCCGGACATAGGCTACCTGAAAGCGCGTGCGAAGCCGCGGGCTGAAGCTAGTTATAAATATACGAAATTAATTCTAAAGGTACTAGTGTCTGGTGACATTTCTAAAAATAATTAAGATATCTGGTTTGACCTACTCAGGAAACTCAGCGTGCTCGCGCTGGGCATGTGTCCTTTCGCACTTATTGAATTAAGAATTTATTTCGCTTCCTAGGAGCGGTAGGCATTCTAGCACTCACCTGCGCCTATCCCGCTCCACAGAAAATTAAATAAAAGGTTGTAGAGAAGTAGGTTTGTTCCGTGGACCACGACGCGTCTCGCAGTTCGAATTACAAAGATTGTGTACTTAAAATTAATATAATTAGTGACTGTCGTATAACGTAATTATATCGTACTAGACGATCGCCTCGCGGTTTCACCCGCGTAGTTCCCGTTCTCGTGGGAATTCCTGGATAAAATATAGCCTATGTCACTCCCTGAAAAGTAAGCTTCCTAACGGTGAAAGAATTTTTCAAATCGGTCCAGTAGTTTCGGAGCCTATTCAATACAAACAAACAATTAAATCTTTCCTCTTTATAATATTAGTATAGATAATGTACAATATCCTCTGCAAGCTTGTCAAAAAATCAAAATCAAAAACTCTTTATTTCCATACATACAATAAAGGTACACTTAGCAAAGGTCAAATTATAAAAATAAATACCGACACAGAAATAAAGTGATATTTTTTATTTCTGTCGCTTCGGTATGTACACTAAAGTAAAGGAAGAAACCTTTAGCCTATTAGTTGTTACTTTTCGAGTTTGAGCAAAACCCGTCCCGAGCTTTTGTATCCTCTAGGTCAGTCATTTTTTAAGTGTGCTCCGCGGAGCCTCGGGGCTCTGCGAAACCTCTGTAGGGGCTCCGCGACAATACTGGTCTTATTTAAAATATATAGGTTTATTACCTAAGCAATCAGTAAATAAATTCAAGCAAATTGTCAAACATGCTCTGCACAAAGACTTACTATAAAATATCAGATTATCTAGCTAGAAGCTTGAAATAGGAAGACAAGCATTTGCCACCCTAATCAACCAGCGGGCAGCTAACTAGCTAACTGGGTGAGCAGCATTTTGTCTAGGGTAGAATAGACAAAAATGACATTGAATACACTAAAAATTTCTACACTAGGACAATTGTTGCTAAGAGGGATCATACCGAGCCGCTAATTGGATGTAGAACAGACAAACAATCGTGTAATCGGCCTAGTTAGGTCACCTAAACATAAGACATCTGACTTTTAGATTCACCTTCATGTCTTAGGTAAGTATGTGTGAGGTCAGTATTTTGTCGTTTTGGCCACCTTCTAGTCAGATTATAAAGACGCGTCCTAAATTCGAAAAGCAGGACAAAAAAGAGCATAATAAATAAATAAATAAATATAAACTGCCAAGGGCGACGATATATGAAGCCTATTTTCTAAATGAATAATAAATTTAGGAAGTATGTAGGTTTAAAATGATGATTGCTATAACCATTAACAAGTTTGCAGGTATTTTGTGCTTCAATGTATGCAAGGCTATAAAACAGTAATTGCCTATAATACCCACTTTGTTGCAGCTAGTGTAGATTAGAAAATTTTTACTGCACTCAAAAACAAGGCCTTATAACTGGGGGTTCTATTTTTTAAAGTTAATAGGGCAATGGATTCTCGATACTCACCTCATTGTTTCATACATGGGTCTAAATGCAAATAGCGGCAGAGTGTATATCCTGACCATAACTGCTACAAATCCAATGTAAAGCAGGACTTTGAAGAAGTTTATGGCCAGTTCTGTATAAAGGAGAACTGCAGCTTTGCTCTCCCAAGGGGCTTCCCAGCGCGAGTCGACAGCATGAAGGGCATACTACAATAAAAGGTAACATGTTAGGTGACTTTCAACAAAGTAATAAACAAAAACCTGTTATCATATCAGTAAACACTACCCACAGACAAATAACTAAGATATAATGCATGACATGACAATCTTTTGTATTGAATTTTTATTTGTACAAAGGCTATAAAAAGGGCACTATACCTTGATCAATATGTTTACAATCATTATAATCAGAATGCTGTATTCAAATCCAAACACAAGTTGTACAGATGGTCCTTTAGAAGCTGTGAATTGATATGCATGGTGAATAAAATAGAGATCTGCATGCGCCAGCAGCATCAGTAGTGAGAGAATTCTTATGTGGAACAACCAGCCTATAACTGGACTTCTCTCCATCTAAAACAAAAGGATAAAGTGTTTGGTAACCATTTGGTAACATTTTTATTTGAGCAATAGTTCATCTTATGCATAATATACTTACATAGTCAACCCTATCTTCTGCCAACCAATGAAATGCTTTCAAGAACAGCAGAAGAGTGAAGAGAGCAATGAACTTCGGATTGAAATCATCTCGGAATACAGTGAATGCTAAGCATGTCTCTGTGATGGCATACCATGACCTTTCTATTAAATGCTGAAAATAACCAATGAGATTAGTTGTTTGACTGGAATTAAATTTATGCTTATTTCAAGCAGCCCTCAAAGCTCCTTTTGCTACCCACTTTAAACAATCTGGACTTATCTTCAGAGTGTGATTTGATTAATAAAGGTATACAATGAGAACTTTTTGAAACTTAATTTTGCTTACCTCAAATTCGGCCGGTCGAAGCTGACCAAAGAATATTTTTCTTAGTAATTTACCAACCAATAACACTAAAATAAACGCCTGCAGATACATTACCTGAAAGTTATGCTATGTTATGAATATGATTCTTAGATTTATATTTATAAGAAAATATGTGTAATCTTATAAATAGGTAGGTTCCACATCACAAAAAATGGAATCAATTTGAGATCTTTGTAATCTCTTGAAGGAGGAAACAGAAAATTTAGATATTGTCTAGGGAAGATAGGTGTAACTATATATGAGTAGAAAGAAGGGTCCCTTATACTTACAGCCATACTCGGGTTAGAATTTGTTAGGTAAACTATTGAAGGGTAGAACTGCTTCTTCTGGTAGTAGGCATTGCCAATGACCACTGTAGTTAGAGCAATACTAATCACAGTGGCTAGAATTGCCTTCATTTTGATGTAGATGGTGAGATGCCCACACTAAAACTATAATATCTGATGATAAAGAGTTTCTAAATTATCCAAAAATCCATGAATGTCAGTAAACACATTTTCAAAACATCTTTCTACAAATTTCGCCAGAAAAATCTAATTTGACGTGTTCAATCTTCATTTGCGACTTTGTGACACAAAACATAAAACAGATAATATAATATTCTGATTCGGTATTTAGTCCGGTTTCTTTCCGGTTGGTTTTCCAACAGTTGTTTAATCTATGGCCTAAAAATGCTGCCAGCTTTCATTTTTTTTTCTGGTAACATTGAACCGTACGTCAGTCAACTCAACTCAAAATTGTTGTTTTTTTTGTGTTTTGTGAGGTTTTGTGAAATCGAAAATGGATGAATGTCGCGTACCTACATTTTCCTTGAAAATCTTGAACTAACTAAATATCTTTCTTTCAAGGAACCCATACGAGGCTTTGCATTATGTATCGTTATTATAAACAACTAGTTTAAAATCTGTTTAATCTGTTTCTATATCATGTAAGTATCTTCGTAGTTATCGCCTTCGCCGCTCATCTACTTTCTAAAGATTTTTATGTGATATGATAATGTTGTAAGATCGGAACAGTTTTATGCCGTGTACGTAGAGTTATTTTGATCTATCATGTTAGATGATCGACTGGATGCTATGTAGTTTCGTTGTGCATCATTCAATGACACGCTTTTTGTTGTTGTTGCTTGAACCCTACAAACGTCGTCGTCGTCAGAATACAACAATACGTAGGTACACACCTAATCATCACAAGTTTGCTGTACGTGAGTTGCAGGTTGCTTCTTTTATTATTTAATAATTCGTCTACCATGCTCTTTCAGATTATCCATTGGACACCAGAATCTAATGAAAAATGGTATGCTTCTATATCTATTCTCAAATCTGTAAAAAAAATCTGTCCTCTATTTCTCACATCTAATACTAATGAATTTTACAGCAGGGTGATGATCCCCCATACCTACCCGTAGGCACAGATGTGAGTGCTAAATACAAAGGTGCATTTTGTGAGGCAAAAGTCAAGAAAGTTGTGAGGAACATCAAATGTAAAGTAAGTACTTAATAAAATAGTGTGGATTTATTTCTATTTATCAAGTTCTAGTTCTTTTACGACTTACAAAATTTTACGGAATCCTCTTATTAAGGAAATGCATACTTTGTCCCAGGTTACTCTCAAAACCGGTGGGTCTATCACAGTAAATGATGATGTCATCAAAGGAACGCTCAGAATTGGCAGCAATGTTGAGATCAAACAAGATCCTAAGAAGGAAGCCATTGAAGCTATCATAACAAAGATACAGGATTGCAGCCAGTATACTGTTGGTATGTATAATAAAGTTACCAAAAAAAAACGCTGGACAAGCCACAGCACCGTCAATCCCCAAAGTAAGCAAAACTTGTGTTAAGGCGAGGATTCCCGGATTTCGGGATTTTTAACTGTCCGTACCTCAATAACTATAAGGCCTATAGTTTTGAAATTCATACATATTATAGTTAAGGATATTTTCTAGTGCATCACTAGGCAAAAACACGATTGGTGATATTTCACCCAATAGAAAAAAATTACAAAGTTACCTCTAAATGAAACTTTGAATGATCAGTGTGAATAGAAAAATGAATAAAATGGCACAAAATGTATACCAAAACATTGCAAACGTAATTACGCAGTGCATCACTAGAAAAAAAAATTATATGCCATCCAAATATTTTTCAAAACACCTAAATACCTACAAAATCGTGCTCGGCTGCCTGCGCACCGTCTTGCTGACTTACTCGCAATCATCGCATCTCGGGAATCCTCGCCTTAAGGGTACTATACTACTAGTGCTTTGATTTCAGTCTATTGTCATAACTTAGCTGAACTATCCAAAGTAAAGAAGATTTTATGTATTGGGAAATGTTTTCCTTGTCTTGTACTATCTATACATTTGTACATTATTTTGTACCCATACCACAAGCTCTGGTTAGCCTGGGGCTAGATGATGTTGTGTGAATTCTCCAGCATTATTTATTTATTTGCTATAACTAACCCTAAGATATAGTAGAGTACATTCCATACCTAACCTTGTTTTTGTTTCAGTGTTTGATGATGGTGACATAACAACACTGAGGAGGTCAGCTTTGTGCCTAAAGAGTGGGCGGCACTTTAATGAGAGTGAAACATTGGACCAGTTGCCTCTCACGCATCCAGAACACTTCTCTACACCTGTCATAGCTGGAAGGCGGGGCAGGAGAGGCAGGGCACAGTATGTTTCTGCCAGTTCTTTAAATGTTGCAATATCAATGCCTTACAATGTTTATAGAGTAAAGGTCATTCCTGTGTGACGGGTGGGGGGACATTCTAACTCCTTTTTGGACAAACTTCAAGTAATTACTCTAAAACTACCAATGCTTTTGAAACTGATAGTTTCAAAATAATGACAATATGAAAGCAGATAATAGTTTTATATTGAAACATAAAAACTCAGTCCTAAATATATAGTGTGACGGGTGAGACACCCATGACACCCACCTATCTGAGTGGATGGCTTTGCTTCCCAAATCAAGACAAACCATCAACATTTAGTTAAGCACCTTTCTCATAGGTTGTAACTAAAATGATAAGGTCCCATTCTACATTAAATTAAAATTATTTTATGAGCAAATTACCAAAATAATGCCTCATACAGTTTGTCACTGGTGGGACAACGTTTTGTGACAGGTGGGACACTTGTGCGATTATTACAAGTCTAAGACTTAAATTTCGTGAATAAAACATACACAACTGTTTAGACAAGCACATTTATTATACTTCTATAGGAAATACTCTAACAAAACGAAAAAAAGACGTTTTTATTTATTTTTCACATTAATAGAAAAAAATCATTTGTGGTCAGTCCACATTGAAATAGTTGTGCTCTATCCTTGAACCTTTTGACTAAATTGATTTAAAACTGTTTATTCACCACAGGTCTGATGACAGCGACGGCGAAGGCCCCTCCCGACCTCTCAAAGACAGTACAGAACGCGAGCCTCATGTTGGCCGAGTGGTGTTGGTTGAGGCCGCGAGTGGGACCGAGAGGAGGCGGCCCCACCAGCCGGCCTTCCCGGCGCTAGTGGTTGCGCCTACAGCGCAGATTAAAGTGAAGGAGGACTATCTGGTGCGCTCATTCAAGGATGGCCGATAGTGAGTTGAATTGCATGTTCAAGGGTTCACCTAACGGGTTTGGTTGTCAAACTAGGTCTTGATCTCAGCACTCACGGCATCCCCTTGCTACAGAACTCGAATAACATTTTTTCTTTGGTTCCTTGAATGTGAAAACGATTGAGAAATCAAAAATCTAAATCAAAAACTCTTTATTTCCATAAATACAATTAATGTACTCTTAGAAAAGGTCGAAATATAAAAAAAAAATCACTGACACGGAAATATAGTGATGTTTTTTTATTTATGTCGCATCGATATGTAGACTAAAGTAAAGAAGCGACGAAGAAACCTTTAGCCTGTTATTTGTTATTTTTCAAAAAAAAAAATTACTCATAACAAAAAATATCACGGAAATGCACTGTTTCGCTCATAATTTGATCGAGATCTGGGTCTATTGGAATGACCTATGTTTTGTTTCGTAGGTTATTATTAATTATTTGTTTTATTCCTTAAACCGATTTCTTCAGAAGTTGTGTAGTTTTCTTCTAAATAAGCACTCTGTCCCGCTCCTATGAACGCGAAATCCTAAGCCTATCCTTTTCACATAATGACGCGCATAGCGCCCTCTTAACTACTGGCACTGGTTATTAAAGCAGAAGGGTGTGTGTTGAGGTGGGATCAACATCTAAACGATGACAGCACAGCCACCACTCGAAGTCGCGACGTGAAGACTGCGACTACAAACTCAACAGCCTGTATTGGTCCACTACTGGACGCAGGCGTTCCCCTGATAAGCGCCTTATTGGCTTTTATCACATGAGGGTAATGCCCATAATCCCCACGTTGGGCATGCGGTTCGGAGATCGCAGTTTGGTGGTAGAATTGTTCTGTAAGGGGCGATGCTGCCCGCCCCGGGTCGATATCCCTTAGTCGCCTTAGCCGACCCTTAGCCGACACCCATTTTTTTTTTCATTGCGACTACAAAAAAATAATTATTTGTTAATGTACGAGCACGTACATTGTGCATTGCTATAAATAATGCCAATCGCGCATTTATGCCAGTCATCAATTTTAGCACTACTATTTATTATATTCAGTTCGCGACGACCTGTCAATCGACACGCGCGTCTTACCATCATTTTATTAGTAACTAGACGATCGCCTCACGGTTACACCCGCGTAGTTCCTGTTCCCGTGGGAATTCCGGGATAAAATATCGCCTTTGTCACTCCCTGAAGTAAGCTTCTTATCGGTGAAAGAATTTTTCAAATCGGTCGACTAGTTTCGGAGCCTATTCAATACAAACAAACAAACAATCAAATCTTTCCTCTTTATAATATTAGTATAGACTACAGTTTAACGTTAAATAAAAAAAAACTCTTGGTTTTTCTGATATACATATACAGCTTAGTTACGTGGTGTACGAACAGCACAGTTAATTAGGTATACTACCAAATCATGATAGACAATTTGGAGTCCAAATACCAATGAACACAAAACAAAATTAATAATACTGGACAATTCACACAGCATCATCTAGCCCTAAACTAAGCAAGACATTGCAATGCAATTCCCCTTTACAGCTACACTGTCCCGAAGAAAGAAGCCCGTGAGTTCCGCAAAGGCAGCGCTCCGTCCGACTGGGCGGGGGTGGAAGCCGCATTCCAGTACATGAACAATGGCGTGCTGCCGCCGCATTGGGACCGCGACTCGCTCTTCAACGAGCCTAGAAACACCTCTGATGATGTAAGTTCTTTAGCGCTTTCACTACCAGGGACCCCTGCAGGGGTCGCAGATAGATAGTCAGATAGTCAATTTATTGGTAAAAACATTTTTTTTTTAATAATGCTGGACAATTCACACAGCATCATCTAGCCCCAAGCTAAGCAGAGCTTGGGTTATGGGTACTAGATAACTGATAGACTTAATACAATACACTACATAGATAGATATTTTTTATTATACTTAGAAAACATCTAGAACGCCCTGGACAAATGTCTGCAGATCGTACAAACATTTGTCCCGAGGCGGGAATCGAACCCGCAACCTCCTGCATCGCAGGCAGACCTTCGCCCGCTGCGCCACAGAGGTCGTCGTCATTTACAAGTCAAATATGTACAATTAAAATTGGTACTTACTAACAAATTAAATAAAAAATTTGTATCCTAAAAATTGTCAGTGTACCTAATATAAAAATAAATTAAGTTCATTACAGAGTAAAATAATAATAATACAATGGTATCGATTCTGTTGTTTTAGAATTAGCTAAAATTAGGATTTAGGAAATTCAAATAGACGAAAGCTATTCTATGTTTGAAAAATTATACTGATAGCTGTAAAATTAGGTTGACAGATCTAAAACCACTCAACTTAGTTAAAATAGCTATATCCATATTCTTCTCTTTACATTTTACCTATGGATAAAAACATTAGTGTACAGAAAAGTTGTACAAACCTGCTGTTTGATATTATTTTTCAAACACGTTCTAAGTAGGTATTTTTAGGATCAGTGCATAGAACAACATATTTTTTGATCAACCTAACTTAAAAAATTTAGATATCCTAAAATTTAAGTTAGGAATCCTAAAACAACAGAATCGACACCAATATGTAATTAATTACGAACAAATTAAATAGGAATTTAATGTCACATTACATTTTTTTGTCAAGGAAGTCCTCGACTTTATAGTACGCCTTCTCGATGAGTCATACCTTCAGTCTGTTTTTGAATGAATATAAGCTGGATGCAAGTGATAACATGCTCCGGTAGTCGGTTGTAGACATCAGGTCCGAGCACGTGAGTGAGCCTATCTGATTTCGCCAACCTATGCTCCACTGATTTAACACTACAGAACATGTAGTGTTAAATCAGTAGATATAACAGAGTGTATCGCTTCCGAATATACGGCGTCGAGGATAGAGCGAAATGGAAGAGATTAATTAAGATAGCTGAGCCACCGTACTGGGATAACTAGATAGCTAGAAAGAGAGAGAGAAATTTCCGGACTACTTCAATTCATGGTAGTTAAGAAGCTAGGCATGCATATTACATGCACTCATGACTTATTTATTTTATAAAACTACTGCACTAAAAGGCCACGCTTTGTGACTTTTCTTTGCGTACTTTTACATGGTCATCCGATTTTGAAGAATCTCCTTTCAACAGAGCTCTGACGACGAACCGCGAGAAGAGAAAGACCACTTTGTAGCTCAGCTGTACAAGTTTATGGACGACCGTGGCACGCCTCTGAACCGTAACCCCACTATCGCTAACAGAGATATTGATCTGTATAGATTATTCAGGGTAAGTTTATCACAGACAAGGTATAACTTGAGGTTCTTTTAGGGAATTGGAATTAGTTTTTTTCAGTTCAACGCATTACAGTCTAAACAGAGCTAAAACCAAATCTGAATGGAGCTGACAATAGCAATTATTGATTTAGGAGAGCTAATTATTAACAGTTGTGTGTTGGTTACATAGAAAATTGACTGTGTTATACAATACAATACAATACAAATACACTTTATTGCACACCAAGAAAATACAAAAATAAAAATATAGGAAAAGAGAGATACAGAGTTGTACAATGGGCGGCCTTATCGCTAAGAGCGATCTCTTCCAGACAACCTTGGGATGGACACGAAACAGTTGTGCTTGTAAAGACGGTGGCGTATTACTTAAATATACAATACATACATAATTATAATACATAATATAAAATATACTAATATTAATATACTATAATAGTAATACCAAGTTTTATAAAAATATAATAAAAAAGAGATGCAAAATAAAAGACTAACAATTTATAACTGAAGAGAGATAGTGTTTATAGACCATATTCTTAAATACAGGGAGAGACTTTGCGTGTCTTATAGTAGTAGGTAGAGCATTCCACAGCTTTGTGGCACGCACGGAGAAGGAAGAGCTGTGGGTGTGACAGGAGCGGGTTTTCAGTGAGAGGGTTTCGGTGGAACGAAGTGAACGGGAATGAGTTTGATGGACGTACTCAAATCGTTCCTTAAGGTAACGCGGAGTATTAGGGATGAAAAGGATGGAGTATAAGAGCGAGAGAAAGTGTGCGTCCCGGCGAAGGCGGATCGGCAACCATTTAAGCTTATTGCGGTACATATGTTATATGTTGAGGAAAACATTGCTTGTCATATATATATAACAATATACAATATATAATAATATACAAATAAAAACGTCTCTTAGTTTTGTGATTGTATGAATAAAAGTTATGATTTGATTTTTAGGTGGTACAAAAACTTGGTGGCTATAATAGAGTCACGAATCAGAACCAATGGAAATCAATAGCTGATAAAATGGGTTTCCATCCAGTTACGACGAGCATCACAAATCTATGCAAACAGGCTTATAAAAAGTAAGTAGAGAACTTACAAAAAAAATTCCATATATTCAATGTACTGCCCTCTGACCCTTGACTAACATTTGCGGTGGTGAGATAGTACATACAAACTTTCCCTGAGCCACCTTAGGCACACTCGATCAATTGGTGTGGTAACACCCTTAGGTTATTCAGTATTACCGAAACTGTTCGGATATTACTGAAGAACCTAGTTGAAATGCCTTCATATCGGGTATCTAGTACCCATAACATAAACTCTGCTTGGGCCTAGATAATGCTGTGTGAATAAATAAATTTCCATGCAGCGTTATTTATTAATTTTTATGCAAATATTTGTTGTAATTATTCACTGCAAGAACTAGAATCCACATGCATCTCAAGTCTCCAAAACATGTATGAATTTCCAAATTATTTTAAAAATAAAAGTGTCACGCATAGTGAACCTATTTTGGAGCTCAAAAGCACACTTACTAAAACAAACTCAAACTCTGTAATTTTCCGCAGGTTCCTACACAGTTTCGAAGATTTCTACCGCAAGCTGGGTGTGACGTTGGTGGCCCACCCACGCGGCGCGCGCACGCCCCCTGCCGGCCGCTCTCTGATCCGCGACCGAGACAAGCAGCCGCCCACTTCCTCATCCGCTTGCTCTACGCCTACGGGACCGCCTAGTCTGGTAAGTACTAAATCACACTAATATTGTAAATGATGTTTGATTCCAGGATTATAATTATCTGTATACAAAATTTCAGCCCGATCCGTTCAGTAGTTTTGGCGTGAAGAGATAACAAACATCCATCCATCCATCCATTTAAAAAAATCTAAATTATATTCTATCATTCTGATTTGCAGCGCGGCAAGGACAAAGATTCCGACAAGAGCGAGACGGATAGAAGTGAGAAGGATGATAAATCTGAGAAAGGTGACAAAAAGGAAAAGTCTCAAATTAGCGACGAGGAAGATAGTGCTGACAATCAGCCTCTGATCGTCAATGCACCGAAGTAAGTGAATAGCTAGTTTTATCTATAGCAGTTTCAGTGCCAATGGCGTACATACAAAAAAAACTTTCCAAAGGTTATAAAAACACTAAATATTAACACAGGATTACATAGCCTTACATGCCCTTGTTAAGCTTCTTGTAGCTTGTAAGTGTGAGGGCAGTGAATAGGGTATCATATAGGTAGGTACTTAATGTAAAGTGCAGAGACTCAAAGAAAAACAATTCTTACAGATTACTAGAAAAAGAAAAGGAGCGTGAAAAAGAAAAGGAACGTGAAAAAGAAAAGGAGCGTGAAAGAGAAAAGGAGCGTGAAAAAGAAAAGGAGAAAGAGAAAGAACAAGAGAAGGAGAAAGAGAAAGAAAAAGAGCGTGAGAAAGAAAAGGACAGCCACAAGGAGCGTGAAAAAAGCTCTTCGACTACTACGAGTGAGGAAAAAGTGCTCGTGATCAAGCCAAGGCCGCGCTCGCTGTCAAAAGCGAGGACTATAACGCCTCTCAAGAGCGAACGAACTCCCAAAAGAAGGCCGCTGTCTTCTAAAAGTAAGATAATGGCTGATTGTTTAGCTTAGCCTGGGGCTAGATGATTCTGTGTGGATTTTCCAGCATTACTATTTGTAAATGATAAAGATAAAATCTTTATCCTTATTATATTTGTAAACTTTACAGGTGAAAGTGTTGGGTCCAGTATATCCCGCGCATCGAGACGGCCGCACGTCTCGACTGACAGTGATAGCTCTGTATCGGGACGAGTTTCAAGGTAAAGGAAACAGTACAAATATAATCGTAATGGTAGTTTCAATTTGTACTCTCAATGGGGTTTCTTTAAGCCAAAATGACTCCCTTTACACATATCCCCTGACACTTGAGAAATGGGCGAAACTCTTCCCACTGGCTGGCGCATGCGCGGAAAATAGCGACGGAAAATGTCTGATCAGGCCTTGCAAGAGAGAAGTGCTTGCAACCTAAAAACCCATGAAACTTTATCATTATTTTATTATCTGAAACTAAAGAAGGCATAGAACCTGACCATCCCACTAATATTATAAAGCTGAAAGTTTGTGAAATCTGAATTTTTGTTACCTAGGATCTCCAAAACTACTGAACAGATCAACATAAAATTTGGCACACGTTTAGATCAAAGCTACTGAAGCTACTTTTTATACAGATGATACGCGTGCGAAGCCGCGGACAGAAGCTAGTATCTAATAACGTCCCATATAAGAAAAAACATTTCGCTCAATTTGATGCGTGGGGTAAATGCATTGATTTGCAATGCCACTACCACTTAAAAAATACCTTGTCTCGATAAAGTCTTATATATTATATTGTATTAATTTATATCAGTCATCTAGTACAAGCTCTGCTAAGCTTGGGTCTAGATAGTGCTGTGTGAATTCTGCAGCATTATTTATTTATTTAGATGTGGACCGCTCACGAAGAAGCTGCAAAGCCGGCGCAGTCAAAGCGCAAACTCCGCAAGCAGTGGCAACACTATAGCCTCCAACAGCAGCAAACGACCTCGAAAACGGAAGACTACAGAGTAAGCCATAATTGTATAGTTGCATTATTTTTTGAGGTCTCAAATTAATTGGACGACTTTATTTCCAGAAGTTTTTTTTTTATCGGGTTATGCGTTTACCATAATCACACGTGATGGTAAGTGACGATGTGTGACGAAGTTAGGATAAAATTGTTCTTTGATGATCACTAAGGTCTTCTAGAATACACGTTCATGGTGAACTATTTATATATGCCTTATAGAGAAACACGTGGTTTTAACCTGATAAATTTGAATTCAAGTAGGTATGTTTTTTTTCAAATACAACTTAAATAGATACGATCATTTTATTAGTTTAGTAGAGTTAATTGCCAGTTATTTTACATTCTTCTCTTAATTTCAGGCCTTCCGTAAACGAGCCAACTCCTTCTAGGGTAGTGTCGGGTGTGAAAGCCCAAGTTGGCGATAAATTGAAAGTTTATTATGGACCCACACAATCGGAATCAAAGGTATATTTTTACGAAACAATTCTGTATTGTGTAACTTGAAATTCGCCCATGCTAATTTGAAACATTTATTGTAGATTTTTAGCTTGAGCTTGATTTTGTTTCGGAAACATTTTCCTGACTATTTTCGCTTATTTACCTATGTTACACTTGTCTATATTTGTTAACCTTATTTGTCTTTGTTAATCCTAATTTACCTTTGTGTTAATGTTTTTGCTTTGCGAATTTTGACTGAATTCAGCATTCTTAGTAAAAAATTATCGAATTTTTTTAAGGTTTTAAGAAATATCAAAAAACCTGGAAGAATCCTCTCGCGTCCATTGCCTTCCAGTAGGACATCACAGGTTAAAAAAATAAACTATATAATGAGGTTATTATAGTTAGGGTATTTGACTATTATCCTGAAAGTGCTTTTGGTGTTGTTTATAACTATGTATACGTTTCATTTTATGTTCAATGAAAAAGCAGCACTTTCATTTTTGATTCAACACGTGACCGAAATGTTGAATTAGGTACATTTTAGTTTTGTTGAACAATTCGTATCCTTGCATTCACTACCTTTAGAATCATTTGTATGCACGCCACAGTTTGTATAAGAACCCAAATCTTGCAATATAAACAATGTTTGGGTGTCTGCATAGCCCTTCATTCTACATGTCAAATACCCTATAGCCTCTCAAGATGTTTAAATACGTGGTGGTTTATAGGTGACGTATGAGGCGAAGGTAATAGAGATATCAGCTGAAGGCATGCTTCGTGTGCACTACACCGGTTGGAACACGAGATACGATGAGTGGATCAAACCGCAACGCATAGCTGTCAACGTATCGCAAAATGAGGCAAGGAATAAAAAGGTACGTATATCTAAAATTTTCCTAGATTTAAAGCTTGCAGAAGGAAACAAGAATAAGCTGTTTAAGTTATTAAATATCTTTCTTTTTTTTTAGGGATCCGCTATGAGCAGACGCGTAAGAGCCAAGAGAACAGAAGGTATTAATAATCGTATAATAATACATTTAATTCAAATTGCTACTCCTTTTTGTCCTATTTCAGTGAGATAATTAATTCATATTGTGTGTAATGCAAACATGTATCTTACATTATTTTTGTAGAATCCTCAGCCATATCAGACTCTGATACCTCGGACAGCGATGAAGATGTAAAAAGGCCTCCCAAGAAACTAGATGACAAATCGAGTACAAGCAGTAAGTTATTGCATAAACAAAAAAAAACATAAATTAAATGGAGTGTCCCATTGAGACTCAACAATTTGTTTTCTTTTGTACAGCACCACGATCAAAGGATACCAAATCAAGTGACAGTAGTAGCTCCAGCAAACCTCGCAAGAGACCCGTCCGCAACATCTCGACACCCACAAACGTGTCGCCCGCAAAGAAACTCCGCCCTAACGCAGGCTCGCACCAAGGACGAGATTACGATCTCAACGAAATAAGATCCGAACTGAAAGGCTTCAACACTGTCAAAACGGAACCAGAGGAAATTAAACAAGATATTCCTGAAAAAGAACCTGCTGTAAGTCCGACGCAAATACCGGTCACTCCGACTGAAACTCCCTCAGAAAAGAGGAAAGAAGAAGACGTCTACGAGTTCAAGGAACCCGAACCGTTTGAGTTAGAACTACATGACGAGAAGAAAAAGCGGACTCATCGTATTTTCGATGATATATCCCCCAGCAAATACACCGCGACTCTATCAAAGTCTCTCAGCGAAGAGATTAACGAAGACCCGATGAAGCCAAGAACTGCAAGTCTCAGGTCTCCATCCCTATCGCCGTACAGGGATTTTGCCGGCACATCTGGCATTGGGAAGCAAAGCCCACCCGAAGATCCAGACTCCAAAGATGACTTGTTCTCGCTCGATGGTGACTCTTTCCACGGAGACGGTAGCTCCGGACCGACATTTGAAGGATTCATTCCCGCAAAGAACCAGGAAACTTACTCTAAGAAGAGCAAGGTCTCCAAACTAAGACAACTGATTGACGATTCACCGGACAGTCCGGCCGATGACGAACAATCGTCAGATGATTCTGAGGACATAACCATGAAAGATGACGATGACGTGTCAAAATCAGCTTCGCCGACTACAGGAAGCGCTGAGGAATCTAAGTCTTCGGCTTCGTCTGTTCAAGACGAACCTAAAGCGATGGACGAAGATGAAAATGAAATCAAAGAAGAAAGTGACAATGTTTCACCAGCCGCGATGATGGTAGATTTACAATGTATTCCCAAACCACCAAATACTCCGCCACCGTTGCAAAATATTGACATACCTATGAAGATTGAAGTTCCTAAGAAAATAGAAATCCCTAAGAAAAGCGAACAACCGAAAAAACCAGAACCTTTCAAGAAAACAGAACCTCCGAAGAAAATCGAACCTCAAAAGAAAGTTGAAGTTCTTAAAAAGACGGATCCTCCCAAGAAAATTGAACTCCCAAAAAAAGCAGAGGGGCCGAAGAAAATAGAACTGCCTAAAAAAGTTGAAACTCCTAAAAAAGAACCTCTCAAAAAAGTGGAGCCCAGTAAAAAATCTGAACAACCTAAGAAAGCTGAGACTACGCCCAAAAAGGTTGAGCCTCTCAAAAAACTTGAGGTTCCAAAGAGACTTGAGAATATCAAGAAAATTGAAATTGTTAAAAAATCTGATCCCCCGAAGAAAGTCGAACCCCTTGAAAAGGAATTACCTAAGAAGATTGAACTTCGAAATGTAGAGTTTCCTAAAACCACTATATCACCTGCAATAGCTAGCACTAGCATCCTGGCAGCAGCGAAAGAAAAAACAGCAGAAGAAATAAAGGAAAATCATCTAAAGTTATTGTCGATACCACTTCCCGTATCAGACCCTATTAAACTCACTCCTAAAAAACTAGATCCCGAACCGTTCAAAACAAAAATGGAACCGCCTTCAAGTCCTATTATTGATGGCGAAGAAGACAAATCTGAGCCTGACAGTCCTGCGCGAATCGACGTCATCCCAGAACCACCGCCTGCATTTTTGCTACAATCCGAAGGTCCTAAAATAGCCGAGAAACTTCTCAAAGCTATCAGCAGTGCGAAGAGACTGTCCATGTCACCACCGCCGGTAGACAACCGCACCAGCCCGGTCACCCCCAAAACGGATACACTGATATCTACCGCATCAGAAACCAAATTATCCCCTATATGCCCTGAACCTAGAACCAGTATAACAAAAACAGAGCCATTGAAGCCATTAGTAAAGATCACAGAAGCAAAGAAAGAAGATTCTATATTCGGAGAGCCGTCTAACATTATGGACAGTAAAATGGATTGCTTAGACATGAAGAAGAGAGAAGGATCTTTAACCCCCAGGCTACAAAGTCCGTTGAACATTTTGGAAAGGAGAAAGAGCGTTGCTGCGGACTTACCGCTTAGCGTAGTTGCAGGAAAGACCAACAAAGTGCTGAGTGACACTATACAAAAGCTGTCAAGTCAGATCAACCAATCAGCGGCGGCCACAGCAGCTTCGGTTGCGAACATTCCGCTTCCCTCTACAACCACGCCGTTCCTATCGGAGGATAGAAGCGAGTCTAGTGACTCTGATGATTCCAGCAGAAGGTAAGATTTAGCTCTTCGATATTATTTTCTGAGCGATTATTATTGTCATAAAATTGACAAGTCACCTTCATTTTTAAACACCGAAAAGTAAGAGGTGTTCTAAGTCTCTTGTTTGTGTATGTGTCTGTCTGTGGCATCATAGGTCCCCTAGGAACCGATTTTGATAATATTCTAGTGTTTTAATTTTGTTTGATGAAAATCGATTCAGCCATTAAACGTTGTTATTGTTTAAAGTAAAATCGTCGTCAGGGATGCACGAATTTTTAGACCAACCTTAAAATGTTTCCGTTCATTTTTTTACCATCGAAAAGAAACAGACGCCTACATTATAAGGCTAGTTAGTTTAGCTTTGGGTCCCAACATCGACATCATTATCCTCAAACTCCGACTTAATTTGATATCGCAGAAACTCCCTAATTGTCCGTTATTGGTATTGGTGTCGCAGGCTAATCATCGACAAGCTGTCTATGGAAGAGTGGGGCAGCGCTAGTTCCGAGACATCTCGCGCCGCGACCAACCCGGGCAATCCGGGGCTGAGGGCGCTGCATTTGGGGAAATCCCCGGGCGAATGGAGCGCGGGAGAGTCCTTGCTGATGTTGGAGGATGCTTGCAAGAATGAGAGGAAACATAGTATGTATTATTACATTTTGGTGAATCATGCTAGATTGTATATATCATGTGGTATTTCTAGATGTACAACTTTTGATCAAACTAAGTGGGGTTACAGAGTTTTCCATTCTTTAAAGATCAACGAAGTGTAGTTTTGTGGGGATTCCAATCTGCATGGATTGAAACCCCTGTATTTTCTACGATTTTAGGATTTGGAACCCTTTGTTTACGATTTTGACTGTCTAAAAGCTAACAACTTCTCATAGAAACCATTTTATTGGGCAAAGAAATGCTAGGCCGTATATGTATTTTCAGATTTTGAATATTTTACGATGTAATATTTCTGAATAAATGTTGGATCTCTATAAAGGAATGCTCAGAACAATAAACGACTTATTGCTCACGACAGTGTGATGGTGTAACCCTTATTCCTTCCATCAGGTGCAAGCGTAGTGGTAGCCGGCGGAGGTCGCGCCGCCACCGCCAGTACATCGCAGCTCTCCGCGCCTCCCCCGGAAGAGGACAGTAACATCTCACTGCTGCTCTGCGAAGAGACGATCCCAGGGTCGCCGGCGCCCGACGCGGAACCTGCGCCGCCGCGGCAGAGGCCGCATATGCCGTTCGCTTCAGCGCCGCCGCATCATCTTGCTAAAGGTAACAACTCACTGCTGCTCTGCGAAGAGACAGTCCCAGGCTCTTATCGATCCAGCATCTGCCTGCAGTATTTCGCAGATCGTTATTCCACGTGAACCATATGGTACAGAATCGCGGTCTCCGCTCTAGAACACGTTTACCCCAGTGACAGTCCAATTCTTATATAATCTGAGCTGTGTCGACAATTTTGATTGGCTTCTGAATGGTTACAAATCTTAAACTTCAGAGAAACGTTGAGTAGTACTCTTACAATAAACTGGAAATGAGAAAGATATACTTACTTCAACGCTGTCAGCAAACTGTAGTCATAGTGTAGTAGTTCTACATCTTTTTTGTTTCCTAGACGACCGGCGTGGAGAGGCAGCACCGCGAGCAAACGGCCATGGGCCAGAGGGCGGCGACGCCGGAGAAGGGCCGGCGCCGGCGGGCGGGGTTGCCGCGGGCGAGCGCGCCGGCTGGGGCCGCGGGCGGCTGCTAGTGGATAACACGCCGCCTACCACGCCTGATAGCAACCGCAGCAGTCTGGAGATGTCGCCGCAAAGGTACAGCTCTAAGGCAGCAGATGAAGGCCAATGTGAAGTTACAGCAATTTTACTTCACTTTAAAATATAATGCAAAGGACAGAGCTTTTTAAGGCTGTTTACGGTTTTGTACTACAATATCTATGAGGGGTATGAATTTGAATACCCCTGGATTCATCGTAGGATTCAACCTCGTAACCAAGTTAATAGCTCGTGACGCGAATTCAGTGTAAACGAATATGTGAAAGTGGCTGCGAAGTCAAACTCCAGCCCCCTTTTGAACTGGTTCAATGAACAATTGAATGTTAAATAACCTATTTGTTTTTAATTTGCCGTAATAATATGTGCAATAATGAGTCTCATGGTTACAGAGATAGACATAACTCGGAACGTGACAGTCCATCGGAGCGCAAAGAGGAAGAGGATGAAAACAGCCGGCCGGCGGATGCTTCAGTTGATATGGAAAAATCGGCTCATAGTAAGTTTCATACCTCATTTACAGAATAACTATATCAAATTAAAGGCCAATTGCAATATGCAATATACAGGGTGGCACATTTAGATCGGCCAGTATGGGAAAGTCTGATGCTATAAGACATAAAAAAATCTCTTCTTAGGAACCATGTCATCGATTTTAGTAACAAGAAAAACTGCATTCATACATTTAAAAAAAACTTGTACTCAGCTCGGGAATCGAACCCGGACGTTTTGAAAAATAAAACTCTAAATGGGCGGCATTATCGCTTAGAAGCGATCTTTTCCAGACATTCATAAACAAATTTTATTTCTCTAGAATATTAATATCTAGGCAGATGATGAATCGGTGGTAATAAAAGTCTTGTAAACAGGCAGCAGATCGCGCAAAGCGTCGGAATGCTCGACGGCGGGCGCGGGCCGCGGACGTCGACGCGCGCGCCGCGACACGGATGAACATGGACTTTCAAACAACACTGCCACGCTCAAATACAACTTCTTTGTGGAACTGGGTAAGGTTTAATAAAAAAAATCTAATTAGTCCGACAGTTCGCCCGCTGCGCCACAGACGACCACTGTGGCGCAGCGGGGGGACGCAGGAGGTTGCGGATTCGATTCCCGCCTCGGGACAAATGTTTGTACGATCTGCAGATATTTGTGTGTTCTGGGTGTTTTTCTATGTATAATAAAAATATCTATCTATGTAGTGTATTGTATTATGTATATCAGTTATCTAGTACCCATAACACAAGCTCTGCTTATCTTGGGGCTAGATAATGCTGTGTGAATTGTCCAGTATAAAAAAATTATGTATGTTTAGATTATCAGAAGTTCTTGGACACATATTTTTCTTTTGTCGATTAAACAAAAAATTATGAATATGTAGGCCCGTTAAAGTACCGCGTGACGTCACACCTTGCGAAAAGTCTTTTTCTAGTCTTTCTTTTTCACGTAGGAAGCGTTCTCTGACAGATGGACTGCGTTTCATTTCAATTATCTAGGATTTTGTGACATAAATGTTTCAAAAATTCAAATAAACTTTATTTCCATTTCAGCGTATTAATTATCCTATGTAATTTCAGTACGTTACCCAAATTATCAAAAACGAAATTATAATGAGGATCGTAACGTTTTCACTTGAGAATGCAGATTTATAGAGCTAAAAATCCATAACACACAGTGCAAAAATTTTTGTTCAACGACAAATATTGACAAAGCTATGACCAAATTACTAGCGAAGTTCACTGAGTGACCGCCGCGGGTGCGTGTGACGTCACTGGCTCGGTCGCAGAGCTTGCGTTATGGGTAACAGTTTTATACATAGAAAATACCCAGAACACCCGAAACAAATATTTGCAGATCGTACAAACTCCCAAGGCGGGAAACGAACCCGCAACCTCCTGTGTCGCAGGCGGACCTTCGCCAGCCGCGCCGCATCGGTCGTATACTTTTAGGGGACTATTATTATTATTACTATCCCACTTCTGGACAAAAACCACCCAGAATCGGATAGAAAGAAAACTGTATTTCTCTTCATGAAATTATCCAGTTCGTGTTCAGCGACTTGGTTGCCGACTGTACCTGGTAAACCAGAGTAAAATGCGTTTCTTCTCGGTGCAATTTCTTATTTTTATTAATATTTTAGATCCAAATTGGGACTGCCAGACTCGGATCAACGTGCTGACTACGCGCCTCTCAGATCTGCGCAAGACTTACCACTCGGTGAAAGCCGAGCTATCGGCAATCGACCGCCGACGCAAGAAGTTACGACGGAAAGAACGAGAGGGTAGGTCATTTTGCAAATACTGACTTTTACTTCAACAACAATGTAAACAAACCGCCAAATTAACCTGTTTTTTTTTTTATTTTGTCCATTTCATGATCTTTTGCAATAAATATCCCTAATAAGTCAATGCAATTTATTTTTTGTTGCGGTTTGTTTACACTTTTGCCGTTGAACTTTACTAGAAACATTAACTTTCATCGACCAAAAGAATAATTTCAAAATTTATTTTCAGCTGTGAAAGCGGCCAAAGCAGCTTGCGCGTGATGATGACACACAAGTGAAAGTTTGAGGTTTTCGTTTATTCGTTTTAGAATGGACGTTTTATAATATGAAAAATAATTCGTACATATTTCTTTGTTAGACTCTGCAATTGTTTTGAGATTAAATTTCGCGTCCACTGGATCGGTATCGGAGCGTAAGGATTTGTTTGGATTTCTATACTGGATCGGCATATCTGCCAATACCGATGCCAAAGACCGGTGATTCTGCCAATGATGCCATCCGCAACAATGTCCCCATTTCATCATCATCAATGGATGACGTCATTCCGGCAAACCGGAGCGCTTTGGAAATACCTAAGTGCCGATCTAAATCCGAAAGCAGTAGACTCACCTTATCCGCCTATTGTAAATACCGACACCGCGTACGCTCCGATTCGACCCAGTGGACACGTAACTTTAGTATCACTTTCTGCTTACTTGTTATAAGAATATATTATTTTAGAAAGTTTAATACAATTAAAATCTTGAACATCTCTTAGAACATTCGATAACCTCGATTGTTGCTTAGAACTTTTTGTCTCTTTTTGTGTAAAGAATTATTTAAGTGCAAATGAATGAATAAAATGTAAGGACGTATACCAAGCAGCGATATAGCATGTATAACAAGTGTTTGACTGAAGATTGGAAGGATCAGAAAAACCACTACATGAAGTGAAATCTATTATGTATATTTATTTCTTGAATAACATGTGATTGCAAAATTTATATGTTTAGATAATAAACATTTTAACCATACACACGTATTATATCTTAAAGAAACCCTCGCAATTGGATGATCACTACATTAGTCAAAATTGTGTCTAATATGTTCTTAAATTACAAATAAAATAATCTTCGGTCCAAAAAGCACTTCCCATCAATTAAATGAAAAGTTCCAATATGGTGCAAATTAATTTAACATTCCAAATCAGAGTGTCTGGCAAAAGTAGCTACATCAAAACCTTATCATATTTTTATGCTTACGCCATAGTAACATGCTACCGAGTACAATACACCGCGAAGGCTAACCTTTCGGATGGATACAACCAACCTCTCCTATTCCTATAACTGTAAGTACCTCATATCTTAAACTTGCCTATTTCTAACAAAGCTGTATGGTAAAAGGTAATTGTGGAAATCATTGAATTTATATTTACATTAAAAAGACTGCTGGTATCCACCAACGCGCATTAAAAATAGATAGCATTGTGCAAAAGGCATCACATCATTTTGTAAATACGCTTTGGAGGATACAAGCTATGCCTGCCTTCCAACGCCCCAAAGGTAGAATATTAAGTTAAGTAAATTATCCGACGCGCTAGAATCAGGAGTTGGGGCTAGTCCCGTCGGCTTATTCAGTATTCAGAAAGGATTACCGTCGCTAATAATGTCGATACTTAAATTATTAACAAAAAATGTTCCATTAGTTGTATAATTAACTAAAGAGCAATCACGTCAGTAATCCTTTCTGAATAAACCCAATAACCATTACACTACATTAATATATGTAATAGTTTTGGATGCGATCTTTATAATGTTCCAATAGTTAATAGTATGATTGACTAAAAAGTAATCACATCTAGCTTAGCATGCGATCTTTATAATGTTCCAATAGTTAGATCAGTAATCCTTTCTGAATAAGGCCAATAATAACCATTTCACTACATTAATATAACATATGCTTAGGATGCGATCGTAATGGTATAATAAAATTGCTGCTATCTTAATATATAAACGAAAACTGGCAGAATTGTGTCATCTGGCACTGGCCAGATCATTTCAGTTTGTTTACTGACCAAAGATTTACCAGCCAGATCTGATGCTTACTTCATCGAGTAGGCAGGTGTCGAAACTAGCTAGGCCCTCTTTAATAATAGTTGGGGTACTGTGGAGGCCAGGGCGCGTGCGGATGGTGTTGGTAAGGTGCTGGCGGCTGCTGGTAACCCCACGGCGGCTGATAGGGCTGCGCGTACTGCTGCTCGTAGCCCTGCGTGGCGGCCGGCGGCGCCTGGTAGTATGAGTTGCCAGATGTGGCGGAGGCGTTTTGAGCGGTAGGTACGTTGCCTTCCTTCTTCTTGACGTCGACGACGCTTCTGTAATGAACATACCTATGTATAGAATCTACGTAGCTACAGAATACACCTCTGGTACAAAAGGACCTTAAAGCTTCGTCCTAACACAGCAACTGCGCGATCATCACGTGAGCATGGTAGTATATGGAGTGTATTTTAAGGCGCGTCGCGGTGCGGAGGCGCGCTGCTAGCGGAGTTACGAGTTGTATTTATTCACAAAATTTTAAACTTATGGCCCGAATAAGGCGCTGAATAAAATGGACTATACCGATACTATGGAAGCAAATTTCCAACAGCCCTCCTATAGACGCAACCGCTCTAGCACGCCTGCAATGTAATGACATCCGCACCGCGAACGCCACGCAATGGGTCGGCTACCGTCCGCCACCGCTCCGCCTTCGGCTTCAGTGTGTGGCGGCTTTTAGAATTAGATGTTCACGTCATCGTCGTACGATTGCGCGGGCCCATGCTCGTCATAAAATCGCTTCTATTGTAGGACACAGTTTACAGCGCGATTTGTTATGGAGGTCAGTGCAGAACAATTACATATATACAATTAAGGCGAGTTCAGAGTCAGGAATTAAGACCGAACAAGTATCCTAACCAAAGCTCGCGAGCTTTGGTTAGGACACTTGTTCGGTATCAATATGTTCGCTTTGATCGCGCATTTTGACAAATCATGCGGTTATCGCTTGTATAATTGATGTAAAAAATCCGTGTAGCTAACTCACGGCGGAGGCGGCGGGTCGTGCTTCTCCTTGCGCGCCCGCTTGCGCAGATGCTTGGCGAGCGCGCGCGCGTGATTGTGCGCGGTACGCGCCTGCGCCGCAGTGCCTAGTTCCTCAGCCAGCTCGCGCCGCCGCCACGCCATGCCGGCGCTCGTCTCAGCCTCCGCTCCTTCTTGCTTCTCGTATGACTGGACCAGTTCTGCCAAAAACATACTCAGTACAACCTCATACTCGTACAAAATTTCCGTCACCCCGACGATTTTATTTAGAATCTTGGGTACAGTACAGACGTCGATGAATACCATCATAACATTGAAACGGTTGCACTGATATTCGTCAATTAAAGCCAAAATAAACTCAACGAAGTCACCTTTCAAACAAAGAACACAAATCGGTTCGTCCGTTCAGGAGAGACACACGGATCAAAGTTATTTCATCCTTTATTTCAGTAAAGGGCAATAACGAGCATTCATTTCTAACCTTTCCGTTTAGTGCTGGAGGCCAGCACGGGTTAACCAAACTCTTTTCAAAATGTAAAGTAAATCTACAAACTCACCATCCAACTCATCATACGCAACGCCGGGTGTGTGCAGAGCGAGGTCCAACCGCTGCATGTGCAGTCTATGATTCAGCGGGTCCTTCACAATCGCTTCGTCCAGAACTTTCCTCGCGGCTTCGGACTCATGCTTGACGTGGAATAGGAAACGCGCGTATTTGATCGACAGGGCTGATGCGACAGCCTTGTTCTTAGCAGAGTTAGCGATGTAGCCTTCGTAGAGTTGAGAGCACTTGTCCAGGTCGCCGCGACGCCGTTCCAGGTTAACGCGTCTGTGAAAGATAGACTATGTTTGAATTCAACTTAAAATTGGGTGTCCAAAAGGCCTTGCTATAAATATTCTGCCACTCGTCTACTGAATAAATAATAATAATGCTGGATAATTCACACGGCATTATCTAGCCCCAAGCTAAGCAGAGCTTGTGTTATGGGTACTAGATAACTGATATACTTATTACAATACACTACATAGATAGATATTTTTTATTATACATAGAAAACATCCAGAACGCCCTGGACAAATGTCTGCAGATCGTACAAACATTTGTCCCGAGGCGGGAATCGAACCCGCAACCTCCTGCGTCGCAGGCAGACCTTCGCCCGCTGCGCCACAGAGGTCGTCAAGGATCAAATCCTGAGGGATAGGTTCTGAATGTTCTGATGTACCTTTCCAGTGATCAAAATCTTACAACTTTCGAAAGCCGGTATTATAGGTATCAGACAGTGTATTACAGGTATGTATTTTATATCTCAGATGGAATAATACCTATACTGAATCTGCACCAAAAACGGGCAAGTCTTCTCAATGCGGTCGAGTATCTCCGCTGCTTTAGTAGGGTTCCCCTGTGCCTCTTCGAAGTGCGCCCAGTGTAAATGCAGCTCCGGTTTGTCCAAGTGGTGGACGGTGCAGGCGCGCTCCAGCACCTCGCGCTCCACGGGAATCAGGTCGGGGTTCGTCTCAGAACGCTCTTCCAAGAACTTTATCAGCTGTTGAAGAATGCTTTGTGAGATGAAAATTGTAGGAGATCGGAAGGTCATTTTAGTTCTGGTGTGAAAGTTTGCGTTCAAATTCAAATTTATTTATTCATAAAGATGTCAATGTCAGGTAAGATTCACTGCATCTTACCTTAGGGGCGTGTCTAGGTTTGAGCGAGGTTCTATTAATTGAATCCATGATAAGAATTTCCCTAACAAGGTAAAGGTTTCTTGTTCGCTTCTAAAACCAAAGTGATCACTTTATATGTCATTATTTTTACTTAGGATTACTGGAATGATTAGATACGTATTCATTTTGTACATTTTATTTTGATAATACAATTAAATCAAAATTGGTCCATTTGTTTCGGAGCTACGATGCCGCATACAGACACACATAACACACTTCTTTTTGGTTGGGGGCTCTACATATTTTTTAACTCTACCTACAGATGACTATAGATAAATTTTTAAAAGCTGGCGCTTTGTTTTTCGTATACTGAGGCCTCGATTTGTAACGTGTCAGCGCGGCCCAAATCGCGCCAGCTTTAAAGATTTCCTATACATTAAACCTGAAAATCTATAAAATAGACTTACTCTGATCCAGAACTCCTCATAGAGCGCACAGGCGATCAGACAGCGCTCGTGCAAGATGAGAGCTCGCTTCAGAGTGCCATGCTGCTTCTCCCACTCAAGATACGACTTCCAGTTCTTGAGCTGGCACCGTTCCAAAGGCTTTACGTGGAAGTAGGGGCGTTTTATCTGTATTTTTATAGAGAGCAAATTATAATTCTTCCGAACGCGAACTTCCGAACGCGTTCGGAAGTTCGGTTGATTATACGGTTTATACGATTTATGAAAATAATTTTATTCAACCGTTGTTGTATTTTATCCTACATTTTATCAAATGACGTGGTAAAGAGCCTTATCCACACTGGCTTGTTCGAAGCGTGGCGATTGCGCAACGATCTCGCTAAGAGTTCGCGATGAGCGCGCGCCGAACTCGCCGCAAAGACACCGCGGACGCGCCAAGACAAACCTCTTCACTGCTTCCTTCCAAATCGCGGCGACCTCGCTGCGCGCCCGCGGCGTGTTCGCCGTGCGCTCGCTGCAGACTCGCTTGCAAATCGTAATAGCACTCAAAATGCTGTCGATTCTGTTGGCACCAAAACTTAAACTAGCTTAAAAATGCTGCTGTGCCTTTTTTTCGATTGTAACAAAATACGGTAAAAAATCCGGTAGTTAGTTTAGGTTTTGTGCCAACAGAATTATTTCCATTACCTCTATGAAATCATATGAATATACCTGTGAAGTACTATCAAAATGGTTGGTGAGTGACATTCTGATTTTTTTCTATTTTTAAATCCATCTGTTCAACGATGGCGATCATAAATTGAAGAATATTGAAACTTACGCCCTCCTCGAAAGTCCACCGCGCGGCGACTTGCTCTCCCGTCGTCTTGTGCACCTTCCTGCGAGCTGCGATGATGCGCTCCTTTATCGCTTGGCCTTCCTCTTCGGACGCCTGTCAATCAATAATATTATGCAAGGGCTTATTGGACTTACGTCTGCGTTCACTAATAGATAATCGGACAATTAGGCTGCTTTGTCGGTTAACGTTGACGTTTAACGCATTCACTGCCCAGCCTCGGCACACCGGGCTGGGAGAGATCATCAGAGGTCGACAGATTCGCATCACTATTTTTAAAAAGAAACAAGAGTCTATAAAATATTGCATTATTTCATTCAGTCAAAGAAAATAAACACTTGCACGGAGTTTCAAAGTCTAGAAATTCATTTCATGACCATAATTTAGTTTTGTGGACTGGAATATTATACCTATTACTGAGTAACCAATCCAGGTTACTCAGTAGTAGGTATATTGATCGATTTGAGCGACAGTGGTCGTTTTACAGAGCTCACGAACATCCCATTGCGACGACAGAAACAAGCCGCACACCCTTATGACAGTCATGCCATCTCAGTGAGCGGAGCCTCCACACGAGAGATTTTTACACAGGTTCTTTCCCACTGATTTTTACACATGTTCTTCCCCACCGGCTTATACATGTGTTTTACAACCGCCATGTCGGGTATTTTACCGCGCGTTGTACCACGCTCCGCCTCCTCACACACTGTACTTACGATGTGATCTAGCGGCTCGTCCTCGCCCGGCGGCAGGTCGAGCTGCGGCACCGCGCCGCCCGCCTCGCGCACCTCCTCGCGCAGTCTGACTAGCTCCGCGCGTTCAACCACGCCGCCCGCTGGCTCGGACATCACGTGCTCTTGGAAACTGGAACAATGTCATTATTAGAGTTAATACTTTTTAAGTTACACCTCTTTTCTGAAGAGTGAATTAAACCGTCACGCTCGGGTCGGTTACGCTGAATTTGGTAGGCTGGCTCGACGCTGAATAAAGTGTCAAGTCCATCACGTGATATAAATGTTATGTAGCCTTTGTCATCCTGTTGCAGGACCAACGCAGTCCTATTCTCTATCCACACCTCACGGTCTAGGACTGTTGTGGAACAATCCTTGTCAAATGAGTCATAACTAGTCCCGCCATATTCGGCGTGTCTGCTGCCAAAGCACCCTGTAATATTTGGATACACGAAAAAAGACGTTCGGAAATACTAAAATGGAGTATGACAGTACACGGAGACGAGATCACAGATAACGGGATCGTCCAAGGCGTCCAAGGACTAGGAACAGATGTGTAGGAAATAACGAGTAAAGCCTTAGTCTCTTAATCACTACGCAGTACGCTGCGTTATGCGCCATGCGGTGCCGGACACATAACCGTATGAAAAAAGTCTAAGAGTGGTATTTTGTTCCATCGAATGCTGCGACAGCGGCAAGGGGCAGTGTACTGCGTGGTAATCAAGAGACCAAGGTTTTATGGGTCTCCCAGACAGACGGATTGTCCGATGCCGGCCTGTGAAGGCGCACAATATGACTCATGAAAAATAACTTTTTCACGAGTCATATTTTAAAATTTTACATTGACTGCAACGGAATGAGACCATCCTACATATACATTACATTATATTTTGTTTTCATATTGAGCGTAGCAAGAAACTTGTTAAATACGGCAGTAAAAGGCGAAAAATAAAGTACGTAATGGAAATCCATTACGTACTTTATTTTTCGCCTTTTACCGAATAAATATTCGGCAGATCGATTCTGTACCTTAAATCATTTCAAAATAAATCAATAACAATTTGATTTGGTACGAACTTGTCAAAATGAGATGTATATCCAAGCGTAGGTGTTGCGAGCAAACGATCGTAAATGTTGGTAACATTTAGAGCAGAACCATTTTCCGCTTCCCACTTTATGTAAGACTCCCAAAGGCGGTCCGAGCGGAACTCAAGACCACAGGCATCTGTAAACAACAATACACATCATAGTTACAAATAATAAAATGTAAACATCATTTTGAAGCCTAGTCTATAAGCATACAAATAAAATACCATCTTTACTAACTTACCTATGGCTCGTTCGTATTGCGATCTGATGTACGTATGGTCTTCAGCCCTAGTAGCCTTAACATGGTTTAGATAGTGGATCCACAGATCAACAGACAAAGGAATGGCTTTCAATCCTCTTTCCAATACCTGAAACAGATGAGACGTCAAACAGGGCCACCGGCGGCTGAGCATCGCCGGCCATCCGGCAACACTATGAAGCAAGGGAATAATGAATAGCATTGTATGTCCATAATTGTGAATAGAACGAGCGAGTGTTCGGGCAGCTTGGTTGGTACAACTGAATATGAAGCGTGCGCGATCACTCGCCCGCATCTACCGTATAAAAATGTTTGTCTGGGCATATTACACCTGTTCGCAAAGTCCGCGACGCAGCCGCTCCCCGCAGTAGACTTCCAGAATAACGCCAGACTACGGCTTTTTACGAAGACTCCGGCGCTATTGTGCTATTGTGGATTTGGTTAATAGCTTAGATTATGTTCCACCATTCATATGTATATCATTCAAAGCGACTTAATAATTAAATAGGTACATGAAACAGTATTACAATACATCATGCGTGTACAGAGTATAATAAATATATGTACTAGAATATTAAAAATACACCATATCAAACATATCACTAGAACCAAATTAATGTGACTTATAAAGAACTCTCCGCTGCGATCTGATGACTTTGCCTTACGAGCATTGAGGGCCTCGTTGCACTGTTGGGAAAAAAAACATTTGCAAAATACCAGTTATGTCTAAAACATCACAATCCAATTTCCAAACAATTACAGTTTTGTAAAAATAAATTAATTTTTAAACAGTGTAGGCACAAATAGTTGAGATAAAAAAATATGAAAGCAGTCTAACTACGAATAAAGCACTTACCTCGAGGCACTTCTTTTTACTTCCTTTGCGTTTTTCATAGTCGGCGTACTTGCGCCAGTACCCGTAGCAATAAGGGTAATGCGAGAGGAAGGCATCGTAGGCCTCGCGCGCCGCCTCCACGTCGCTCTGTGGGAAACAGACGGCGTTACTATCCTAAACAACAACATAACGGAATGTTCAAGAGAATTAGGTGGTCAGTTGGCCCTTGCCGCTCGACATTTGTGTTCAGTTCTCATCGCTTCATAAAGCAGATGAGATTAGCGTTAGTTTTCATCATGAAAGTCTAAAAATCGAACTTTAAGTAGTCTTCAAATTCCAGAATATTTACAACGTTTTTTAAGTTTTACGGGATAAATAGTTATAACTCGGGAATAAAAATATTATGGGACCACCTCTGGATCATTATCTACATAAAGGCGAAAGAATCATCAAAATCGGATAAAAATTGGCGGTGATATGAGTTACATACATAGGTACTTACATAAAATAAAACGACAATTTGCAAGTCGGACTAGCGCACTAAGGGGTTCGTTTAATTGTAAGACCTAGTTTCTTGCCAAATATCATGGATTGTAGGTCTACGGGAATTCCTTATAGGTTTTGTGTGCATGCGATTCCCTTGGATATTTAACTTTTGCTAATTGTGAAACAGTGAAACAACTTATTTTGATGTAGGTTGAAAAAACTTGCGTTACACACAACATTTACGACACCAGAGTTTGTGTCTTACCTCTTGATCCACATATTGCAATAGATAAGTCCACCCAGTAAAATCGGAAGGATCATCATTGACCACCTTCCAATACTTGTCAAGCTCAGGCAATACTTTCTTCTTGGGCTTCTCATCTATTGACGATCTCTTCTCAGAAGGCACGGGTTTACTCTCGCCATTCTGTAAATAACAGACCAACTTAATCCTTGTCAATGTTTTACTAGCATTTATTGTGTAATGAATCGTTCGTATTTAATATAATGTAAATACCTTGGCAATAGCTTGCTTCTTGTTAGACGCCTCACTCTCAGAAGTGGGTGAGCCAGGATCGTAGCCGTCTCCTTCACCATCAGGCTTCCTCTTGCGAGACTCTTTAGGTTCTTTCTTTGATGCCGGTAATTCATCTTCCGATACAACCTGAAAATGTTTAGTTAACCAATAAGTATAAAAATGATCGTAGTTAACGAGTTTATTACGGATGTAAGTGCCGCGCTCGCAGAGTCGCGGCGAAACGCACGCGATTGGAACCGCACTCATCCTGAAGAAGTCCCAGAAGTTAGGTACTTTAAAAGTGAAGTACCTAGTTTCAGGTAGAGATAAACCATTCTAAAAATGCACGCCGAGTGTAGGCACCTATGATGTTTTGTGGAGGGGGCGTGCATTCATTACGGATTTAAGCCGGTTAACTACGAACCTTATTTGTGTTGGAAGAACACCAACGTTTCATGCCTAACATCCGTGATGAATTCGTAAAATTACTATAGTTTTTATAGTAAAAGGGGCGTGCATTTTTAGAATCGTTTATCTCTACTTAGGTTTCAATTAATTTTATGTACATAGTTTATTGCTATTGTATTTTATTCCACGTCATTGTCGTTTGAACTGTTGTTTTTTTAGTTATGTACACATGTTGTTAGTTAAATTGACACATGTATTAATCTTTAATTGTTTATAGATATCTCTCTGATGTTATAACTTATAATATAAGGTAAATTTTGATTTTCCTGGTTTCCCCAACTCACACAGCTGGGCCCTTTTTGCGTTTTGGTTGTAGTGTCAAAAGCATATCTTTTTTTCATACATTTCGCAAGGTTAGAGACACATTATTACGGCCAGACAACACACCAGTATACATAACACACAGTAATAATGTGTTTCTAACAATACTAAACGTGTGACACCGATATGCTTCTGACGTGCCAGAAGACAACACACTACACAACAATAGTGTGGTTCTAGCTTAACAAGTCTATGTTTCAGATTTGGTTAGTAAAATCTATGTCAATACTACAAATGATTCTGTGTTAATAGTAGATTCCGGTTCAGGCGTTACTTTGCGGAAATCCATAGCCTATTAGGATAAACAATATATATATTAGTAACAATTCCGGGCAAAACATTCTCTGATGAGATTCAACAAAACGCAATTCGCGTGCGTCACTTGCCCTTTAACTTCAAGCACACACACAATTTTGAATTCTGTGAAGTAAATGCTGAAAGGCAACCAACCTCGGTATCAGCAGGTAGCTCTGCTGGCTTGGGACCGGGCAGTTCATCATCAGACACATTCTCTGCATCTTTGACACTAGGCTTCTGAACCTCAGGGAGCTCATCCTCAGATACATTTTCCGTTTCTTCTGCACCACCCACCTATAAATGGGTCTTTAATTAGAGAGCAAATTTAAGGAAAGTATCTATAAGGGTGGGTGATAGATAGATTATCACTTTCAGACCATCAAAATGTGAAACAATTAAAAACTGACTACATATGAAAAGAGTGTCAATTTGTTATATATATACCTTGCTAAAGTTAAATAAAGTTAATAAAGTAAAATAAATAATAGGTTTAATAAATTAATAAGTTTAATTTGATAAATTATTAATAATTTATTTAATATAATAAAGTTACTGCTGCCATGCATGATGCATAGCAGCAGTTGGATGGCAAATTCTTGTTTCCTGTGATGGGTGTTTCTATGTAAATTAAAAATATCTATCTATGTAATGTTTTGCATTAAGTATATCAGTTACATAGTACCCATACACAAGCTCTGCTTAGCTTGGGGCTAGATGATGCTGTAATAATTGCCAAACATTATTAATGTATCTTTTATCAGTTTGTACCCAGCCTTACATTAAGGCTTAAGAAAAACTCTTTCTTGTTAGGAACTGCATTTTTGTTCCACTATACGAGTAGATAGATAGATAGAAAATACTTTATTAGACCACACAAAGACAGGAAACAACATAGGGAAAAAGCTTAGAACAGAGGAAGTTTAAAGGGCGGCCCTATCGCTGAAAGGGAACTTTTCCAGGTAACCTTGATAGTTAACTATTATAGTTCTATAGACTTTACCTTGCTCTTCTTAGAGGCTTCATTGCTTTCAGTCTTGATTTCACTTTTTATTTTAGAAGATTTTCGAAGTTCAGATTCTGGATGTTCAGTCATTTGTTTCTCATTTTCTTCAATCTGAGGTTCTATTTTTATCTAAAATTGTTACACATATTAATATTGAACAAGAAAGTATTTTAAACTTTTTCTAATAGGTAGCTATTATGCTAGCAAAATGAGAACCATTATCACGCTAATATTATAAAAATGGGAATGTTTAAAGGTTGTAATAAATAACATGTGCGAAGGCGCGGGTAAAAACTATACTCCGAAATAGGGAATCCAATCCTGCAAATTCGGGATCCCGCACTATTTTTGCGGGATCAGAAATGCTGGGATTACACATACGGGATCCGCGGGATTTGCGGGATTGAAAAAAATATGGAAATCGTAGAAAAATTTACAGACAAAAAATTTCGGAATACAGTCATATTTATTCGTCTAGGCTTTATAACAATCGACTAAACCACTTATTATTTCCTTTCTTTTCCTTGGAACATAAGAACTTGAATTTACCCCTCTATTAGACCTATAGCCTATGTTAGCCTTTGGCTGTAGAATCGTTAGTTAAATAAACTCGAACTGAATAAACAGTAATGCTAGATTATACTCCGTCCACACGTTTATATTCTTAATCGTCAGGTGAGTGAAATGAACGTTTCTCGCATTTTTCTAAGACTACAAACAAAATTCCTTCAATGGAGAAAACGTTGCTCTAATAGTTTTTATACCTAAAACAGAAGCGTAAACAGTGAATTCTTTTGAGTTCCCGAAATTCATTAGTTGTTTAACAAAACAAAACTAAATAAGACTCGCATCCTACATTTCGCCACAAGAAAAATTTGATCGCGCTATCGAAGTGTTTTGTGGGTGGACTTTTTGAATCACTGTTTTTTACTTCAAAGAATATTATTCAGAAATTTGAAGTTTTTTAAGCACGCCAAATTATTGTGGTTCAAAAATAAACATTTTCGTTTTTGATTTTCAAATAAAGAATGCTAAATTTCATGGACACGTTTCTTTTTAAAATTTTTTTTTTAAATTCGACGACCTCGGTGGCGCGGCGGGCGAAAGTCCGCCTGCGGCGCAGGAGGTTGCGGGTTCGATTCCCGCCTTGGGACTAATGTTTGTACGATCTACAAATATCTGTTCCGGGTGTTCTGGTCGTTTCTATGTATAATAAAAAATATCTATCTATGTAATGTTATTATAATTATGTATATCAGTCATCTAGTACCCATAACACAAGCTCAGCTTAGCTTGGGGCTAGATGATGCTGTGTGGATTGTCCAGCTATATTTTTTTTTCAAATTTTTAAAATACAGATTGATTATTCTGGACCCTGAGGGGATCGCGGGAAGTATAGCAAATAAAACAATAAAATAAACGAACGTTTTTGTTATTATAGTGTGTAAGCCTCGCACTCTAAGAAATCAAATAATTTTTATAAAGAAATCAAAAAAAAATTTAAAAAAAATTATTTGATTTCTTAGAAATAAAATAAACTATTTATATTCTTTTGAATATTTGTATTCTAAAACTGGCTTTAGTTTTAGAATATTTATAGGCCTGAGCACTTGTTGAGCAAAAATAACGAAATCGATTACCTACAAGCCTACAACTTCTTCTTAGAGAAAATTGATTGTCATACATAACCAAATCGATAAGCATTAGGACACGACTTGATTGTGACTCGAGTTGTCAAAAAGAAAATAAATCCATGGACGGAGTATGAAGAATATGTTTTTTTTTCACGTTAAAGTTTTTATGGTCGATTAACCGAGACTCACTCTTAACAGGAACTAACAGGATTCTCAGATAGATTAGCATTACTCAACATCAAACTACCAGGATATAAGAAACTTTGGACAATCATACAAGTATACTCACCCACCGAACAAGCTGATGCAATTGACATTGATAATTTTTATAGTGACTTAAACAACATCATAAGGAAATACAATGGTAACCACCTCATAGTTATGGGAGACTTCAATGCACAGGTCGGCATCAGAGAAACAGGCGAAGAATTTATTTTGGGAAGCCACAGCTATGGGAAAAGAAGCAAAAATGGAGGTAGACTAATAGAGTTCCTTATGTAAAATAACCTAACACTGCTCAACTCAGTCTTTAAGAAAAGCCCCAAAACAAAATGGACCTGGTTATCCCCAGATGGGAAATACAAGAATGAGATTGATTTTATCATAACAAATAAAGCAAAATTCTTCAATGATACACATGTTATACAAAATCTTAACTTTAACACTAACCACCGTATGGTACGTTGCATTTTAAAGAGTAGCACACCAAAGAATCCCAGACAAGCCTTATCAAACACGCCTAAACCAGTGGAACAATACACGAAGAATATAGACTCAACTTCTACCAGGTCACTAATAGAAACTCTCAACTCCGACAAAAGTATACCCCAAAAATATGACAAGTTAGAAGCGACCCTGTCTCAATTGAAAAACACTAAAGTAGTAAAGCATGCAAACAAACTCAGTGAAAAAAGTATAAAACTCCTGGAAGAAAGAAAGACACTAATAGCAAAAAACAATTACAGTCAGGAAATTAGGAACCAAATTTCAAGCCTCAGCAAACAACTAAGAGAAAGCATGAGGAAGGACCGTAAAGCCAATAGAATAAAGGTACTAGAAGAAGAAATTGAAAGGTCAGGGGGAACTAAGAAAGCTCTCAAGTTACTTCAGGAGCACGGGAAGCAATGGATCCACAACCTGAAAAACAGTACATCCAACAAAGTAACAAAACGTACTGAAGTCCAGAAACTCGCCACAGAATACTATAGAACTCTCTACTCCAGTAACGAAACCGATCCAGCAATTATTGCCAACAGGCCACAAACAAATGACTGCGGAACTCCAACTATACTCACACAGGAAATAGAAAATGCCATCACTACGCAAAAACTTGAAAGAGCTCCGGGACCTGACAATATACCAAATGAACTAATGAGAGGTACAATACAAGAACTAAGCCCAATTCTAGCCATGATATTCAACGACATACTTAAGACAGGTACTATACCAAAACAATGGAGAGAATCACACATAATACTTTTACACAAAAAAGGAGCCCTAGATGACATTGGCAACTATAGACCCATAAGTCTCATATCAAATGTGTATAAAGTATTTGCAAAAGTAATACTACAAAGAATAACGAGAACACTAGACGAAAATCAACCCATCGAACAAGCAGGATTCAGAAAAAACTACAGCACAATAGATCATATCCATTCCATCAAGCAAGTCTTAGAAAAATACAACGAATATCAGAAACCCCTGTACATAACTTTTATAGACTATAGTAAGGCCTTCGATAGTCTGAATCACAAATCCATCTGGCCAACATTGAGACAACAAGGGGTAGACACTGTCTATATCCAAGCTATCCAAAATATATATAGGGAAAGTACGAGCCGCATAAAGCTTGAAACCAAAGGAGAGTCATTCCCTATAAACAGAGGAGTCAGGCAGGGGGACCCATTATCTCCAAAACTCTTCAATGCCGTGCTTGAGAATGTTTTCAGGAAACTAGACTGGGACGAATTTGGGCTCAACATCAATGGCAGTAACCTAAACCACCTACGTTTTGCAGATGACATCATTTTGCTTGAGGAAGATCCAGTAAAACTACAGGCTATGATACAAGCACTAGATGAGAAAAGCAGGGAGGTTGGACTCAAAATGAACACTAGCAAAACTAAAATGATGACCAACTCTGTAGAGGTAGATATAGTCCTGGAAGGAAACAAGCTGGAATATGTTAGCGAATATGTATATTTAGGACAGATCATCTCCCCCAGTGATTCTATGACAAAAGAAGTCAACAAAAGAATAGCAAGCGGATGGAAAAAATATTGGTCACTAAAAGAAATCATGAAAAGCAAAGAACTTGGCATACATATTAAAAAGAAGACCTTCAATACCTGCATCCTCCCATGCCTAACTTACGGATGTGAGACTTGGTCACTTACAGCAAACCATAGAGACAAGCTAGCAAAATGCCAAAGGGCAATGGAAAGAAGCATGCTGGGTATAAAACTGAAGAACAAAATCAGAAACGAAGACATAAGAGCAAAAACCAAAGTCACTGATATACTTACTCGTATAGACCGTCAGAAATGGGGCTGGACTGGACACATGCTACGCAACAAAGCAAACAAGTGGAGCAAGCAAATCACAACATGGTATCCAAGAGACGGCAACAGAAGCCAGGGGCGTCCTAAGACAAGATGGGAAGATGACATTAGGCTTACCCTTGGGCCATATTGGACAAGAGTCGCAGAGGACAGGCCTCAATGGAGGCAGTTGGAGGAGGCCTATGCCGAAAGGCACACCAAACTGAGAGACATTTTGTAGAAATAACACGTAAATGGCAACAGAAACAAGTCAAAGAGCATTTGTATAGTAGTAAATTAAATTTAAGAATCTTTCAATTAATGTCACACAGTTTTGGAAATAAAAGGCTATATTATTATTTTATTATTATTATAACCGAGACTCAAGATCGATGTCAAGTTACTCTAGACAGGATCGATGTCAAGTTACTCTAGACAGGAGATACCCCTCGAGTCCACGCATTTGCACATAGGATGTTGAAAAAGAGAAAAAAAATTTTTTTTACATAATCTTGGTCTTCTTTTTCTTAGGCAGCTAGCCAATTTTGAATGAAATCCTTGTCCGTACTGCTTCGATGGCCTTGCACTCTCCTCATCAAGTGTCCCAAATTTCCTTTCTCTTGAACCAGAATATCTGATAAAATCAATCAATCTACAAAATACATACCTTGGATGTATCTAATGATACAGAAGTCTTGTCAATATTTTCAGATGCTTCAAGGATTTCTTGCTTCACAGGCACTTCTTGTTTTTCTTCTACTTGTTGTTGTGGTACCTGTTCTTCAGGGTCTGGTAATTTCTGACATTCCTGTTAAAATTTTCAAACTCATAGAAAAATTACTAATGCAATAGTTTGTTAATCCACAGAATCATGCAAGAACAGATCTGGGGGGCCTCATCGATACATGCATCTATACAAAAATAATGGTCTGCAGATTAGCAGTTTCAATTTAGTACATACCTGTTTTACTTCAATAGCAGACTCTGAATTTTCATTAGATGCGTTGATATGATCAGTGATATCATTCAATCTGTTGTCAACAGTATTCTCATCTGGCAGTTGGCAGCTGGCCTCTGACTCGCTGATGTCGAAGTCGGTGTCCATCTTAGGTTTCTCATCGCCATCAGCCTCAGATGCGGGTTTATCGCAACGCAAATCGTCGTCGGCGAGAGAACCGCTAGGGAACGTTACAGCATTGTCACCCACATCAAAAGAGTCGGCGTTAAAACCACTCGTATCGTTTTCTTCCAAATAATCGCCAACGCTACCAGTCGAAAGTTCTACAGCACTCAAAAAGGCATGATTTGAAGTCGACGATTCATCAGCCACACCGCCGGCGTCAACGCTATTAAACTCTCCTTCAGTCAACAAATGCGAGAGCCCGTTGGAGTTCTCGTTGATAAGAGGGCCTTCGTCTGTCTCCATAGCCTCGTCGGTAAGGCACTTCTGTAACCAATGCCAGGAAATGATAATCATCAATGGATGAGTATGTAAATAACGTAAATTGTAACTAACCTCAACCACCTACCTGATTGTCGGAACTAGTTTCATCTTCCATTGTGATACGTATGTATGTTTCACACCACTATGTACACTCGAAAAATAACCAGATCAAAAGTTTTTAGTTAATAGACCTATTTCGAACAATGCGTTTGTACCATAAAATTCAACACAGATTTTTCATATAACCCAAAACCTCCATCTTGAAATGAAAACACAAATGGACACAATTTATTTATTAGTGATGTGCCGAGTACGGCTTGACTCGAGTCAGACTCGATTCCTGCTTAGGACTCGCCTACTCGAATACCAATTTATTATGATTCGAGTACGCCGTACTCGATTCCGGTACTCGAGTCATACGAGTATTATGCGAGTCCAACTGACTCGAGTCTTGTATTCAAGTTAGGTTGACTCGTTCATACTTAATCTCTTATTACCTAAGCAATGAAGTAACGCCTTTTGATACAAGTTTGAATTGAACCTGCAACTTTTAAGGCCTTCACAGTTCCACACACAGACGCCGGAGGCGTGGTGGAGGCGGAGGCGTGCGAGTTGTATCTCTTATTGTATCATATGAAAGACTACCACGCGGATGCTAAGCGGTGCACGGCCGTGGACTCGAGTCCAGGACCCGAGTCTTGGACTCGAGTCTAGAAATTCGCGTCAACATTCGAATACCAAAAAATAGAACTCGAGTACTTGGCTCAAATACCGGAATCGAGTCAGGATTCGAATACCGTTTAAACCGACTCGAGTCGACTCGATTCACCAAAACAGCGACTCGGCACATCACTACAATTTATTATATTATGTCTATGGTTTAGTTTCTTGCTTGAACGGAGGAAATCAATATATATTTTATCTTCTTCTAAAGCCGTCACACACAGAAGTGACAGAAGCCGGAGGCGGAGCGGAGGCGGACGGTAGCCGAGCCAGGCGTGGCGTTCGCGGTGCGGGCGGATGTCTTCACACCTGCAAGCGAGCGAGAGCCGCGGCGTCGCAGAGGCGTTTTCAAGCCTTGTGTTACACAAACAAGGCTTCAAAACAGCGTCGCATTATTGTAAAAATGTCCTTTTTTAAATCATTTGTATAATCTTTTATACGGCAATCGTATAAACAACGATGTGGTTGGAATCAGGCGCGGTCCCGGGGGGGGAGGGGGGTCACGGGGGTCATGATCCCCCCCAAAATCTTAGTTTAGGTACTTAAAAAATTGCAACCCATAGTTTAATGATTATTTTTTTCCTATTTACTTCCGTTACATTGAATATGGTTACCAACTGCAGCAAAAAAAAATCGCGGCTCGCTCCGCTCGCCGCCGATATTACAGTTGTTTTGAGCCCTGTGTTTTGATAAGCGCAAGGTAACGTTACCTTTTTGTAGTGGTCTGGCTGGTCCGTTAATGTCAGTTTGTATCAATCCAACCACCACAATAAAAAGCACAAAATTGTTACTCAATTAATAATCTGAGGTCACTTTGTCAACTATCGCAAAAAATTAGTAGACAGCAAAATTTTCGCGTTTTGATCCGCTTGCTGATAACATTTGTTCCTTCTAACTATGTTCCAAAGCTCGACCCCCGCCCCGCATTAAGTCACTTTGCCAAATTTTCTAAAAAATTGCGCAATATCTAACAAAACCAAAAATTGTCGCAGCAAGCTCTGCTAGCCTCTGATAGCATTCTGCTGTTTCGATAAGCTTCTGGCTTGCTCTAGTGCGGGACTCCTCCTCCGTTTTAGGTGCAACTGCAAAATATCTAATACCAAACAACTCACACGCACAGCCAGATCATAAAAAATTTCGCGGCTCGCTTCGCTCGCCGTTGATTCCTTATGCTGTCTGGTCTGTTGTCCTTATATTTGGTTGTTATTTGACAAACTTAAAAATTGTTCATAGCTCATTAGTTAGTTTCCTTGTCTTGCATGAACCTCGCCAATTTGAAATAAGGCTGTGGCTCATTCCACTCACTGATATATATTTTTTTTATGTTTTCAACATATTTCTTAGTCGCTGCAAACTTTCAAAATTTTCATAGCTCGCTCCAATCTTTTTTTTTTTGACCCCGCGATTTTCAGCAAAACGATGAGGGCTTTTCACATTATCATTTATAATGGTGTTTTGAACAATCCTACCAATTTTTAGCTGCCTGCGAATTTTTGTAACATCGAATGTCTAAATTGACCGGGCTAACGGGCGTTGTGGAATTACACTCAGCAGTGCGTTTTCCATCTGGGTCTGAAGGTCTCACAAGAGATGCCCTCTAGGTCATCTCTTTCTACACTATGCAAACTGTAATAGATTTCAACATAGAAAGACCGCTGGCACTGTTAGACAACTAGCGCTCTGTCGCGTCGGAGAAGTACAGACTGAAATCAATTTAATCGTATTACTTAAATAGGCCGTAATGTAACGAGAAAGTGAACAAAGACTGCTCGATCTTAGCTCCGAGGCTGGGGTCTTACCACGGAATTAAAGTAAGGGGAAATGGTAAGTGGGCGTGGCACGCGTGCCACAAGTACACGTTGTTATGCTTACTCGACCCCAGTCGGGTTCTAACATTGCCAGGAGTAGCTTGTCTCGCAACCAATTCATTTTTTCCGTAATCATGCCGTATTGTTCGATTTTAGAGTGTAAAAATGATAGTAGGAGAAAAAATCTTCAAAATGGAGGTGTCTCGTACCATCGGGGAGAACGGTTTTTATTGTTTTGTAATAAAATCTTATTTTATTTCAATTTGTCAATAATTTAATAGCAGGGTTAGTCAAAATCAACCTCATGCAATTAAGATAAAGTTGATTTTGGATTGATTCTATTCTTCGCTACTCAATTAGTGATGTAGTCAAGTCGGATGTTGATTTAATCGATTGATATCGATACAAGAAATTCAATTTTAATATCAAATTTTAATGTTAATGTTAAATTAAGTGATAATTATATTATTATGTAAATTAATTATTTATTTCTTATTTACATGACAAGTCACTAAATTGACATCATTAGGTCCTCTAACCTTTATCATAAATATTTTGTAGGTTTCCCAAAGTCAGACAAAAGTCAAAGAGAAATGGATAGATGCAACGGGTAGAGTTAATTGGATGCCAACCAAATCAAGCACGATATGCTCTGAACACTTTTTGGAAGTCGATTTCAAAATATCAAATAAAGGATATAAGTAGATATACAATTACGAAACATGCAGCGCTTGTATCACTGAAAATCGTTAAGTTTAAATATATAAATGTTCACATACACCATTTACTAAAATTAATCATAAAACTTTCCAAACACCAGTTTCCTAATAAATATGTTTTATTTCAGGGGCATAAATAACATAACATTTATTTTTACCTGCCTGTCTGTGTCTATTTATAAATGGTTTAAAATATACAGCTCTTTGTGTGCCAAGTAAGTAAATAAACTACCAACAAGTTCGATTTTTTGCGAATTGAACAAAAAATCGGGTATCTATCGATATCGATAATGTACTTCAATGTGCTACCTGGTGCAGCTCTAATCGAGTAGCAGTCGATGGTCGACCAATCACGCGAATGTCAATCTTAAGTCTGAGGAAATTAAGTTTATAATTGCGACCACTGAAAATACCGCCATCTATGGTCAAGTAGCGGAATTTACTTGTCAATCGAATGTTTGGTTACTATGGGCGTTTTTCCATTAGCCAACCCGGCACCGGCACGGCACCGGTATGGCCGTGCATCGGCACCGGCGCCGGGGTTTCGTTTTTCCACTGCGCCGGTGTCGATGCCGGTTTACTACGGTCCTCCTACCCGTCCCGCGCACTCACACATGCACACGGCTACAATTCATATACAATACACATGCAATTTTGCCGGGCCGGCACGGGATGGAAGCTTGCTACCCCGGCGACGGCGACGGCGCTGGAAGGACTCAATGCCGGGCCGGCGCCGGCGCCGGTAAGTCAAAAAGCGAGTCATACATTTTCATACATGTTTGCTTCCCCGGCACCGAAAAACGCCCTATAGACCGTAAATACGTTCTGATGCTAAAGTAAAATAAATCTTATCTGAAGAAGACAAGGTTTATTACCAAATCAGCGACGTTGGCTAGTTTTGACTAAACTTAAACTACCAATCAAACGAATTGTTTCTTTGTAATGCATTATATGATTTCTGGTTTATTTGTGTGAGTTTGGCGACACCGGTGCCCTTAGTAATTTTGTTGCATTGTCCTTCCACCCTACATAGACACGGATCCATAGGTACACATTATGAAAAAAGTGAAGTGAGCCTATACTTACTTTAGTCTTATCTTATCTGTCTGAGTGAGCTTCTAAGCAAGAACCTATTTTATAAACTAATGCTTGGAAGAGAACGTGAAAATATCATCTGCCGAATGCCGAACGAACACGAAAAACTAGTCCCGACCGTCCGGTCCGTTGTGAAGGCGTTAAAATAGCGACATAACATACATAACCTCAACCGTAGACCTCAACCGATTTTGTTATTGATGTTGAATTTGAAATAAAGGGAGAACAGCGAAAGAAAAACAGCAATTAATATATTTTATCAATAAAAAGCCATTGTGAACTGTTCTCGCAATATAGAACTCAACAATGTTAGGGCTTAGGACATTCATTAGCAAAGCAGTAGCTGCTGCTGGAAGCAAACCAAATTTACTTGCTCAACAAACGAGGGTATGGTCGCTGGGCTGCTAAAATTATTTTTAAATAATGTTTTCTTTACCTTTTGGTAGAACGAAAATTTTCTACATATTTAATGCTTTACAGAACACTTTCATCTTGAAGCGACGAAACTCTATTCCTCTCCACAAGAAAGGCGGAGTGCCTCGTAAAATGAGAGGCAGGCATTTTGTTTATGATCTTGTTGAAGACACAAATACTGTAAAGAAACCTATTCTACAACTTGTATTGAAAGAATTTGTTGCAGGTATGTTGTTGCCGTTGTTGGTGATAAAAACAACAGCCCAGTTATAACTGCGCTAATTAATGTTCTAAGGAACTAACAAATTTCATTTAGTTAATCAAATCACTCAGATGTGTATATAAACATTTTTAGGTGTTGGCTCAACTGGAGATGTAATTGACATGGCTCCAATGAAAGCATATCGTGAGTTGTTATTGCCTGGGCATGCCGTTTATGCCACACCTGAAAATCTGGATAAATATAAATCTGATACAATTAAGACAAACACTGAGGAAGAGTTCAGTTCACCTTATGTAGAAAGGGTAATGTATAATTAGATTTTCTGGAATTATACATGACAAAACGATAAAAGCATTAACAAGACATTGATATGCTTTATTGTAAAGCTACACAAAGCTAGAAAGCTTTAACACGTTCTGCGCCATGTCAATCAACGGTGTCCGTCATCATCACATCAGTCATTTCTCACGGAGCCATAACAAAAACATAAATTTTGCCAAATTTTATTGAATTTTGTAGGGTCACTGTGGGCGTCGCGGCTCGAACGGAAAAACTTAGTTTTTCCTTTGGCATAGAACATGTTAAAAATAACTTACTTGAGAGTGGCTTTATTAAAATCTTCAAAGTAACTAATCTATGGTGTACAATTTGCTTTCAGACGATAAGAAGTCTTAAAAACTTGGTTCTCCAAATAACAATGAGTAAAAACGAACCATGGACCCTAGAAGCCTGGCATCTCAGAGCTTCATTCCGCAAAGCTGGCTTTGTGGTACCCGAGTATGCCATTGAAATGCCTCCATTACAGATCAAGGGACCTGACCTAATGCTTCAAGAAAAGGAGTTTTATATCACTGTTACTGTAAGGTTTCTTGTATTTATTATCATATTGCTCAGGGAACATTAACACATGGTACACTATAGCAGTGGTTCTTACTGGTGGTCCACGAAGCACCTGAAGTGGTAATTGGCAGAAATATTGGTCTCTGGCATCTGTATCGGCTGATATGCTGATCCAGTGGATGCTGTACCATAGAAATAAACCCAAAGCATAGTATCTGATTTCAATTATGTGAATGCACAACCTAAGTGATATGCATTATTACCACTTCTGGCCGCTAATTAAACAGTTTTGAGTCTATGAAAATATGTACCTAATGACCTAATGAGATTTTGATGTGATGAACTGTCTTCCTTTGCAGATAAATAAAACGGAAAAAGTCAATGTTAGATGTCGGATTCATCATTGGGCAACTGGCTTGGATAGAATTAAATGGACAGAGAATCATTGGACTATACCCTTGGAGGCCCTCATACCTGAACAAGCTGAGGTTTTGGCAGAAATGCCAATACGCAAATAATATCTCCATGCATGTGTTAATGGGTTTGTAGTAATTCTGTGTTAATAAATTATGTTAATCCACAGTTGTAAATTTTGTCATTGAAGCAGATGCAATGAATACAGAATAGCTATAAGGATCCTTCTGATCACTTGCCCTAGTATGTTGATTAGGGTGGGTCGATTTGAATGAAAAAAATTTTTTTTTGGTTTTTTGCTGATGGGTAGGTCTCAAAACTTGCAGAATGACAAGAACAATGAAATGTAGTAATTCGTTTTCTTAATTCATATAACTTATAGCCCTCTACCTACATTTGAAATTTCGAAAATCATGATATTTTCTAACCAAAGTTAAGTGTATAAAAAATAAAAATAAAACAGGTAAATTCCAAACTCAATACGTTTCATAATTAATCAAACATTGTTTAACAATATTTAGAACAGAGAATAACATTTTAACTGACATATTGTGGTGAAAAACGTATGTCAATCAGAGGAAAATCTCCCATTTTAGCAACTGAATTCGGCTTTACAATCAAAGGATGGCATTAGCCTATCTAGACTGAATTTTCGTACGGATAAGACCATCGCGCGCCTTGTTTCCTGCTACTGTGGTATAGCTTCAGTGACTAGCTTCACACAACGGGTGCACCTTGGGTGTAACAGGGAAATTTTGAAAATTCTTAACATTTTACAACATTTGCAGCAAAGTTGAATCTGAAATCATGTGAAACAAAAGAATGCGAGGTCACCAATAAATAACTCGTTCCACTGAATCATTTCAATGTAATCGCTCGTTTTGAAGTTTAGTTGCGGTATTCATTTTAATTTTTTGGTGTTATATATGACCTGGAGCACTACACTTGCTGATCGATTAGAAACTCCGTATCGGTACATACGCTCGCCAACTTTGGCAAACTTACAGTGTTGTATTTTACAATGGATTTTTGCACTACAGCTGATGTGGACGGTATCGGTTCTCTATCGCCAATAGAGTCTCTCACCTATAGGAGGCTTTTGACCATAAACTCAGAAGGATGGCAGGATCTCAACATAAAACACAGTTATCGTATATACTATATGTATTGAAATACTTTTACAATTTAGAGGATGATTTTACTTTAATTTCTTGAAACGGAATTTACATTAAGAACAATTAGGAACAAACGAACTTCTTCTTACAAGTACAAAATGAAAAATGGTAAAGGTATATCGACAAGCAAAGTAGCAACGTTCGTCTAGCTCTGTGGTTTTCGTGAGAATGGGCTCCGATCGAGCGCGCTGACGCTCGTCGGCTCGTCTCGGCACTCATCGGCTCGTCTCGGGTCGCCAAAACAAGGTGCAAGTGCGCGTGACTCAGGCTGCTTGTGCTTCTTGGGGATTTTCCGCTGTATTTTCAACAATAGCAAATGATAATTAATTTGTACCTAGTATTTCATAGTTATAATATTAGTTCAAAACACAGGTATTATTAATAAAACTGTAACAGCTCGGCCATCCACTCACTAACGAGTCCCTTCGTTATTGTTAATTAAAAAAAAAAAATTTTACTTTATTAGCTAGTTCATTATATTAACTAGGGTACATAAACTTGAATCTGTTGCTTGATTCAAGACACTAGCCGCCGCCGGCCATTAAATAAATTTTAATTAGTTGCTCGATCCACGACATTAAAATGTTACTTTCAAAATAATAAATTAAATTAAAATGTTTTAATAATTAAAATGTTTAAATTGAAATAAATTAAAATGTTTTTTTTTTCTTGATAATATTGAATCTGTAGCTCGATCTATGACATTGATCGTTACCAGCCATTCATAATGATTGAATCTGTAGCTCGACCCATGACATTGACCGTTACCAGCCATTGATAATATTGAACCTGTAGCTCGATCCATGACATTGATCGTTACCAGCCAGTGATAATATTGAATCTGTAGCTCGACCCATAACATAGATCGTTACCAGTCATTCATAATATTCAATCTGTAGCTCGACCCATGACATAGACCGTTACCAGCCATTGATAATACTAAACCTGTAGCTCGATCTATGACATTGATCGTTACCAGCCATTCATAATATTGAATCAGTAGCTCGACCCATAACTAGATCGTTACCAGCCATTTATAATATTGAATCTGTAGCTCGATCCATGACATTGACCGTTACCTGCCATTGATAATATTGAATTTGTAGCTCGATCCATGACATTGATCGTTACTAGCTATTGATTACGATTTACAGTGAAAGTCCGTTACATTGACTAGCACACTTAATTGAATATTTTTGAGGTTGTCTGTGATACTTGTGATAGCGATACGAATCTTACATGTACATAACTACACGCTATTTACCATATATGTATATACAATAGTAACTTGATTAAAGCACATACAAGCATCAATATGATATCAGTCCAAAATTGAGAGTTACTACGCGCTTTTGTGTAAAATCTTAACTTGATTAAAGCGCATAAAAATAACAATGTGTGGTATCAGTCCAAAATTGATAGTGCTATAACCTAAATTCACGCTTTTGTGTAAAATCAAGATTAAAGCGTAAAACATACAAAGAACAATTTATGTGATCAGTTCAAAATTGAAACTGATGGAACAAAGTTACTTACATTTCTTCTGTGTAAGGACTCTGTTTAATATTTATTAATATATCATAATAATAATCAAAATCACGGAATATTTATTTATTTCAAACAAAATCCCTCAAAGAACTGAGAAGGCTTCAATTTACAAATAACGCAATAGTAACTACTGCTCCTTTTTTTTTTTAAGAACAAAGCTAGTTTTGATGTCATTTGCCTGTCTCCAAGCAATATACCATAAGACATAATACTATGGCAGTAACTGAAATAAACTTACATAGCTGTATCTTCTTTGGTAATATGTCTAATTGTTCGAACTAAGTCTGCATGCGAAAGCATAATTTTATGGCTTCCATTGAAGACAGGAATCAATAATTATGTAAGTAACTCTAGGAAAACAATGGAATCATAACGTGAACAATCTCATCTTTTAGCATAATTTTGGTTGAGAATTCTACATTTGGTAACATGAATTGGCGGTGAACCAATCTAGTAAGTATTCGTGAAAGCGAATCATTAACTTCATTGTTATTATACATTGCTGTAATCTCTAAAAATCAATTAAGCAAATAACAAATTATCAGAAATAAAACTACGTCACAAACGTCTTTCTTTAGCAATAAGTATTTAAATTTATAACTCTATCAGAAAAGTATGATTATATAAGATCCAGTGTCTTATTGTTAATTCCATAGTGTTTCAATTTCCTAATTAATGTATCATGAATGACAAACAAAAGCCTTACAAAAGGTCACAGTATATACCAATAGCATTTTTTTTTTGCTTTACCTCACGCATCAAATATATGCTTTAGTAGTACTATACCAGCATGGGTTGTAGATCTACCCTTGGTGAAACCAAATTAATGTCCATGGAATAGCTTATCGAGATCGAAATGTCATCTTGGTGAGAATTTGTTGTTATTTTAGTGTGGAAAATGTTGAAATCGGTCTCTAATTGCGGAATTGCATATGGATCAGTTACCAGATTTATAAACAGGAGACCCTTTTACTATATTTCATGAGATCAGGGAAAACAACTCCCGCGTCGACACAATTATTGAAAATGTACACCAAACAGGGAGCCACTTCCTTAAAGCATCGTACTTTGGTTGAAATACCTCAGAGATCCTCAGTATTTTTGATGTTAACAGATTTAAACCCTTTCCAATAAGTAATCAGTACATTACATGACTAAAGAGAAAGACCTCCTTACATTTTCAACAATTAGTAAATAGTAATTCAACTGCCGTTGATGCCTAAGAGCAAAAAGACTAGGGAACAACTTTGAGTGCAAAAACCGCATCAATTTTTTTCTTGTAAAGAATTAAATTGTTAGTTTTTAACTTCATTCTTCTATTCGTGGCTTTGATGTACCAGTTTCGTTATTTGTAAGTCTCCATGTTGATTATACTTTATTATAGGAGTTTATAATAATTATTATTATTATAGTTAAAATCGTAAATTTGGCTTTCTTGGAAACTTTCTTAAACATTTTAGAGCAATTGGTTATAGCTTTATATTCTGGTATATACAAACAAAATACGCAGGATCATGTGTCATAGTTTTTCTAGCACCATAAAGATTATACCGATTATTATAACCTAATCCTACTTTTATATAATACCGGGAGTGGCCCAATCAGTAAACCCGACCCTATTATGTCAGTGTGATAAGTTTGAGTACTGCTGTTTTTTTTTTTGTTTACAACATTCAAGAGATTGGCAAAAAGATCGTTGGGGTCATCAGAACAAGCAATATTGTTGTTAGCTACCTACTTAGTTCAAAATCAAAAAGCAATCGCTCCACTTTCAAAATTCTTAATACGGCCCTCTGTGATTGGTCTGAAGGTGTATTTATCGTTCAAACTATATCATGACCATAATTATGACAGCACTATGTCAATATAATAAAAGAAAACTTGTTGTGCACTCATGGAAATATCAATCGATTCCCTAAAAATAGTGAAATACGTAATTTGAATACTAGATATAAATATAAACTCCCTGTGCCCACAACTAGGCTACAGAAAATTCAAGTATCTTTTAAAGGCAATGTGTACTTCAACAACAAAACTAGTGAGTTTCAATCTCAAAATTAAGTCAAACAAATTGTCAGAACGTTCCTGTGCAAAAAGGCTTACTACAAAATACCACAATATAAAAACTAACAGGATAAAGGTTTCTTCGTCACTTCTTTACTTTAGTATACATACCGAAGCGACAGAAATCAAAAAGATCACTTTGTTACGGTGTCAATGGTTAATTTTATAATTTGATTAAGCGTACATTTATTGTATTTTATTAAATTACATAGTTTTTTTTTGTTTGATTTGTTTTGCCAATGACGCGACAGTAGTAGTTACCTAAACGTACAGATTGTATTGTACAAAAATGAAATAAATAAATTATTAAAATTGACATATCAATCAATTAATGTAAGATGTTGTGTTGAATCATGTATTTTCTTAGGTATTAAACTTGACGAACATCCTAATTGGAAGCCGGATGTTGACTATATTTTAGTAGCAATCATAGATTTGTTTTACCTTGAAGATTAATATTTATAGTTAATTAGGAAAACTTTGTCACAAACAGCAGCACTTGCTGCCTATCATGACTAATATTATTTGTCTTCTGCGTTGCTCTATGGGTCACCATTGCGAGGTAATTCGGCGGAGTTACTCAGAGCCTGCATTTTTTGAGACTTTTCGTATCAAAAAATGCACGCGTGTTCTTTGCGGAGCCTGGTTACTTGATAGCATAAACCACTTTAAAAAAACTTAGTTCTTCACTTGCCACTTATGTACCTACACTATAGAGGTAGAAATCTGCATATTCGTTAAACAATTCTTACATTATTTCAAAAGAAGCGAAGTTTATCCAGGCATACTAGACATTATAAATAAGATATTATATTCCAAATCACCATTCTAAGTTTTCATGGCATTTCAGACATCTATTACGTTACCAAAGGAATTTAAGGACTTGCCAATGACTATGTTTAAAAATAGACAAAATAAAATAATAAACGAGTCATTGTTTCATAGCCTGGTAAAATATTTTGATTTTGCGCAGACAATACATTTTAAATGCATTTTCTAAATCATTATTTTTATTAAGTAGGTATATAAATAAATAGATAAATAATGCTGGACAATCCACACAGCATCATCTAGCCCCTAACTAAGCAGAGCTTGTGTTATATTATTAATATTCTCATACCAGTCCAAAACTACTGATAGTATTGCATTGATACCGCTGCTGATAAATTTAAGAGCACTGCAACACTTGACATGTCTTCTAAAAATACATTTAATTGATTCTATTCTAGGTAGGTATTACTAAAATTAACACTGACCATACTGGTCCGATTTGAAATGCTTGATTACTGCTTTGTTGGTAGAAGATTGACTGCGGTAAATATTGTCTAAACAAGGTGTTAAATGTTAGGATAACCGTAGTACCATAGTACGTCCATTAAAAAGATGTTGTAAAATAAGCATTTGAATAATTGATTTTGGGCAACCGGCAATTTCATGACCCAGTGGTTTGTAGTTTGAGCAAAACAATTTCAGTCTCGGACAATAAATAAATAAATAATGCTGGACACTTCACACAACATTATCTAGCCCCAAGTTAAGCAGAGCTTGTGTTATGGGTACTAGATAACTGATATACTTAATACAATATTTGACATACATACTACATAGATAGATATTTTTTTTATTATACATAGAAAACATCCAGAACGCTCGGGACAAATGTCTGCAGATCGTACAAAGATTTGTCCCGAGGCGGGAATCGAACCCGCAACCTCCTGCGTCGCAGGCAGACCTTCGCCCGCTGTGCCACAGAGGTCGTCTAACAATAAATAAACGTACGACCTTTTTCGTTACAAAGGAGGATATTGACCCATTTAGATTTCTAAACCTTCGAAATCTCTTAAGAAAATCTCCGGCCAGCGCAGCGCTCGCTGCGTGTGACGTTATAGGATAACAGTAAGTTGCGCGCTCCCGAACGGTTCATTTAGTGGTTCTTGGTCACATGCAGGCGCACAGGTGGCCTGCCTTCACATCTTCACCGCGACCTGCTGCAATCTGCCTTGTGCAAAAACGGGACACCACTCGTCACCGTGACTAGCTGCGCCTGGCGTCTCTTTCATCAGAATCAGCAACCTGGTGGCGCGATGTTGCTGCATTCTTGAACTTAGACCTCGGGTTTTCTGTTTGCCCATAACCTCGGAAGAAAGAAAACCATTGTAATTTACATAATACGTAAACATCTCATATTTAAGTAGACAATTATAAAAATCAGTGATTGAGATCGTAACGTTTCCTATTCTAAGCCAATAGTAGGTTGCAGCCCGAACAAATCACAACTTAACCGTTACGGTATAAAGTGTTTTCGATCTATTTGTTTCTAGAGGTGGTCGTTTTTACTAACATCGTTGTTGACCAACGATGTCAGTGTACGTTGTTCCCATCGGATGGCGAATCAGTGAACAACGGATGTAGGGATTGCAATCCGGATATCCGGATATCCGAATTATCCGGATATCCGCTAATTTTCATATCCGGATAATGGGAGCTCCTTTATCCGGATAATACGAATAATACGGATAGGTACCTACAGTTGATTTTTCTAATTCACGACACAACACTACACCGCATCCAGCATTTTAGAAATGTTATATTTAATGCATAGAATACTTTGTGTTGTTAAAAATATACTTAAATTAATTCGTGCGTGTTTCTGAATCTGGAAGCTATAAACAAGCAAGACCTACACTAGCGGTAGCGCGCAAACGCATCACTAGCGTTGACACTGGTTGGTCAGTGATTCGACGACGCCGACACAGACCGATCTCCGCACACGCAGCACAGCTACCCCACACACACTACTATAACATAACTGTATGTGTACATACGTAAGTTTGATCTCGTGACTGTGTTGGTTCTTTGTTAAAATCATTTTAGAGTACCTATTAAAATAGGAAGTTGATTTACGTTCGTTCGTTGTTAAAAATAAGTTCGATGGAAAGAAGTAAACTGTTTTTATTTCATAGATATTTTAATTTATCAACCCATTTGATCGATACTCTTATTTTTAATTTTATTTATTTATTTTGGGGAAAACCAAAGGCTTAAAAATTAACAGAATTACAAATTAATAAGTACCAAAAAGCTTATCGAAGGTTTTCATGGATAGTGCTGGATTATTACAATGAAAAATACTATGAACATGATGTGACTAGTCAACATGCATCATCTCTAAAAACATAGATTAGTATCTACATTACAAACAATTTAGACTTCATATTTATCATCATCATTGGCACCAAAAAACTCTCCGCTGAGCCGCCGCCTGGCCGAGCTGACACTTGTGCAGAATAAATCCAGGTCAAATTGTTTACTCAATTTGTTAAAATTATTACTCGCTCGCCACAAGAAGGAATTTTGTCGATGGTTAGGGCCAGCATGAGGAACGTAAATAGGGGGGTTAAATCTGATAGGTTTGCAGGGAACGTTAAGCTTAATTTTTTGAAGCAAATTGGGACAGTTAATATTATTCGACGTGATTTTAAGTATAAATGATAAGTCGGCGATCTCACGCCGCTTGGAAAGAGGGAGAATGTGAAATTGCTTACATAAATCGAGGTAATTGGCTGAACTGTATGGAATTCTTAAACGGAAACAAAGGTACTTCATAAACTTAATTTGAATGCGCTCGATTCTTTTATTATATACATCATAACGAGGGTTCCAAATCTGTGATGCATATTCTAAGATGCTTCTAACAAACGTACAGTAAAGAATTTTAAATCTCTATGTTGTTCAGTTTCTATGCGAATTCTATTTTTATTTTATTAGAACTTTAATGTAACGGTTTTTTAATATAAATTAATAAATACTTATACTTTAAAAACCCATTTTCCTTGATTAAATTTAATTTTTATGTATATTTTTCAATTATCCGAATTATCCGAAATATCCGAATATCCGAATAGTAAGGCTCACTACTATCCGAATTATCCGGATACGAAAATTTAACGGATAATGCAACCCCTAAACGGATGCCTGCGACAACGAGATGCCGAACCGAGTAATGCCGATCGCCACCGACAACAAACGAACGTCACACCGACATCGGAAGAGCGAGGTTAGTGGCGCGGCATCGGATGGCGAACAACGATGTCAGCCGAGTAATGCCGATTGCCAAACCTAAGCAACGAACATCCATCCATACCTCACCGCCCGCATGCCTGCGTGTGTGTGAGCGAGAGGAGAGGATGCTAGAACATTGAACTGAACGTTTTATTATATCTAACTAGATATGGCATGAACCATGTACCAATGTTATTTATTATTTAAAAAAATACGATATCTAATTTTTTTATCAAATGTCTCGTTTTAATATAAGTATTATGGTATTTTAGATTTACCCTACTACTAGGAACCAAGTTAGATTTGAATTATTTGTATTTGTTCAAATTCCGTAATTTAGGACCTACCCGTCTAAAACGCTCATGTCACTTCCAGTAAGTTTCATATGCTCGTTATTCTTGTCGTTTGTTTGGATTTTTTCATTACGCAAATTACGATGATATGCGCACCGCGGATTTTAAAAAGTCTTGTAAAAGTGTTTGTGTTAACCTAGGTACCTAATAATGTCGAGACGCCAAAAAACGGCCAATCCTCTTTGGGAACATTATGACAAAAAGGATGAAAACATTGGAATTTGTAAAAACTGTAGTGTAAATATTAGATATAAGTTGACAACTGGAAATTTAAGGTGCCACCTGAAGGCGAAACATCCGCATGTATTAGCACAAGTGTCTCAGCCACTCGAAGCTCCAGTGCAACAGTTTCCCCAGACACAGTCTGCAGAACCACTCGGTAAGTACCTACCTATTACCTATTTATTGCAAATTTGATACGTCTTATTGAATCCTTATAATCAGTGATCGGAATTAGGTGGGCTAAAATACCTAAAGTTCAAAGAACAGAGGCAAAAAAAATGGAGACTTCCTTACTACAATAATTTTATTGGACCCAATTGGGACGAAAATGGAACAATTGTCGCAATTAGCATGTATATTTAATACTAGCGGCCCGTCCCGGCTTCGCACGGGCGGACATTAATTTAAAAAAAAAATTGGGATAAACGTAGGCTTCTAATATTTCTGTGGCAGGACATTTTATACTTTTATCCGACTGCCCCGTTGGTATAGCGGTCGCGTGTTCAACCGCTGATAATGTGGTCCCGGGTTCAAATTCCGGGTCGGCCCAAGATTTGTGTTATTGGGTATTTTCGAGCAAGAAATATTCACTGTAGCAGCCCGGAGTAAGGAAATTGGCGGTGTTAGATGGCATAACGTGCTTTCCTAGGCACGGGGGCGTGCCTCAGAAAGCACATTAAGTCGTTGGTCCTGCGTTTGACCTCTCCCCGGTCGTGCCCGCCCCCGGTGGATATCCCTTAGTCGCCTCTTACGACATCCGCGGGAAGATTTGGGGTTGTGCAAATTCTAAGCCGGCACCACACACCAGCACACACACTTGTGCACTATAATATGTCCTGCGGATCTGGATAGTCTCCGATGAGATAGGCTGCCGTGGTTGAAATTCGGCTAGGAGGACATTAATTATTATTATTTTTACCTACCTCCCTCGCTGCGTTGCCCGAGTGCGGCGTCATTTATATTTCTAATAGTATTTTTTTAGATTGACATTTTTAAATTCGTAATATTTTTTGAATGGAATGTCCGATTTGAATAATTCAAAAAGTAATCTATAGGTATTGAAACAGTCTTAATTATGAAATGATTTATTTGGATAAGGATTAATACAGAGGTATGGATAACATGGTCAGACGTTGTTCGGTATTTCTATCAACTTTTAAACAGTAAAAATATAGTTATACTGACATAACTACAATAGTTGGACATATGGTATAGCTGAGTTTTTTGTAGATATTTATATAGTCTTTAATATTGTAGAACATTTTTTTTGTTCTATCATCAATAGTTTCCGCAGCGCATGCGATGATAGACAATTTATGGCTATTTTTTTACACCTTGGGTTACATTATTGAAGTTTTAGTAGTGATCCCTAATTTTTTCAAGAAATAAATATAGCCTATGTTACTCAGGAATAATGTAGCATTTTAATGGTGATAGAATTTTGGAAATCGGTCCAGTAGTTTTTGAGTTTATTCGTAACAAACATTCAAAAATACAAAAATACAAATCTTTCCTTTTTATAATATTATTAGTATTAGTAGAGTATAGATTAATGTTTTAATAATATAACGAAATAATTCAAATCATTTTTAACCATCCAACTCAATATTTTATAACTTACAGTTCTAATTGTTATTAGCTCAGGTAAAAAACTGATTCACCTCATTGTTTTCTTTTCCCAGAATAGCAGAAGCTTGTTGTCTATTTCTAGATTTTGCTATCTTTTGTTTGTCACTGGTTTGCAGTGTAAGTACCTATTCAATAAACAAGTTTGAATGGATGTTTGTTACTTCTGGGACGAAAAAATAAACGGACGAAAAATTGGGACGAAAAAATATTTAGTCCTAAGGCGTCTCCATTTGGTCTCTGTTATTTTTCGAACTTTAGGTATTTTAGCCCGCCTAATTCCGATCACTGCTTATAATTATGGTACCTACTTGAGTTATGTAGTAATAGTACTTCAATGGGTACCTAAACATTCATTGCTTGGCTCGTAGCTGTTTTTAGGGTTCCGTAGGTACACAAAGCTAAGGCCGGGCCGCCGCCGCCGCCGCGCCGCCGCCCGCGCCGTCTGTAAATACCTTGTTGGGAATAATCTAATATTATTGTTCTGGATACTTATACGTGAGATATCGAATTGAACCTTCCTACTGACAAAAAATATTCCCTCGAGTAGGCTAAGGACCTAATAGGTAGGTACCTACTAATTTAATTGTTTGGTTTGCTTTTGATAGGTTTAATAGGTCTAATAGGTAGGTAGGTAGGTACCTACTAATTTAATTGTTTGGTTTGCTTTAGATAGGTTTAATAGGTCTAATAGGTAGGTAGGTAGGTACCTACTAATTTAATTGTTTGGTTTGCTTTAGATAGGTTTAATAGGTCTTTATAGGTAGGTAGGTAGGTACCTACTAATTTAATTGTTTGGTTTGCTTTAGATAGGTTTAATAGGTCTAATAGGTAGGTAGGTACGTACGTACCTACTAATTTAATTGTTTGGTTTGCTTTAGATAGGTTTAATATTAATACGAGTAGGTCTAATAGGCAGTGTTGTGTTAGCAACCCGGCCGACATCGTTGGCGGCAACATCGACACCCTAGTGTCAGTGTTGTGTTAGCAACCTGGCTGACATCGTTGGCGGCAACATCGTTGTTCACAACGGATGCCATTCTGACAAAAACGATGCGCATCGTTGTGGAAATTCAACGACAACGCCCATCTCTATTTGTTTCTAATTATAGCCTATAAGAACATGACCTTCAACGTGGTCTGCAACATAACCTGAAACATGACCTGCATCGTGGTCTGTAACATGACCGTGACGTAGGTACTTCGTCAAATAATTATTAAATTTACCGAATAAAGTTATAAACCTTCTTTGAAGGTAGATCTAGTGAAAAGCAAGAACAAGTGCCTCATAAATTATCAATAGTGGTAAAAGGTTAAAATCATATCTAGATTCTTTCACCTCTCAACATGAGGGTAGAGAAAAAACTGACGGGTAAAAATCAAGGCTGGTGCAAGAGTTGGTGTGATAAATCATAACATAACATAAGTTACCTCCTTTCTTGTCGAATGCCTTATGATATAACCGTAAGCCTCAAAATACTACAAGAGGGTGTCCTTGCGACGTATTCGAGACCATTCAGTTACGCAATGGATGAAAAAAATTTACGGGAGTACCCCCATCAATTTTCTTTCTGTGCTCACTAGTCTTTCTCGTACCTCATGCTACCGTGATCTGCGAAATACTGCAAGGTCTGCAAGGGAGTGCCCCGGCCAAGTATTCGGAGTAACGCGGAAAAACACCATAAAAGAGAAACACGGGGTGTGCCCCGATCGGTTTCTCTTGCCAGTGCTGGCACAAAGGGACAAAGAAATCGGCAAAAATAAACAACACTTATATTACTTGGAACAAAATGTGTACTTACACTTCTTTGTGTGCGTAGCTTTTCGAATCCCGATTCTGAACTATAGGAGGCTTTTGACCATAAACTCAGAAGGATGGCAGGATCTCAACATAAAACACAGTTATCGTATATACTTTATGTATTGAAATACTTTTACAATTTAGAGGATGATTTTACTTTAATTTCTTGAAACGGAATTTACATTAAGAACAATTAGGAACAAACGAACTTCTTCTTACAAGTACAAAATGAAAAATGGTAAAGGTATATCGACAAGCAAAGTAGCAACGTTCGTCTAGCTCTGTGGTTTTCGTGAGAATGGGCTCCGATCGAGCGCGCTGACGCTCGTCGGCTCGTCTCGGCACTCATCGGCTCGTCTCGGGTCGCCAAAACAAGGTGCAAGTGCGCGTGACTCAGGCTGCTTGTGCTTCTTGGGGATTTTCCGCTGTATTTTCAACAATAGCAAATGATAATTAATTTGTACCTAGTATTTCATAGTTATAATATTAGTTCAAAACACAGGTATTATTAATAAAACTGTAACACACCTCTCTCTCGCAGTGTGAATTTTCCGCGTTACACTTGGCTCTAATTTATGGCCATTGATGTAGAAAAGGGAAGATGGGTTACGTTCTCCCAGCGCGTACTCAACAACTGGCCTGTGTTACAACTACACGCAAACACAATACGCTCACAGTTACATTTCCAGTCCTGTGCAATATAAAGAACAACAAAGATGGCAAGATGTACCTAAGACCGAAGTGAGACAGAGACAACTATATTAATCTCTGGTACGACCCCACTAGGTATAATAAAACAAATTCGGGATTTCCCCGAGTTACGGTAGGTACAATAGTAGAGTCGTTCCTTTAACCCACACCATCAATCTTGTCCCAACTGGTATGAGCGGACGAATCGTAAAAATGTTATACGCTTCGTTAGTAATTTGAATTTTAGTACAGTCAACCAAAAAAAGTTAGTAAAATAATAGGCAAGAGGTATATTTATTTTGTGTTTTGTACATAAAATAATGTGAAATGAATACAAATGATAGAGGTTCCACATAGAGTTTGTGATTGTACTTGACGTATAAATTCAATAGAAACAAAGAGTGATGCGAGTTGCAGATTGAAAATAATACCTATCATCTTTACGATTTGTCAACTCACACCAGTTGGGACAAAATTGATGGTACGAGTTGAAGAACGACTCGACTCGCAATAAGGCTATTGCTATCTCTGTTTACACACTTATGTTTCGTATATTTCTATCCCTCTCTGCAAATGGCGAAAAAAGGCAGTAAATTAATCAAAAAACTAAATTCTTTGGTGTACTTACGCGTGAAAAGTGATGCCTTGGGCTTTGTTTTTGGTTTTTGAGCTATTTGTACACCTTGTGAACGAACACGAAGGCATTGCTTTAGTCTTTTAGTCAGTAAAACACAGTCAGTACGTCGTAGCAAGCACGCGAATCACGTCCGCCCGCGCCGCCGGTCCTACTCTGACTGCGGCGAGAGCACACAATTGGACTTCATTTGAGCCTGCCGGTTTCGAGAAGCTAGTGCCTCATCTTCCCCTTTTCTACATCAATGTTTATGGCGGACATTTTCCGTCCTGCGAACTTTCATGCGCCTTTCAAATGCTCGCTGCATTATCTGGGTTGCGTGATATGATAACTGATAATCGAGGCTACCTACCTATCATCATTTTCTGTTAGTCTTTTGGTCTAACAGGAACGACCGTTCAATAATGGGAACCTTTTCATCCCTAGAACAGGTGCAGAAATGAAAACTACTGCATTTACAATATATCGCGATATCAAAGAGACTAGTCATAGCAGTTTGTCGAAAAGTTCGGGCATTTTCCTCATAAGAATCAGTTCTAGGTATTTTGTTAAGGATAGCGAATAAGCTTTAAGTACCTATTCATAATAATACCTCTTGAGCAAGTCTTTCGCTCACAGTCGGAATCGAAGCAGAAGTCCAGATTTTTTCGGTCTCGCGGCAGACAGAGGCGACAACGTCGGTAATAGATGGCTGTTTTCCTTTGTTTTTTTCTTGCAAATTATGTCGCACATACAAAATAGACTTTATTACGTCACTTACAGTAGGTAATACATTCGTACATTACACAATGGGTGTTCCAAAGATAGGATAATTTACTTACGTCAATTCGAGTTTTTTACACTTCTGAACTCGTACGTATTTGACACACTCGTAAGGCCAGTTTCACTTCTAATTAACTGGAAATACAGTCCGTATGAGACTTTTTTAACGCGAGACAATATCAATTATGCAAACACTTTCAAAACAAAACAAGAATAATAGGGGTTTTCTCGAGTCAAGGTCACAAGACTCACTGCACTGCGAAAATCTAGGAATTTTGGTGATATGCAAGTGTATCTATCTCGCTCTCTAATGAGTGCACGAAGCGAAAACCTCGCATATCACTTAATAGATTATACCATGTTACAAAAAAGTACAAACTAGGCAGTGAAAGTGCTATTACGTACAAGTAAATCAAATGGGAAGTGGAGTCGAAAATACCTAAGCATTTTTCGTTTTCTTTAGGTAGGTACCGGTAGAGGGCTAAAAGTTATATGTAATTATTTTTTTGTTAATTATTTTGTAATTATTATCACCCAATGCAACTTTTGAGACCTACCCGTACTTAGTTTTCGACATTTGAAAAAATCGACCCACCCTAATGTTGATGTCACTATTGCTGATAAGCTTGAAGTCGAGTCTCAAGCTCAACATAGACAACAATCTTATCAGAACATACCATATTTTTGTGGTCTATCATCAATGAGGGCCCATTTCATAGAAAAAAATCTTAGAAATTAAAAATAAAGTTCGAGTCGGACTCGCGCACTAAGGGTTCCGCAAGACCTTGAGTCTTGCCAAATGATCATGATTCTAGGTCTACGGGAAGTACCCTATTTTGTGTCCATGTGATTCCCTTGAAAATTTCAAAATATTCGGACATAAACGGCTGTAACTTTTAAGTGCGTAACGTTTTATTTATATCGCGGCTTCAAGAGGTTACGGACTCGAATATTGGTTGTTCATTTCAACCCGATACGTCCGTCGACGCGTTCCTGAGAAAAGGGGGTTGACAGACGGACAGACAGACAGACGGACAACAAAGTGATCCTATAAGGTTCCTTTTTTCCTTTTGAGGTACGGAACCCTTAAAAAGAGTTTTTTCAAACTTTTCCGCTTCTTGCCTGTGGTCCAGTTGACTGTACCACTGATTATTTTTGGTAGTTTACTTTGCACTACCACAGAAAGAAAAGAAATTGACCTGGGCCCTATTCTGCTAAAGCTAACCTAATCACTTAACTATGACCGAAAATTATTTCCTTCCGTGGTAGTGCAAAGTAAACTAAATGTACTAAAAAAACATATTTCGATGGTACAGTTCAGCTGGTTCAGTCGACTGTACAGTCGACTGAAAAAAAAACGTTAGTACACAAACACAATAAAAAAATTATGCTGAACAATGCACAAAGTGACACAGCATTATCTAGCTCCAAGCTAAGCAGAGCTTGTGTTATGAGTACTACGTAACTGTTATACCAAGGGCCGATTTTTTAATCCTCAGTTAAGTCGTCGAATCTAGCGTGTAAAATTATCCGTCTGTTTATCAGGCAAATAACTTTTCAATCGAACTAGCTAGACAAAAAAATAGCTATCCGTGGTTCCAGCTAATCAAGCTATCCAATTTCACACCATATCTGTGTGCAAGCGAGGTGTATTCAACGTGTTCGACAAGAAAAGCAAAAAAACGTAAATTTGACGTTTGTTACAAAACAAAACTCGAAACACATCCAGCCATCGATCATCCAGCATAACAAATCACCGTACCTATTAGGTAGGTAGGTATGTCGTTTTTACCAAAAACAATACTTTTGATCGCCTCTCCTAGTCCTAATGCACATGCGGTCACTCCCGGAGGTTGAAGAGTGCCGGTTGTGAACTTGTGACAACCCTAACGTCGGAAAAATTCGGATTTTCGTATTTCTGCGATAATTGCAATAATCCATGGAATTAGGTCGTGATATTAATAGGGCACATGTAAGACACCTTAAGCAACCGCTTGGTGAAATATCTCGTCCTAATACGGCGCGGCAGATAGGTAAAATAAAAATAAAAACAAAAAATTGGTTGCCTGTAAAGTCGGTATACGGGCGAAAGTTTTACGTGACAACGACCGTAACGCAGTTTCTTGAAGTGAGCGGAGCGTAACGCAGTTTCTTGAAGTGTCACCCGGCAAACCAATTTATAAGACGTCACGTCAAAAAAAAAAAAAAAAAATTAGTATGTAACGGTTGAACTTAGGTATTTTATTATTGCACTAAAATGTGCGCCGTCAATGGTTTTATCTACCATCATTATCAATTTGATTAGGTATTGTTTTTAGATTTTTTAAAGTAGGTAGGTACCTATTTATCTGGTAAATATAATAATAATTTTCAAAATTAATTTCTCAGCAACTATGATTAATAGACACGCGGGAGTTTTACTCTCGTATTTGAATTCAAACTATAGGAATCTGCATTAAACAAGGGATGTCACAAAATCGGCTCTCATAAAACACTGCAGAGGGACCCTATTCTGCTAAAATAATCGCTTCACTACGACGAAGTATCGTAGTGTATCGTCGCAGAACGACACATTTTGGTTTGCTACCTACGTAATCACAATCACATCACACTAATATTACTATAAATGCGAAAGTTTGGATAGATGTATGGATGGATCCTTGTTTGTTACCTCTTCACGCCAAAACTACTGAACGGATCGGGCTGAAATTTTGCATATAGGTAATTCGTATCCTGGAATCAAACATAGGCATCACTTTTCAGCACTTTTTATCCCATAAATCAGGATAGAAATCACCTTCAAAGCCGCAGGCATTAACTAGTGTAAATAACCCCTTTTAGTCCAGGCATTATAAGGTTTCGTCTAGTAATTCCGAGCTAACTAGCTGGATACTCGTACCTATACGCCGTCATTTTTCAAATAAAATATCGTGTTTATTCCGTAAGTTCCTCAATCTTCAACAGCCTATATCGGTCAACTGTTGGACGCAGGCTTCCCCCTGATAAGCGCCTTATTGACTTATCTCATAGGGGGTGATGTGCATAATCCCCACTGGTGGGCATGCGGGTTGGGGATCGCAGTTCGCTTGTAGAATTGTTCTGCAGGGGGCGCTGCTGCCCGCCGGTTGAAATCCCTTAGTCGTCGCGGCACCGCTCAGCGCCGTAAGTTATTCAGGGTCAAATGTCACAAAAATCTTTTCTTTATGGTTTTAGCAATTATCTGGGTTTTTCATAGACTTAGATTTTTTCACTTGGGGTTTCTATAGCACCAATGAATAATCCTATTGTATTTTTTTAAAATAAAATTTGCAACAAATTTTGTACTCAACATTTTGTTCATGCGCTCAATCCTTTTTAAAGCTTGCAATAAAGAGGGTTGACAGACGGACAACAAAGTGTTCCTTTTTTCCTTTTGAGGTACGGAACCCTAAAAATTACTTTTGATTCTTGCCATGGACCAAAACTTATTTATAGGGTACTTCCCGTTGACCTAGAATTATAAAATTTGGCAAGCTATTCTTATAGTCCTTGCTGTCATATAGCACAAAGAAAAATCTGAAATCCGTAAATTTGTAGTTAATTAACAAAAAATAAAGTACTTTTTCGACTCTCGCTATGGACCAAAATATACCTACCTACTCCCTGTTGACAAAGAATCATGATATTTGTTAAGAAACAAGGCCTTACAATTATACAGAACCCTTAGTGCGCGAGGCTGACTCGCACTTGGCATTTTATTTCATCCGGGCTTTATTCCTTACAGTGTTCTGATCACAGAAATATATCTAGATTATATTTCTGTGGTTCTGATGACATAATTTTTCCAAATTCTAAAATTAAGGCGCAGTGAAATACCTAATTAAATTAGGGCGTTGCGCTTCTGCCGTAATGGCCGCGCGGAGACCCATTCGTCTCCTATTAAACGACCTTGACCTATTAGACTATTTTCGCCGTTGAATAAAAGCTATCTTAGGTATAACCTAATGATAATGGAGATAAGAGTTTCGGAAGTAGAAACGTTTATTGTAAATTTCCTCCTCTTTAAGGATCTATTTTCAACAATTCTTAAGTAATAATAGTTTTTGAGTTATTATCAAAAAACTAAACATCTTTTTTGTTATATAATAACAATTGCAATTTTTTGTGTGCTAATAAATCCTCGAGAAACATTTTTCTATACTTCATTCCGAATCAAATGAGCTATCGTAAACATTTTTAGGAGCTTGATCAAGAATTAATACCATTTTGAACTTGTTGACTGGACTAAATGAAGGGAAGTTAGCTCGGAATTGCCAGGATGAACCTACTTTTTTGGCTAAAACGGCTGCGACTATTTCGTCCTGGAAAAACGAATGTGAAACCGCGGGTCAGGCAAAGTCGTAGGTTTCTTTGTTATTGAACTTGGGGGGCTTTCAGGATTTCATTCAATGATAATATTCATTAGGCTTAAAACCATAATTTCTTTGTTTTTTTTTTGCTTCATTCATTCTGAGAAAATAATTAGGTACCTACTAAACAGATTAATAAGCTTAATACTTTTTCCGGCAGCAGGCTCAGCAGGCCGATTACCTACTTACATTTCAGTTAAAACTACAGAATCTTCTTCTTCACATACATCCGTTAATCCCTCCTCCTTAGCCAAAGTTTCTTCCACATTCGTCACCGTCTCTTGTGGCCCATAGGTTAACTCCTCTAATTCCTGCAATTGGTTTAAGTCATAGTTGGGCTCAGGCAACGGTTGCGAGTCGGGCTCCATGTACACATGCTGTTGTTGTTCTTCCTGAGTTTGGTCGTAGGTACTCATGTATTGCTGCTGGTAAGAAGGATCGTAATCCTGCTGTGTCTCCTCATGTTCATTTATCTCTACTGGTTGAAGTTCCTGTTCTGTTCCTTCATAATAAGCATATTGTTGTGATTGCGGGTAAATTTGATCCTGGTTGTATTCAGCATTGTACGTGCCGTCTTGCTCATAATGTGTGTAATTTTCATCTGTAATTTGAGGATCAAACAATTCCCGTTGTTCAGCGTCGAATTCTTCTATTCCTGCTTCAAAAGCATCAGAATTTCCAATTTCAGCTTCTATATTTCCGTCCACCATGTCTGCAACTGTAGACGATATAATACGAGTAGCTGAAGTCGGTGCTCGGTCATATTCTAGAATTGCTGCTTCATCAGGACTATATGTAGGCTTTTTTTGACTATTAGTATTATTAGTTTCAAACATTTGTTCTGTACGATTGATATTAGTAACTTGTTTGGGAATAAATTGTTCATATTCTATCGGGTATTTTTGTTCAGGATAAGAGTTTTGATGCTCAACAGTATTGTCGTTATTTGATACTTCCTGGACGTATTTTTGATTAGGGTAAGTTTTTTGATTCTCAGCAGTATTTTGATTAGTTAAAACCTCTTGGACATATTCTTGTTCAGCGTTAGATTTTTTATACTCAACAGAATTTTCATAATTTGAATCTCCTTGGGCGTATTCGTGTTCCGGGTTGGATTTTTCATGCTTACCAGTTTTATCAGTATTTGAAATTCCTTTTACGTTCTGTTCACAAGCTATAGCGTATTCCTCAACTATTTTTTCACCTAAAACATTAACTTTTTGGTCGAAAACATCGCTTTGCGCGGAAGAATCAGCCTTCAGACCACGAGAACCATCAGACATTTGTATTTGATCATTTTTCTCGCTTAATACACAGTTCTCTTTCAAGTCAAGTTCTATTCCCACTTCATCAGTTACATCTTTTACTGGTGTTTCATTTTCGTAGCTTGTAATAATATCTTCCTGGTTATAATTTTTGGGTTCTCGACTAGCGCATTTGGGAATTTCTTCTTCTTTTTCTTTACTTTTAAGTTGTTTTAAAATTTCATATTTACTTTTCCAATCGTTACTATCAATATCAGCCATAATTGAAGACACTGGCTCTGTGAGCGGAGAAGGGATAGCTTCGAGACTAGCATTAGGGAAGGTGTTTTTCATTTTTGGTATGAGAATATATTTCTTGCTAATTTCCTTCAAAAATGACGCTTCCTCTAAATAATTTCTGGGGACATCCAATTGCGAACTTTGATAACCAGGGCGACTTATTGGTTGATTTGCGTGGATCAGCTGCATTGTGTTGATTCGATCAACCGTAGAAGGTTCTAGTTTTTCTGCTTGGTACGAGTGGCGGCTGAACGAAGGCGGTATGAAATCTCGGTATGTAGTTGGCTGTAAAGATAAATCAAAATTTTTAGATAGAATTTACTTATATGTGTTGGCAAATAAGTAATATCTACACCTAAATCATTGTTTATGTAGGAGACGATAAGTTTTTGTTTTAGGTAGGTATGCGATTTACAAAATTCACAGAAATTACCGTTTCATGTAGCTGAACTGCCATGTTGCTATAGCGCATCTTGTCAAATCTTCCCAAAATGTAATCATTTCTCTCCTTTCGTTTTTTGTCTTCTTCAAGAAATGAATCATATTGCTTTCTCAGTGCATTAATTCGTTCTGATTTAATCCTGCAACAAAAATACATTGTTAAGACTTTATTTAAATGTTATATAATTGTGTTTTACTTATACAATTTTGACTTAAAACCTACTTTTTGTCTGTTTTCTTCCCCATTGGACACTGTGGATAAAAGAGCTCAAAAGATTCCAACTGAAAATAAAATTACAGAGACTGGCGTGGTACCGATGTAAACAAAGCAAATGCCGTGCCGCGGTGCCGACCTTTGCAAAGGTTTGCAAAGTTCTGGAACTTGGCGCTTGTTGTTACCGATTCCATAACATATTGCAATGCAAGGTGAACGTTCATAGTTTACCAACTCCTTCCAAATAATATTCATAACTATTTTATTAGCTGTCACCCGATAGAATCTAGCTAAGCGGATGCTTTTTGACGTTTCTTTATTGCACATTAACTAGGTAGGGTACTTGAGTCACGTTTAAAAGGAAATTATTTTGGTACTGTGGAGAGGGTACTTCCTCCAGAAAAGGGGGTACTTAACCGAATATCGCTGCCTTATAAAATCCGATTTCGATGGTTATATTTATTTAAAAGGCAGTTGCTGTTAAAAATTTGGTGAAGATCTGATGAGGCGGGAGGAAGGAATAGCTTTTCAAAGTGAGTTTGTACTCGCGAGGTCTGCTGGTCGCAGACCTCCTACTAGTGATTTGATTAAGTAGGTACCTATCAAGCGCGGGCGCAGTGGCTAGGGCTATGGCGGGCGCGAAGTATCTAACATATGAAACCGCCATTTGCGTTCATACTGAGTGAGGCGGACGCCCAGAGCGACGGGCTTAAGGCGCAACCCCGACCCAGATCAGCGCCACCACCTATTTTATCTTATTATTCTGTTAAACGATGGCATATTAAAAAATCCATTAGCCAGTTTGTGGTACCTATAATCAGCTTTTTTTAATGCCCCTGTAAAAGTTTTATTTTGTATACTTTAAGCAGAAGTTGTTCTTACTGAGAAGGCATGGTGGCGCTGATTTGGGTCGGGGTAGCGCCCTAAGCGAGTTTAGGTCGCGTAATTTTCATACGCGCCCGCGCTAGTCTCGCAGATGGTTGCCTGGAAGAGCGCATTATTTTACCCAGTTGCAATAGGTAGTTAAAATTATTCTATCTCACGAAGTCCGTTAACTTACCTCACTCGAATAACTTTGCGCTTAGTTGTCATGCTGACGGTAGGTACTCGCTACCAAAATCTGACGTGAATACAATGAGCACTAGTTACCCGGACCGCGTCTCGGGCGAACCTACATCACCATCATCCCTGATTCATCCACTGGCTGGGTAGATAAAGTCTCTAAATTCTCTATATAGGTACGGTCCTGCACTATCCTGTGTACCTAGTATCTACCTACTCATACGTACAAATAATACTGGAAAGTCTCTAATCTGTAAGCACATCGTGGTACCTATCGTCGTACCAGCCAGCACCTGCCACCAGCTAACTGAATAGGGCCATAGAACGCTAACTTTAAATGACCTTCGACCTTGTGGTGCTTATGTTAGTGACACGGTAGGTACATAAGTACTACCTACTATGTAGTTAACATTGATAAGTAAGTAGGTAGATTTCGTGTTTATTTTTATGGTGGCTGTTACCTCCGACTTTGTCTGTTATTATTTGATAAGTAGAGGAGGGCAGGTAGCATTCATTTTTTCATGCCTAATAATAATAAAAAATCAAAAACTCTTTAGTTCCATAAATACAACAAATGTACACTTATAAATGGTCAAATTAAAAAACTAAACACTGACACGGAAATAAAGTGATAGATAATTTTGATTTCTATCGCTTCGGTGTGTAGACTAAAGTAAAGAAGCGACGTAGAAACCTTTAGCCGGTTAGTTGTTATTTTTCGAGCTGGAGCAAAACTCGTCCCAATCTTTTTTTATCCTCTAGCTAGATAGGGTCGTTGCACTAGTTATCGACCATTTAGCGAAGTTCCAACTTTGAGGCCTCAGAAAAAATATTGGCACTTTGTCAGCATAGTTCAAAGTGATATTAGTCGGTAGTCTAGATATTTGAGTTTTAAATATTAGAGGATTTTTATAGTTAAGCTTCATAGTTATTTTATAAAAAAATAAATAGTCGAAAATGAGTAAAACTTCAGTTTTCGGCCACAAAATTCAGTATTCGACCGGACCTGAACCCAATTTCGGCCGCTAATTTTAAGGGTTTTTATGGAACATAATTCTAAAATACTGGCATAGTTTTCGTGTTTTTTCATCAGAAAAAATGTCACAGAGATATTATATTGTAGAATCAACATGATCAACACTCAAACATGAATTTTATCTATCATTATTAACTTGATTTGATTTTACAAACGTGCTCCAGCTCTGCAGATCGCACGGAATCATCTGTTACAAACGTGATCCATTTCTGCAGATCGTGCCCGTCTCCTGGCCGGTCCAAATAGGAGTCAGGATATTGATAGCAAGAGCTTTCTCCATATAATACTGGCACATTATAAGATCCTGCAACATTCCTTATGCAGGCGCGGTCCCAGGGGGGGGGTCACGGGGGTCATGACCCCCCCCAAAATCTTAGTTTAGGTACTTAAAAAATTGCAACCCACAGCTTGATGATTATATTGGCCTGTTAACTTCCGTTACATTGATTATTGTTACCAACTGCAGCAAAATAAAAAATCGCGGCTCGCTCCGCTCGCGGATATTACTGTTATTTTGTGCTCTGTGTTTTGATTAGCACAGAGGCAACGTTCCCAATTTTATTGGTCTGGCTGGTCCGCTATTGTCAGTTTGTATCCATCCAACCACCACAATAAAAAGCACAAAATATAACAAATAATCTGCGAGGTCACTTTGTCAACCAGTACAAAAAATTTGTAGACAACAAAATTTTCGCGTTTTGGTCTGGTCGCTGATAACATTTGTTCCTTCTGACTATGATCCAAAGCTCAAAACCCGCCCCGCTGTAGGTCACTTTGCCAAATTTTCTAAAAAGTTGCCCAAAAACTAACAAAAACCAAAAATTGTCGCAGCTCGCTCAACTTGCCGGCAACTTTAAACTGTCTGCCTCTGGTCATGTGCTCATCCCTCGTTTGAGGTCAGTTTTCCAAACGCTCCAAAAATCTAACAAAACGACTAAATTATCGCAGCACGCTCTGCTTGCCTCTGATTGACAGACATTCTGCTGTTTTGATAAGCTTCTGGCTTGCTCTAGTCCAGGACTCCTTCTCCGTTTTAGACGAGTTTGCAACTGCAAAATATTTAATACCAAACAACTCACACGCACAACCAGATCATAAAAATTTTCGCGGCTCGCTTCGCTCGCCGTTGATTTTATATGGTGTCTGGTCTGTTGTCCTCATATTTGGTTGTTATTCGACAAACTTTAAAATTGTTCTTCACACTAATATTATAAATGCGAAAGTTTGTATGGATCGATGGATGGATGGATGTTTGTTACGTCTTCACACCAAAACTACTGAACAAATTGAGCTTAAATTTTGCATCGGTATAGTTCTAAGCCTGGAATCAAACATAGGCTACTTTTTATCCCATAAATCAGTTTCCATGGGATAGAAATTACCGTTGACCGTTTCCATAGAAAGAACGCGTGCGAAGCCGCAGGCAGAAGCTAGTAGCTCATAATTTAGCTTCCTTGTCTTGCATGGACGCATGCCTCACCAATTTCAAAAAAGGCTGCGGCTCGTTCAGAGCTCGCTCCACTCGCTGTTATTTATTTTCTGAACCAGTTTGTGACAACCCAACCCGAAAAAGGGAGCAAAAATTTCGGCGGCTCGCTCCGCTCGCCGCTACATCTTTTTCGGTGTCTTTTTTGTATTTCTAATTTTTTGTTAATCTCCTATGCTCCTCTCGCCCCGATTTATATTCATAGCTACATAATCTACCACCGCCAAGTATTTAAAATTTTCGGGGCAGGTTTCGCTCACTTTATTTTGTCATAGGCTCTGGCTTACTTTTCCCCAAACATCAGAAAAAATCTCCAACATTTTAGAGGCTCGTTTCGCTCGCCATTACTTATACTTCCTATTGTTGGGTTGGGAGTTGGGGGAAGGGATGTCATGTTTGCGGCCAATATGCAAAACACTGCATTTTGCGGCTCGCTCCGCTCGCCGATAGTATTTTGTCCTTCTTTGTATTTGGTCCAGTGCTTGACACTTGTTTAACATCATTTTGCTCGGGTAGTTACCCGAAAAAGTAACAAAAATTTCGGCGGCTCGCTCCGCTCGCCGTTACATTTTTTTCTGTCTTTTTTGTATTACCAATTTTTTGTTGATGCCCTTGCTCCGCACGCATATTTATATTCATAGCTTTATATCTACTACCGCAAAGTCTCTAAAATTTTCGGGACTTGCTACGCTCGCTATCATTTATTTTTTTATATATACCTATCAACAACAAAATAAATGATGCGGGCGAGAGTAAGCAAGTGGGCTTACTCTTGCTTACTTCTGCCAAAACTTCAGAAAACATCTCAAAAATTTCGAGGCTCGCTTCGCTCGCTATAACTTATACCTACTATTGTTGGGAGTTGAGTATAAATTTTCCGCGGCTCGCTCCGCTCGCCGATAAAGTTTAGTGGTTTTCAACCACTAAACTTTGTGGGGTCTTCAACCCCACAAAGAAGACACCCCGAAAAAAAAACTTTCTTTTTTTGTGGGGTCTGCAACCGTCTACACGTACATTTGGTGCTACGGCCCGCACCAAGTGTGACCCCCCCCAAAGTCTTGGGCTGCGACCGCGCCTGTCCTTATGTATGTATGTGTTTGGTTGGATGCAAAATGTTGCGCGTCTCATCAATGCCAATGCGGTACTGCTGTTGAATAGCATGGTCATCACGGATTATTGCGTACCAGGGCCGCCGGTCGGATATCTCACCATGCCAGCCTTAACGACATTATCACGCACGGAACGTCGCACACAATGGGTGCGGGTCGCTACTTGCGACAACACACAATCAAATCAAATAAAATAAAGCCTAGCACTGTCGCCGACGGCCTAGACAGATCATTGAGCCACCAGCGATGATACCGGTTTCAGCATCATCATCTAGTCGCCCATGATACTGGAGCGGAGGTCCTGCGCCACGGCGACCGGCAGGCTATTGGAGCTGCAGCGCATGTGGCCTACCAGGGATGAGACCCGCTTGCGCATGATTGCGTGGAACCCATCAACGTGCGCGTCTGCGAACATCCCTGATGCACTACAGTACCACAGCAGCCCCTACTCCAGCCCCAACTCCTGAAGCCGTTATTGTATTGGACGCGTAAGGCATTGTAGGCTTTTTGTGTATATCTGGCCCACAGACTGCACGTGTAGAAAGAAGTACAAGACGCCTTAAAGAGTGTTATTTAACTGGCGTTGTGCAACGTACGAATCTGCCAGCTACGATATTACACCTCACCGACAACGCCCTACGCTTCCTTTCAACATCCACATTGTCTGATATATTCTCAGTGACCCAGGTATTTAATTTTTTTACCCAACTGAGAGGAGTACCGTAAAGTGAAACCGGAGGTACAGAGTAGCTCTTCGTACCTGCTTTGAATAGAAGAAATTCACTCTTTTTTACATTATACCTGAGTCCATGGGCCAAGCGTTCGTAACCGTCTCAAGGCACAATATGCAGGTATTGACAGAAATAGTCAGAATTTGCTTCCTTTGGAGTCATGACTCGTGACCCTGAATACGTGGGACGCCGAATTTGCTTCCTTTGCAGTCATGACTCGCGACCCTGAATCCGTGGGATGCCGAGGCTTTCATAAATTTTATCGGAGCCTATGGTCGAAGCAGACTTGATGTCTCAATTTTATTTGGCATGAATTCAGAGATGTCGTAGTTATCAACAGGTTCAGTACCAGATCTGGTCACTGACTGATTCGATGCTCTAAACATCAATCTGAAGCTTGAACAAAACCGTACGATGATGTCCAAACTTTGACCTTATCGAATCCAAATAATGGTGGGCAGCGAGAATTTCCAGAAGCTGTTTCAAGATAGGTTTTTGCCTTGAAAGACCGAAGACGCTGACGAACTCACAAGACCCTACACAATCTGGTCAAAACGCTGAGAAACGAAGGTATTAATAGCTGCCAAAAGCAGTGCACTGGCACTCGGAAGAGACTCTTGGGCAAGTGACAAAAAGACGAGAAACCACCCAAGCGACTTCGTCAGAGGTCAGACCTTAAAAAGCGGAATGCGAAGATGGTACGACGCCTTCGGAGCTCCAACACACGCTTTAAAAAAAGCAATAGAGCGAAACCGAGGGTCCAAAGTATTCACTCAGCAGCTTGGTTAGGAACCTGACGAATCTTAAAACGCACGATGGGAGAACCGAGATCAATGCTGAAACAAAAGACTTCTATGACCGTTTATATGCTGCCAATGCTCCTTGTCCTTAACTCAACGTGACGATCGTGATTCTAGAGCCACCCTGAAACGCCACTATACCGACTTACTGCCAGTTACCAGTACCTGTCCATGATACAAGCTCTGCTTACCTTGCTCGTTGTACAGGAGGTACAGATCCCCTTAAATTCCGTCCCTCATTGCTGGAAAACTTCAAAGGCATGCTTCGGAAGCTTAGTTGTTCTATTATTTAGGGACGATACGATTACACCTTCTTCAAAAATTAAAGACCCATCTCACTTCTTAGCCAGGTTCTCAATATAACTTTTTTCGAAGTTAATTTATTCTTAGAAATCAAATAATATCGCAAAAATTTTCGACTTCGACGGGCCTTGAACCCTTTAATTTTTAATTTATTCTTCTCCATTACAAAAGTGTCCAATTTTTACCAAATATATCTTATCTAATGCGAATTGGCCGAAAAGGAAAACTATTTTTAACGTCCGGCCACCTCATTTATACGAACAAATTAAACCTGGCCGAAAACGAAATTAAAATTCTAAGCATGATGCCATTTTCGGCCGCACATAAACCGATGACAAAATTTCGTATGAATAACAGTAAAATGGGGGCCGAAAAAGGAAATTTAGATTCCTTCGGTCGACATTAGTCAACACGATGCAAATATACCCTAATAACATCCTGATAAGTAACAGAATAAGACCACAGTATTCTGAGTCCATTCGTACTCTCTTTCGGCCCCCCCGGCCGATATGTAAATTTTATGCGAGTTTCAAGTTCCATTATCCGGCCACCCCAATTTTTAAGTAATTCAATACAAAAACATAAATATTCGTATCCTAATACGTAAAATAAGTATTTCCATAGTGGAAAAACAACACATGACAATGGGTACATCGATAAAACTTGACATACTTGTCTTCCATTGAAACACGCGCCACTATTTTTTTTGTTAAAAATCCGACAAGCTGACAGTTCCGTCGCAACTGCAAAATTTAACTATTTTTTTTAAATTACAGGTTGTGTTTACGCACTTGACAAGGTTACTAGATAAGAGTGTAACTATTTGAAAAGGCGTTGAACTTGATTTCGTTTGGAAATTGTAATCGACACTTCTAATAAAATAAATTTAATAAGTGCCTACACCGCAATGGCCGATAAGAGGGGCTGGTCGGCGAACGGGTGCACCTACCCTAATCTGATATTTTGTAGTAGTAGGCCTATTTAACCACCGACGCAAAAAGAGGGGTGTTATAAGTTTGACGTGTCTGTCTGTGTATCTGACTGTGGTATCGTAGCTTCCAAACGGATGAACCGATTTTCGTTTAGTTTTTTTTGTGTCATAGATAATTTTATCCCTATTTATCCCCATGTTTCATGACAATCTGTTCAGCCAATAAACGTCGGCGGGTTTTTTAAAATTTTAATTAAGTAATATTGTCTTGTTACAATGGATATGTTTGACAATTTGCTTGAATTTATTTATTGGTAATTTTTGCAACTCACTTGGAGTTTTGTTGACGTCGTGGTGAACGTTAGTGAACAAGTCTTCGTTTCAGGTCTAGCCAAAATGGCGTTTTTGTCAGTATGTCCGTACTCCTCTACAGGTCGTATTTTACAACCGATCGGTACGAAACTTTGTGTACAGATTCTATGATTTTATAGAATTTTATTGTCGTCGGGATTTTTTGATTAAAGGTGTACTTCCTTCAAAAAAAGGCAAAAAGGGGGCTTTAGAATATCTCGGCTTTAAGACATTTGATTTCGATGATTATATTTTTAATTGAACGGTTGTTGCTTATAATTCTTCTCATAAAAAATTGGTAAAGATCTGATCAGGATTTTTGGCATGATGAGCAGCATAGCTCCGCAAGATGCAGTATAATGCAAGAGAATACACAGTACAGCGCCACCTATTAGAACATCTTTGTAACACGTTGTACTTACCTTCTACGTAGCACGGCCACTTGCCAGTTTGTGCAAGTAAGAAATCTTATAGATGTCGCTAAAGCTACTGAACTTTTTTGATATAATATGGCACTTTTGCTCCGTGATACATAAGATGCGTTCATACTGGCATGGCGATTTGCAAGGAGTCACCGCCGAAAAACATGGTTGAAAGGGTAACCATTTCGACTATTTTCAAAATATACCTACCGAACCTACCTACCAAAATATCCCGTTTTAAATTACTTTAGTGCATTAATAAATAAATTAATTGTTGAAAAAAGTTAGTGTTCGCGACGTCTACTGTTCGTAGAACTACTAGTTGTAGAAGCGTAGGTAGGTATACATTGCCCTTTAAAAAATACATTTATCTTGTGTAGCCTAGTTGTGTTCAGGCGTTTAGGCATGGCGTGAAAACTTAAAAGTTATAGATTAACTAGCTGCCCCGCGGCTTCACCGCGTGGAAATCATACAAATTTGTGAAGTTTATTGCACACCTAGCCCACCATTCAAGGTCGAACAGAGAGATTCTGAGCATCTTTCCATAGCTCGCTGAGCGACTTTGAACTGGTGGACCAGCCCTACCGTGAGTGTCCATGTCTCAGCTCCGAAGGTCTTGACGGGTAGGACGACACACTGTTTTAAAACTTGTTTTCGTAGTTTCCCAAACGCTGCCGAATGCACTGAACTGCAGAATTTGCCCAAGGTAAGTGTACTCGGAAACAATTTCGAGAAAATGGCCATATACGGTCCAGATCAAAGAGGCCATTGATCATGACTTTGGTTTTATCCAAATTCATGCCAAGACCGACGCGTCGCGAGGCTTAAGCTAGGCTTAAGCCAGCATCTGGTTCAGGTCCTCTAGCGACTCCGCCATGAAAATTAAAACTATGTCATCAGCGAATCGCTTGTGAGATGTTACTGCCTTTACTTATCCAGTACAGCGTCATATCTTCCGACGCGCTCGTGAACCGTTTCGGGGATATAACATCCCCCTGTCTGGGATATAACTCCTCTGCGCAGTTGCATGGGTTTAGTAGACTGCTGGCCCTGAACTTGGACACTCATGGTGGCGGCCTCGTAGTAGAGACATCTCAGCACCTCGATATACCTAACGGCAATCTACTTGGCATCGCTATAAGGATTCCAGAACAGCCCAGGTCTCGACGGAGTCAAAGGCTTTCTCATAGTCCACAAAGGACACAGGGGCGGATTATATTCTTCGCACTTCTGTGTAATCTGCCTCACTGCGTGTATGTGGTTTACGTGCCATATCCTACGCGGAACCCGGCCTGTTCTGGTGGCTGGAACTCGTCGAGTCTCCTGGCGAGACGGTTCGTGACCACTCGTGAGAACAGCTTATAGACGAGGCCCAGAAGTGAGATGGGTCTGTAATTTTCAAGGGGGGTCTTATCTCCCTTCTTAAAAAAGAGCACCACCAAACTCCCGCTCCTCGCCTTTGAGTTCTCCCACCGTGAAGGACGGCGTTAAAAAGGTTCTATACTTCCTGTGTAACTGGCTTTCAAAAGCTCTGAAGCTGAAGTTATTCCGTCCTCACCGGGGGCTTTTCCATTTTTAAGCTGCCTCAGAGCTAACACAATCTGGTCTTGACTGATGTCTGGCAGTTCGTCGCTATGGTGGCGTGTCAGGGTGGCTCGTGGTCGTCTCGTTAGGAACGAGGGGCATGTGCAACGTACAAACGGCCATAGAAAACCTCTATCTCGGCGAATATTGCCGACTTCGACAAAACGGTCCTCTCGTCGTCGTGCGTTTTATGCTTCGTCAGGTCTCCTGCCAAGCTGCTGAATGAATACTTTGGACCCTCGGTTTCGCTCTATTGTTTATTAAATGAGCCGTGTGTTGGAGCTCCGAAGGTCGCGCCGTACCATCTTCGCAATTGTCCACTTCCTATAAGGTTGTTTCTTGTGGAAGGAGTTCATTAAGAACAGACCCTCTTTCTTGAGGAATATAATTGTAATCTTATTGGAATTACCTATATTTGTTAATAAATCAAACTCGCATACCATTTAGAGAAGCGAAACTCCGATCTGATTCTCGGACTTCTTAGCATTTTTAGCAAATAGCAATCAGTTTGTATTAGATAGGGTAATTTGTAAATTTTTTTTTAGCAAAACAAAAGGTTAGAAATCGATCATAAAATAACTGTTATTGTGACTGCTTCCAAAACTGCTTCAATGTCGTAAGTAAGGAGTTGCTATTATTTTAAATCTTCTATACTAACCATACCTACTAATGTTACCAAATCGAAAGTAACTCTGTCTGTTTGTCCGTCTGTTACCTTTTCACGCGTAAACGGCTGAACAAATCTTAATTAAATTTGGCATGGAGATAGATGGTATCCCCGGGATGGACTACTTTTTATCTCGGAAAAGAACCGCGGGGAGCAGCTAATAGATTAAAAAATAAATCAATTCCTAGAGGTAGGTAAATAGAATCACATGGAGTAAAAACACACCCTGCTTATTAGCATTGGGTAGGTAGTTTTTGAGATGGTAAGGGACGCAGATAGACGGATAGTATCTTAGCGTGGACTATAAGAAAGTCGCTGAGAAGTAGGTAGGTACCTACGTATGTTGCGCGCATACTATATCTTATTATTTGTACCATATAAACCTTGTGAGGTTTGTCTTGGTACTCACATTCGTTTTCATTTTATTTGTAATCTAAGTGTAAGTAATAATAATAAAACAACTAACTAATTATAGGCCTACTGTAAATTATTATAGGCCTACTGTACCTGCTGCATCGGTTATCGTGATCACTCTCTCTCGCTCGCTCAGGGTTAGCGCTAACCTCATCGTGCATTGTGGGAGGGAGCAAACAAGGTGTGCATAGTTGTTTGCATGCGCGTGAGTGCGGCCAGGCAAAGTCAGCGTTGTAAGCAAAAGTTAGGTACAGGATGATTCAATTTATTTTAAAATTATATATTCTGCTCGAAATTATTTATTTTAGTAGTACAAGCTAATCAAACTGGTGATGCTCGCATCTGGTTCAGAACCTTATTATGGGTCAGTTCCTCTATCTATGTGCTTTAAAGCATGTTAAAAGCTAAATTTTGCGGTCAATAGATAATAGGTCCTAGACAACGGCTACGCCGCCGCCCGCCGCCACCTCCACCGCGTCGCACACCGTGCACGCCGTAGCCGCATCGCCCCAAATATTTACTATTTTTTAGCCCAAATATCAGTTTCCATGAGGATTTAAATACAATGTTTCCATAGAAACACGGCCTGCGAAGCCGCGGGCAGAAACTAGTTGTTTGTTTAAATAGCTCAATTTTTTTTTTTAAATCGTATTGATTTTTATTTGGAAAGAAAATTTTTACAATTGAAAAAATTGAGCTAACTGCTGACTGTTGCAAACGGTCTACAAAACAGTCACAAACAGTCTGCAAAAAATTGCTCAAAATTGTTTATAATAATAAAATAATCATATTCCAGTTTTTTGCATTTTCTGAGAAGATTTACTAGGTAATAGTAATATATAATTTTTTTTATACCATCGGAAAGTAGAGATTTAAACTTTCAACGAACAGAGAGCATACCAACTTTTGGAAAAAAGTTAGTATTTTGACGGGTGAATTTTCGATTCAAAATGAGGGTGCTTTTTTCGATGTTGAGTCAAAATAAGGTGCAAAAATAAATATTTCAAATCAAATAAATTAAATTGTATTTCGGACATAAATAGGTAGGTAAGTTTTCACCAAATTTCGTGAAAAAAGAATTGTTTTGTAAAAGATATTAATAAAAAACCAAAAACTTGGTTTTTTGAATTTTTTACATAAATTTTGAGGTTATGTGAAAAAAGTGTGATAACAAAAGATTATCGGCCATAGAGTAAAAACTCGCTGCTGTCTCAGCAGAGGGATAGTGTCATTCAACAATTTGACGATTTGTGTAACCAAAAACCGATCCATGTGTGTTTTGACAGCACGTAAATACAGTGCCCTCACTCACACATTCGTATGATTGAATGTTGCAAGTGAATAGCATTTTCCCTAAAAAATTGGGTAACTGAAGCAAAGTTCCCATTAAGAAAATACTTCATTGTTTTTATCACCTACCTTTTTATTTTTTATAATGCATTATTTCAATTTATTAAAGGTGTCAATAGTTTATAGTCAAATAGAAAAAATCTATGAAAATCCATTTCCAACGTCTTGTTTTTTTTTAATTTTACGAAATAACAGCCGGTACCTATGGTTACTATCATTCTACCTAGGTCAAATGACAAAAAGGTTTTACTCCAAGTCTGCAAAATAAGATCGGCTCCGATCATTTTCGGAACAATAATTTAAAATAGACGGTCAAGTGCGTGTTCGGCCACGTGCAGTGTAAGTAGTTGCACGGTTCATGGCCTATCTAAACCAACTTATTTACCTGTTTGACACATACCTACCAAAGTATATTTTTTAAGTTAATTAGGATGACTATTAGGTACTCAACTAGTAAAGCATACGCTGTGTAGTTTTCCTTTTAAAATCACTCTACCTACTACTAGCATTTTTTTTCACAAATAATAATGCCCAACTTAGACAAATTACAGCATTCTAGTACTAATAGTCTCTGGACTAAGCTGCGGACGGATCGACGAACGTGGTGAACTATAAGGGTTCCTTGTTGACTACGGAACCCTAAAAAAGACCACGTGCACGTGCAAGTATTGCTACAGTTATGGTGATGGGGTGGATTGCAATTTTAAATTTGAGTTTATTGCATTTGCTGCATTTGAGCATTGCATTTGAGCCGAGAGAGGTCTAGGTCCGTGCGGTATCGATGTTTTCCGGAATTTTAAAAATATCTGAGCGTCTGGTCAAAGCGGCGGCGCGGGACCCGAGAGCTGGTGAGTATTTGGCGCAGCGCACCAGCACTGCCATACAGCGGGGCAATGCAACCAGCGTAACGGGGACGCGACGACTGGTATTGATATCGATAAGTTGAGCTGCCTCTAGATTGTTTGCTACAGGCAGTTAGCAGTTAGCTCAATTGTTTCAATAGTAAAAGTTGTTCTAATTATTTCCATTCATTGATTGTAATTTTCTTTGTAAAATAGTAATTTGAGTTTACATCTTGAATCTACTCAGAATATCGTCGAGTGACTGAAAATTCTAAAACTGTGATATTCCGCGTAGTTTGGTTAACCTAAGTATCAACTTGAGGAAATTCCACCCTCTCCTCTACTATTTTTATATACCTAAGTACTAAGTAACAAAACCTGGGTATTTATTTCCCAGTGCATAGCAACATTTCCACGAAAATGGTGGATGAAATTTTTAAATTTATTTATGAGTTTTGATGACTGTTTTAGGCAAAATTACAAACGGAATATTAGTACTTACCGGTGGAATGAGATATTTGCGGTATTATTTTACCGGTTACTGGTGTTTAAACATCCTTGCACCGCACAACACATCATTTTTATATTTTTATGTGAGAGCTGCTTTCCGTCTCATTTGAAGTATTGTACTAACGGCTCAAAATGAAAATTGCGACGATCCGTCGCAATTTTTTGGACTTACCTCGTTTGTGTCAACTATCATTCTAAGTCCTCTTCTTCTAAGTTATCGGCACTGGTCTTACACTACTTCTTATCAATCAGCTGCCTTATTGTCTAACTTGAAGCCCATTACCAGTGAACTTCAAGACCATTACCAGTTGTCAACCCAGTCAGAATGTTTTTGGTATTGTGTAAGGTATTCAACTGGTAATCGGTTTCGGAATGAATGATTCTTGTGAATCCAATTCCGCTAGTCTTCGTTCTTTGATACGTTCCGATTATGCAAGTGGAACAACTAGTAGTTCCACTGGTACTATTTGCGATTAAGTTATTTTACTTGTTGGAAAAATAGTTATGTTGCAAAAACATAGCCTTTCCATGATTTTTGTCATTATTTGCAATTTAAACACGTATTTTGTCAGTTTGTTATGTGGAGATAAATAAAAATATAAAAAACTTTATACCATTAGAGTAGTAACGAAACGCAAGTTTTCTTTTTGTTACTGTCAAACTCGCTCATGTCACTCACTGTTGGGGTTGTCAACACTCCGCGGTATATTTTAAAGTTTGTATGGTTTGATTGCTTTGTGAAAACGACTGTTTTTTCGTGAAAAAAGGTTAGTTATTAAGTAAGTACATTAAACAAGTTTTTACCAATTTAATACGTTACGAAAGTTATCAAGTGTGTTGTTACAGAACAGTGTAATAATATGATAATATGGCTATTTCAGAATGCCTGCAAGAAAAATTGTGTCCGACCGGCAGTTGCAGATGTAAGATCACATCAATGGCTAACCAATGAGTGCTGGACAGAGCCTCCTCCAAGCTGTATTTTTATAAATTGTTACAGATACATCACATGCTGCAGATGTGCCTCAGTGGGCAATGCGAATTGAGGAGCGCCATCTAGCGAATGAGGAGAGGGTCTCGCGTTCGTTAGAGGCGATAGCTGCCACCTTGGCAGAGATACAGCGCTCTGTATTGCGAATAGAGCAAAAACTTAAATAAAACAAATAAATATGAATTGCTTTTTAGTTTATTTAAGAGTGTAAATAAATTTATTTCTATAGACTTATAAAATAAGCAATGACAAAGACATGTCTAATTTTACACTATATAAATAGTAATTATTATCAAATAAGAAATTTTGCAGAAGGTTCGATTCCCGCCTCGGGACTAATATTTGTACGATCTGCAAATATTTGTTTAGGGTGTTCTGCTGGTCATAACACAAGCTCTGCTTAGCTTGAGGCTAGATAATGCTGTCTGGATTGTCCAGCATTATTTATTTATGTATTATTATGTTCGATTCCTCCACAATCTGTCAACAACGGCGTGCCTTTCTCCATCAACTTCCCACAGTACACCTTCAGGGGGATGATGCAGTCCTGCGGGTTGTTGCGCACGGTCGCGTGTCATCTCCTCTTCATCGACGGAGATGCGCGCGTCGTTGACAAGATTGTGCAGTACTACGCAGGCGTTGGTAATTTTTCCCGCTTTGATGGGTGTATAGTGCATCACCCTGCAAAAAAAAGTTACGGGAAAGTGAATATATTTCCTTATAAGAGTGGGGTGGTTGAGAGCCTCGGTCACATCTCTCAAACTGTCCGAGACCACCGTTTGGGAAAGACCGAGGTGGTAATAAGCCCCCACGTTCTTTTGGTAGCAGCCGTTGGCATAGAAAGCCAAAGCAGCTAATACCTGCAAAGCAGTATAGCACAAAATGACTGCAAGCACGCACACAAGTATGTATTTTATAAAAAAGACAGGTACCCACCTGTCTTTTTTATAAAATACATACTTGGTACATGTGCTTTCAAATTAAGTGAGGAACTCCATATTACCTACCTTTATGTCAGGCCTCACAGCGCTAGAGCGCTGTGGTGCCGGCAAGAGCGGTATAACATCTGCACAAAGCAACTCGAATTGCGACTTGTGCAGACGAAAATGTGCCACAAACTCCTTGTCGGGCAACATTAATGGCTTGCTGGCCTGCCGCAAGACTCTGCGATCTAATCGCAGATGCCTTTTCAGCCGCTCTTCTTCTGCAGCGGCCATCAAAATTGCTCGCGCCATAACGCCTGAAATAAATTAATTATGTGTAACAGAACTAGTGTAGTGTGCTCTCAATGAACAGTCAAGTAGACATGTAGTAAGTGCCTACTTCAGGTGAAACATCTTGTCTCATTCCCAGTTGGGAAGAAGACATTTGATTGAGAGAATGCTTTGTATTTTTCTTTGACAAAATGAATTTGAACTCAAGTAAAATTATTACTTACTTCCGAGATTATTAATTACCAACTTCTTAGCTTCCGAACTTTCAAACACAATATATAAGGCAATTTTATAAATTGGAAGTACTTAGATTTCACCAAAACTTTTTCCAACAAGACTCGAATGAGCTCCCTTCTTCATTTGACGTTTCAAATGGGCTTGAATTTGCAACTGAAATTCATTTCGGCGTTACACAATTCCAAAATTAGCGGGAATACGAAGTTTCATTCATTCACTGGCTTTGAATTTCGCTGGTAATGGTGTTGCATGTGTCAGCTATTTACACAATACGAAAGTGACAGTCGAAGTCCAGGCTAGGTTTCAAATGTCAAAAATGAAGTCGATTACGATTACCAGTTTACTTAGACAATAAGGCTGCTGAGCCGAATAATCATTATATTGATATTACTGTGGCTTACGGCCACATTACAAGGCGAAAATTAGTCTTCGCGTTGCGTTGTTGTCGTGATAAAATCGCGTTATCGCGGTAATGTGGCCGTAGCATAAGGTTGATTTCCTTCGTCCGAGCATAGCCGAGCAAGTCGACTGATGAGTCGAAATAGCTACGGGTTTTTTTTTAAATTTTTGTTTTGGTTTGATTGATTTGTTCGGTGCCATATAAATAAGAAGTTGAAGTTGATTGATTTGTTTTGTTGTTTGAGGATTTGATAGGTTTTGTTTTGATTGAAATCAATAAATAAAATTGATAAACTTGTGAAATAAATAGAAAAGAAACTTTAAAAAAACCTGTAAGCACAAGGAACTTTCTAGCACTAGTTATATAACTAATTAAATAGATTTCCACAAATTCATAACCCTACTCACCGGTTTAAATTAATTGAGAATCTATTCTTTGAGAAAGGGAACCGAATCTCTAGTGTTTCGCTAGCTAACAATCGTTATACGCCCTGACACCAAAAACTGTTGTATTGGCTTTGAATGCGTGCGTAAACAAAATGCCTACCCACGCACACTATGAGTACCTAGTTAAAAATTGTTTTTTTGCAAATAAAACTAACTGTTAACACTTTCACAGCCCTCGACGCACTCGCTCATCTGGAGCTATGTGTAGCGGCTGGGCAGTGAATGCGATATACTAAAGCAATCATATTGCACGAACGTTTGTGAAAAAACACAATACACTGATTCCAACTGACCGTGCCATGTTGTTCCAGCTATCTCATTTCTCTTGGCAACAACATGGCACGGTCTCACTACTTAAAGGGCCTCTCTAACGATTTGACCAACAGTGATTAAATGCTCGATGATCTAACTAACAGCTATGGTATGATGCAAAGGTCTCTTAACTTTAAAACTCAACTTATGAATGTTCTTTTGTTTGTAGGAAATCAAAAGAAACAAAAAATGATTCACAAATGGTGGCATAGGTTTATTCGGAAGAGAACTAGACCTATTCACGAAGACACCGCTATGCTTTGGAAACGTCGCCTTAGTATAGCATACGGGCTTCTGGCATGGAATGCATTTGGGGTTGTATGTTACAGTGCATACAAAGGCAAAGCTGATTGGGCACACTACTACGGTATCAAAACTGATGAGGAAGTAATGCAGAAACCAGGTATGCACTAAGTTTCCATTCTTAAGGAACCCTTTTATAGGTATTAAACAGACCGAGATTTAGACTGGTTCTCTGTCTGGTCTGGTTTACTGTATAGCCTTGGACTCCCCCAGGTATGCACTAAGTCAAGGTATTCCTTTTATGGCACATTAAGGCTAGGTGCAAACTGACCACCAGCCACAGGCACGGGTGGTGAGTGACAAGGTGTTAACATGACTTCATACATTTTGTACACCTTCGTGACTGCTGCAACCATACACAAAGGGGCCACCAGGTGGCTGTGGCCGGTGGTCCGTTTGAGCTTAGCCTAACACATTCACTGCCCAGCGGTGGCTGCACTGTAGAGGTAGAACCAGTTGAAGGCAAGTTTGTGCATCATGGGCAATGAAAGTGTTAATTTGGATCATGTGCTTTATTGTAGTACGTAAATACTCCTGGGTAGGCATGTTCATCAGTGGTTTGAATAAATAATTGTGTTACTTATGGGTATTAGATAACTGTTAAACTTATTACATACATACACACACATAGATAAATATTTTTTTATTTATGTGCAGAGTACATTGCGTCAGTGCGAGCTACATTGTGTCAATATTGTTAATTTCAGGTTTAGCCTGGGCCAACACCTTAGGTATAAAAAATGCTAAAGTAGTGAAAATATCTGGCTTCCAAAAAACGGGTGAATATGAGATTGTTGATGGACAAATTAAAGTTATGGAAAACGAGGAACCAACAGATGTGGAAGAACTAAGAGAATAGATACGATAGTATAATACTAGTATGTATAAATTATTTGTACAGATGTAATAATAAACTTGTAGAATGTAATTCTGATTTATTTATAATGATATTTTTTTTGTAAATATTCATCTTAAGGCACTTAATACTCTTAACGTAAATGGATTTATAAGGCTTAAAATACCTATACCGATTTAAATCATTTTATAGGCATAACCTACTTAGATATAGATCACAGGTCAATAAGGCATAAAATGTTTCTTCAACAATTTGAGTGTCCTTGGTATGTGATACCACGTCGTCGTCGACGCCGCTCGATTTCTTGTAATAACGCCGATCTGAAATAATAATTAAATAATTTATAAATTACTAGCTGCGCCCCGCGGCTTCGCCCCCGTGGAAATTTATGTTTCCAACTTTCTTAATTTTTTCTTTCATAAGAACCTTCTCCTGACAATAACAAACACAACAAAGAAAGAATTAGCGAAATCGGTCCAGCCGTTCACGCGTGATGCCGTGACCAAGGAAAACGGGTTTTATTTTTATATATACAACTAGCTGCGCCCCGCGGCTTCGCCCCCGTGGAAATTTATGTTTCCAACTTTCTTAATTTTTTCTTTCATAAGAACCTTCTCCTGACAATAACAAACACAACAAAGAAAGAATTAGCGAAATCGGTCCAGCCGTTCACGCGTGATGCCGTGACAACGCGAAACGGGTTTCATTTTTATATATAAGATGTGTCTGGTTACCGGTGTCGGAGACTTTGGGGGGATGAAGTACGGTAAATTTTATCGACAAATCACTATCCCTATTTTTTTTTTCTCGCTCCCTGATAAAATGGCAGCCATTTTGTTTTCATTTGCCTCGAAGCACGGTTGCTTGTATTGTTTAAGCTATAGCTACCCATGCAGAGGTTCTAGGAGGACGATAGAGGACTCATTTGATTGCCAATAATGTAGGCAATAAAGCAATGATAACATTGTTGCATTTTCTATTTTATAATAGAAGAAAAGTGAATTTATAAATAAAAAAAAAAATTTTTTTTCAACATTTTTTTAAAATTTTTAGCTTTTTCATAAAATTGAAACTGTTAAGCTACATGTTTTTTGTTTTTTAACGATAGTACAGAATGTGTGCTTCAAAATAAGTCATGCATCTTAGCCCTGAGTAAGATAGTTTAGAAGTTATGACGATTTGAATCTGACCCTTGAAAGTTTAAATATTCCGCTAATAAGCAACTGGACTCACGGTTTCGAGGAATTGCGTGTCCATAGACAATTCTGTGCTTTGTTGTAGATAAGGACGTGCTGAAACTGAAAAAAATAAAATAAAAAGGGCACGCTGTCAGATTAATTTTTGTATTTTTCGCTGACGAAAGTTAACAGAAATGGAAGATTTCCATTATTCCAGCCAGGACGTGGCCAACATCCATTTCGTCTATGGATTGTGCAACGGGAACGCTAATGCTGCTGTAAGAGAGTATGCGAGAAGATTTCCCAATAAACCAACGCCGAATGCTCGCACATTCATACGACTTCACCTCAACCTCGCCGAAAACGGTATTAGAAGAGCACATAACGAACGTATTCCTTTATTGTCTTCTAAAGTGGTATGTCGTATGAATGTGCGAGCATTCGGGGTTGGTTTATTGGGAAATCTCCTCGCATACTCTCTTACAGCAGCATTAGCGTTCCCGTTGCACAATCCATAGACGAAATGGATGTTGGCCACGTCCTGGCTGGAATAATGGAAATCTTCCATTTCTGTTAACTTTCGTCAGCGAAAAATACAAAAATTAATCTGACAGCGTGCCCTTTTTATTTAATTTTTTTTCAGTTTCAGCACGTCCTTATCTACAACAAAGCACAGAATTGTCTATGGACACGCAATTCCTCGAAACCGTGAGTCCAGTTGCTTATTAGCGGGATATTTAAACTTTCAAGGGTCAGATTAAAATCATCATAACTTCTAAACTATCTTATTCAGGGCTAAGATGCATGACTTATTTTGAAGCACACATTCTGTACTATCGTTCAAAAACAAAAAACATGTAGCCTTACAGTTTCAATTTTATGAAAAAGCTAAAAATTTTAAAAAAATGTTGAAAAAAACTTTTTTTTTGTTTTATAAATTCTCTTTTCTTCTATTATAAAATAGAAAATGCAACAATGTTATCATTGCTTTATTGCCTACATTATTGGCAATCAAATGAGTCCTCTATCGTCCTCCTAGAACCGCTGCATGGGTAGCTATAGCTTAAACAATACAAGCACCCGTGCTTCGAGGCATATGAAAACAAAATGGCTGCCATTTTATCAGGGAGCGAGAAAAAAAAATAGGGATAGTGATTTGTCGATAAAATTTACCGTACTTCATCCCCCCAATGTCTCCGACACCGGTAACCAGACACATTGTATAGATAGATGAGGGTATTGTGTTTGCAGTGGCGGTCGATTCTCACGCTGCGATTCTTACCCTGCATTTTAGCCCGTGGGTATCGTAACTTAAGTAACCTACAAGTGGAAGGGCTGCAGGTACTTTCCGTGTATTTTTACCACCTCAACCCAAAATCGCATCACGCAAGAAGCAGCTTCAAAACCGCGGCAGTGGGGTGGAGCCTTAAAGCAACCATTGTTTGGGGGGCATGTTGAGCAGTAGATGTAGGTGTGCTGATGTTAAATACGGAACCCTAAAGACGGAAAAGTCCGTCGTGTTGACTTGGGAACTTTGTTATCAAAAATATTTTAATACGATACAATGTTTCCAAAGACTTCATAGGATAGAATAGACCAAAGAAGAAGGAAAGGTGAGAAAAGAAAACCTTACTATCAAATGAAAATAATAAATGCTCAGCCAGGCTATGATGCGCGCCGCGACTAAACTAACTAAACAAAATTAGACAAAACTAACTAAAGTGGTGCATTTCTTTTATAGACCATCATGAAAAAGCGCCGCGACAAAAATTGACTACTGTTTTGTCTCAAAACAGTAGTCAATTTTTGTCGCGGTGCGCATCACAGGCTAACCGAAGAGGAGAGAGAGAGAAGGAAGAAAATTCAACACCCACCTATACTGCTCATACTTCATGACGATTTGCTGCAACTCCTGTTTGTAGAGCCTGGTCAGCATGTCTGAGAAGCAGTCTAACTCGCTTAGTCGGAACATGTTCCAGCGGAGCTTATGGTCCAGCTCTTGGTCAGCTAAGAAAAATAAATTATGATTAATGTATAAAAGAAGAATAACTAGCAATCGCCCGGCTTCGCACCAGAAAGAGATAAATGACAGAGCTTTACTGGCGTGCTTACTGCACGCCAGTAAAGCTCTGTCAGCATGATTTTTTCGGACATCGGACAACAGCAATCATCGTTATATTTTACGTAATTTACACAAGATCATGAATCACCTAAACGTTTCTGAGAACTACTGCGTCCATTGCAAAGGTCCATTGGTGACAAGACAACCGTATGGAAATCGGTTGTGTAGTTTTTGAGTTTATCGTTTAGAAGACAGATGCGGGGCGGGCGATTTTTTTTATTTTTTATTTTTTTCATACTTAGGGTTATTTCCAACAGCTTTTAGAAACACGTTACTAATGTAGTAAGTAATGAATGAGTATCATGTTACTGGTTAAACATTTAGCTTGCGGCTTTGAAAGACACGCAGGTAAAAACCGCAGACCAATTTAATCCTTACCTTTCGAGTAGACTATCAGCCAATGTGGTATCTCTTCTAAGAGATACGGCGGGACCAGAGTAGGTCCGTACGGGCTCACCAGGTAGCATCCCCCAACTAGGCACGGGTGCGCGTACGTCGTCTGATGTGTTATTTCGCTGTAAAAAATTCAAATGTTCATTTGTTTGCAGTACGAAGATGACGTCACGTTCAACATTATCTTTTCAGTCATTTGCGCACCCACAGTTGTTTATAGGCCTCCTCTCTAACACGCATGCTTTCGGTCCTCTGCAAGTCACATCCAGTGGTTCCCACTCCCAGTGCCCAGTGGTGCTTTTGATTTGGATCGCATTTGCAGATCTGCAGCGGCGGCGCATCCCTTCGTGATTGGGCAGTGCACAGTGTAAGTATGCGCAAGTTAGAAAATAATTTAGATCCTGCGTAAGCTAAAAATGCGACGTGATGCCCACTTTTAAGAAAGAAATGCAAGAAGTTTTTTATTACATTTAAAACGTAGCGCGTAGATAGGTAAGCGCTGAGTAGATAATTTTTTATTTATCTACTCAGCAACATGCTGAGTTGATACCTTTTTGACTCGACACTCGGTGGTTTACCAAGCAGGTTGTGGAAGTTACTAGGTTTTAATATTAAGGTTTCCAACAATCTGGTAATTTTTGTTTTGCACTAAATTCATTTCTAGTTAAGTTTTTTTTTCCACAAATGTTTGGTTTATGTACTGTGTCATGTCAAATAAACTATTTCATTTCATTTCAAAAAGGTATACATTACAGTTGCACGAGTTCGCTTTCGCGCTTTCGATGAAATGTGTACGTATTATACGGCAGCTTATATGCCATCTAAAAGTTCACTCACTTGAAGTAGTAGACGCCATGATGCGGAGTGGACAGCCGTTGCCAAGGTTGAGGCACGCTCTCGAGCGGGTGCGTCCAATGCGTGGTCTGAGTGTTGTGGTCCATGTAGTACCGGCGGCCGCGCAGCGTGCGGTCTGCAGACCATCCCGGAGGGAGGGGGAGCTCGCATTCCTCAGTTCCTGATGAAGGTTATGTTTAAATTTAAATCCTAGGCTCAATTCACACCGGAATGGCTGGCAGCGAGCGACTCGGCAAGCACTTTCAGTGGTTGATGGAATGATTTTAAAACTTTTGTCAATGTAGTACCGGCGGCCGCGCAGCGTGCGGTCTGCAGACCATCCGGGAGGGAGGGGGAGCTCGCATTCCTCAGTTCCTGACGAAGGTTATGTTTAAATTTAAATCCTAGGCTCAATTCACACCGGAATGGCTGGCAGCGAGCGACTCGGCAAGCACTTTCAGTGGTTGATGGAATGATTTTTAAACTTTTGTCAATGTAGTACCGGCGGCCGCGCAGCGTGCGGTCTGCAGACCATCCCGGAGGGAGGGGGATCTCGCATTCCTCAATTCCTGACGAAGGTTATGTTTAAATTTAAATCCTAGGCTCAATTCACACCGGAATGGCTGGCAGCGAGCGACTCGGCAAGCACTTTCAGTGGTTGATGGAATGATTTTTAAACTTTTGTCAATGTAGTACCGGCGGCCGCGCAGCGTGCGGTCTGCAGACCATCCCGGAGGGAGGGGGAGCTCGCATACCTCAGTTCCTGACGAAGGTTATGTTTAAATTTAAATCCTAGGCTCAATTCACACCGGAATGGCTGGCAGCGAGCGACTCGGCAAGCACTTTCAGTGGTTGATGGAATGATTTTAAAACTTTTGTCAATGTAGTACCGGCGGCCGAGCAGCGTGCGGTCTGCAGACCATCCGGGAGGGAGGGGGAGCTCGCATACCTCAGTTCCTGACGAAGGTTATGTTTAAATTTAAATCCTAGGCTCAATTCACACCGGAATGGCTGGCAGCGAGCGACTCGGCAAGCACTTTCAGTGGTTGATGGAATGATTTTTAAACTTTTGTCAATGTAGTACCGGCGGCCGCGCAGCGTGCGGTCTGCAGACCATCCCGGAGGGAGGGGGATCTCGCATTCCTCAGTTCCTGACGAAGGTTATATTTTATTTTAAATCTTAGACTCATTTCACACCGGAATAGCTGGCAGCGAGCGACGCCGCAAGCACTTTCAGTGGTTGATGGAATGACTTTTAAACTTTTGTCAATGTAGTACCGGCGGCCGCGCAGCGTGCGGTCTGCAGACCATCCCGGAGGGAGGGGGAGCTCGCATTCCTCAGTTCCTGACGAAGGTTATATTTTATTTTAAATCTTAGACTCATTTCACACCGGAATAGCTGGCAGCGAGCGACGCCGCAAGCACTTTCAGTGGTTGATGGAATGATTTTTAAACTTTTGTCAATGTAGTACCGGCGGCCGCGCAGCGTGCGGTCTGCAGACCATCCCGGAGGGAGGGGGATCTCGCATTCCTCAGTTCCTGACGAAGGTTATATCTAATATATATATATATAGAGGAAAGGAAGGTAATTTGGAATACCATTTTGTTTTAGGTCTGCGTCTTTTTTTCTGTAGTGTTTAAAGATATGAAGCCTTCATTAAATTGAAGAAATATTCATTAACTAGTGATCTGCAAGCTATAAAATAAAACTAAACATCACTACTATGTAAAATTTTAGGTTTACCACAAAATGCCTGAATTCAGTTTTCGACATATAGTGCAGGTATTTTGGAATAGGGGTATTCCAAATTATATGCACTATGCTTAACTTAGTTAATGTTGATATTATTACGCCAATGTTTTAGAAGAAAATGTAAGATTTATAAATACAAATAATATCATAAAGAGCAACTCTTTAAAATCGGTACGTAACTTGACTGAAGGTAATTTGGAATACCATTTTGGTATGCCAAATTACCTTCAGTGAGTTTGATGTCTGACTAAACTATTTATATATGTATTAAAATATATAATATTCTATAAATAATAGGCTAATATATCAGTTTTTAATTAGTTATAATATCTTAGTAATAATATCAGTCTAGGTAATAAGGTTTATCAATTAAAAAAATAAATGAAATAAATGAATTATGTACAAAAATCACAAACATGGGATCCAGCTTCATAGCCGGCACATTCACCATGCACCCAAACCTCACCACATCGGAAATTATCTACTAAGTGGATACCAACAGAAGTCTTATAAAAAAAATTGATGATAATTTGGGATATTCCAAATTACCATCACATAAGGTATTCCAAATTAGCAACAAGACGTGGTCGGATATAACCTCGTGTCATTTATTTCTATTTAGACGAACTACTGAAATAAAAGTGAATATGCAAAATTTATGGTCTATTTTACAGTACACATAAAGCTAAACCATCTAAACATAACAAATTGTGGCGATGGAAGTGGGTTAAATACGTACCTCAAAATATTTCAATCGTACTCCTTCACAATTTTGTCACTGATCGCCATCTTGTAAATTTGGCGGACCCGTTTTATTACCATATCGACAGATGGCGCTTATCTACATTAGTTCAATTCCAAAAAAACTAGATGGCACTACTAGTTTGTGAGAAACCTTAGTATTCCAAATAACTTGCAGTATTCCAAATTACCTTCCTTTCCTCTATATATATATATATAAAAGAGAAGAGAAAACTGGGTGACTCATCAAGAGACCTCTGAAACTACAAGAGCTACGAAGTTGAAATTTTGCATGGAGGTTCCTTTCAGGACGTAGACTGAGAACGGAATTTTGGAAATTCGTATTCTAAGGCCCCCCCTTAGAATACGAATTTCCGGCATGGTACGTAAATGACATCTTAACACCGATTGTCATGCCTTTTGCCCCATACATCGAAGAGAATTTAAATTAATGCGGGACAATGCGCGGCCCCACACTGCAGCGATAGTTTGGGGGTACCTTCGAGAGGTCAAAATTGAAGTTTTGCCGTGGCCAGCACGTTCACCAGACTTAAACCCCATCGAAGATGTTTGGGATAATCTCGAAAAAAATAAAACAGCGGGATCCAGCACCAACAAATATAGGAGATCTCAAGAGGGCACTGGAATAAGAGTGGAATCGAATACCACAAGATTCCTTTGATAACCTAATCAAAAGTATGCTGAGAACAATGCAGGCAGGTTTTAACAGCTAGAGGGACAACACCAAATACTGAATGTGCCCAAACACGTGACAAAAAATCCCCGTAAATAACAGGGTAATTCTTCAATTATTTTGAGATTTCTGTTGATTAGTCTTGTGTTTTTTACTTCATATCCCTTATCATTCTACCACTATCTACTAGACGCGACACAGCCGATATAACATTTCTATTAAAAATATTAACCAACTCCATTGACTGTCCAGAGCTACTCAGCAAAACTAACTTAAACATCTAAGCGTGTGCTGTGCGATATAGTCCAGTTAATGTTCCATTCTCTAACACCAACTCGTCGCCTTGGTACAACAGGGTTCTATATGTTGAAACAAAAAGTTTTCAGGAGAGCCAATTACAATCTGCGTGGATAAGAATTATATCTTGTAAGCATCCAAATGTTTCTAACTATTCAGGGCACCATATATGTGTGTATTGTGAACTAAATCTAACTTATTATATGTGTTTCGAAACGGACAGCATGGTTTGAAGAACTGCATTTTAAATATGGATGTATATATATGTCTCTATGGTAGTTTTCTTGGGAATAATGCCTTAGTTCCTCCGTCAAAGTCATAGCAGCAAGTGTCTGTCATTGTGACTGTCAATGTCAACTCATAGCGTTTGAAATTTTCAGCGGTGTATGCGGAAAATTTTGTGTTTTTATGGTTTTTTTGGTGAAAAAACGATGTTTATGGTGAAGTACAAGCATTTACTTTGTGCAAAATTCGTGCCCATCTCTCCGAGTTATAATCCCGACCACTGGCTATGAGGTAAGCGTGGAAAACTCAATCACGAGCCTGGCACAAAGTTCCCATCGGATGGTACCTAATACTTTGTTTATTCATGTCGCCGGCACCATCAGGCCGGCCGGTACACGCACGAGTGTGATCCTCTAGTACAGTTTGTCTTATCAAGTTATTGCGATAATAACCCAGGTTGAAGTACATAACCTATAGACGGAAGGTGCGGTGGCACCTTTTAGCACCCTATAAAGATCATGTTAAATCATTTTGCAATCTCTAATTGAGTGTTACAAACATACTTTTGATGAAAAGATGATGATTTAGTAACATGACTACTATTATAAACAGATTTATGTGCATGTAATAGGTATGAAATAATTGCTTGAAATAAAAACATCATTGACACCAAAGTTTGGCAGGGCAAGACATACAAATGCCTACATAAATAACATATCGAAATCTTCGTAGGCTACCTGGTAGTACCTACCTACCTGGTTTGGTAAATAAAAAGTTGACACATTAATGCTAAAAGCTGTCATACTAAACACTTGTAGGATTGTCAGAAAAATCCTGCAAAATGAACGACCTAGCACCTGAAGTGCACTTGCCTGAGGCCCATGTGCTTTGTTTTTTACCGGTTTTTCACAGAGAAGATTAAACCTTAGCACAATAATAATAATCATAATAATAAGTCCCCAGGTTCGGTTTGTACTGTTAGGGGCAGAATCACCACTTTGTTTTGAAGAATCAGAATTTTGCTACATATTTCATTGTTACTGGCAGACAGAGTACAGAGAATATATCAGAACAAGAGCTGATTTTTGACTAACTAATCTATATTGTATTGGAATTTAAATATAATATTATGAAAATGCCATAAGTAGGTATATAATTATAGCTTTCTTTTGCTTAAATTATTTAAAGAACAGTACCTACCTACCTTATAACTATTAAGTTAAAAGGTTCTGCAAATTGACCTTTCACATTACAGCTTGTAAATAAAGTTACCTGCAGGTATGTTTAACACTTACTCGGAGTAAGGTGCCAAACATAAAAATACTTTGTAGTCTCTCATAATATGTTACTTTCATTGCATTGAAACTGAATATTATGCTCTAGATCATTGTCATGGTGATCTCCGACATTTTGAAGTACCTATCTAAAACATGATTTACTTCCAAGATCTGTTGACACCAGTTGGAATGAACATCACATATTGAACCTAGTTTCACATTCCCAGAATCATAGGTTATTTCCACAGTTGTTTCCTATGGCTTTCTTAGAACAACTTTATTTAATAGTAAGTACCTAAAATTAGTTCTATTATTGACCCCGTATTATTCTGAAAATCATTTAGACCCAAAGTTTGAAATAATCAAAATTAAATTCTCTGCAACAAACTAAAAATGATCAAGACAAATACAGATTACTATTATTAACCTAGGATGTCCAACAGCAGGGCAATGGCATTCCTTTCAATTAAAGATAAATTCCTACTGCTATTTTGTTTGAGTTAGTGCAACTCACTTCAGGTGAAGGTTAGTGCTCACCAACACACCATCAGAATCTGGTATATTAAATTTTTATTACAATATTCACAAGTCACAAGAGTCACAAGAGCTCAAAGTTTTTTCTTAGTTTTGTTAATTAAGTAGCAGAGGATCATTACATAATTATTTGGTTTACAATAAATACTTTGAAACCTCATAGATAACCAAACCTTCACAGTTGGTTTCACTCGGATGTGATCCACTTTTGACGAGATGCATCGGATGCACTCATTTGAACGAGAGGTTCCAGTCAGGTGGGCAATGACCCTATCAAATATCTGACACTCAAGCCAATATGTGGGACTATACCATTTCATACCGGTAAACGAAACTTATTATTTTAAGTATAAAATAAGGGAAACTTTATCCTATCGTCAGAAACAATGTAACTGGAACTAATAATGGTGATGTTCATGAGAGAGTTATGTTATAGTTTGACCAACTAACAGTCAAATAATCAACATAATACCGGTATGGTACTTATTGCCCCTGGCCTCGGAGGCTATATCCTAAATTAGGGGCCATCGCATGCTTACTTGGGCTAGGCGATGATGTTATTGGAGCTGTCTTGACGACGATTCAGGACACTACTACGGCAGCATGCCTCTCGGGGAGGTATAGCGGCATGGCCGTCTGCCAGCCAAATAATCTAAACAGAGTATCGGAACGGTACTTATTGCCCCCGGCTGCGGAAGCTGTATCCGGAACATGGGGCGTGGCATTATAGACATCAAATGAAGGCTATTACAGTAAAATAGTACAATACTTCTCATTATTATATTTCTTCTCATATTAACCAAGTGTGCCTTTTGCTCCTACGGCTAATAAATTTATGAGTGTGAGTATTACCCCATTCATGGCCTGGACTCTGCGGTGTGACCCGCAGAGGTGGCGACTCTGGTGCCCCGTTGCTAAACCTGATAGGTTAAACTAGCAGATGGACACTAACAATGTTAACTCCAGTGCGGAGGAGATAAGGATGCAATTTTTCGTTAAGCCTTCAATGGCTCGAATGGTACTTAAATACCTCTGGCCTCGGGGACCGTATTTAAAAGAGGTTTCCTAGGTGACACTTCATCATCATCAGCCTATATTAGTCCACAGCTGGCTATAGGCCCCGCTGGCACTTGGTCTTAAAAGCGATACCTCGCTATAACAACTTTTATAACACCTTCAGTCGAAGTGTGATCAGATCAGTCTTGTCTGAATATACACGTCGCCCTCGGAGACTGTATCCGGATAATGGGGCATACATACCAGGCGATTTACGCCCCAACAAAGTGACCGACATTTTGCCAATATATTCGAGCCTGAGAGGATAGCACACAATCTATGATAATGCTTCTGGCTTATACATTTTAAATCTTGTATTGAGGTTCTGTCTGAGCTCCTTTAATGTTCTCTCCCCAGTGAAGTCCCCCCTCAGATGGAGACACTGGAACTTTTGGTAAAAAAGTGTGGGGGGGGGGGGAAGGGGGGTTAGACGGTACGGTGAAGTAGACAAGTGGTAAGACTAGGCACGTCACCCACTGCCCTGTATCAGATTGTCCATCATTATCACCAACCAAGGTACCATTACCCTTTACCGTCGGATATGACGTGGTTCTCCGCAATTAGATATATATCGCCTAGCGGGAACACCATGGAGTTATGGTGTCAGTGGATTCATAACCAAGTATTTTTCATGAAAACAATAACATACCCAAGCAGACACCTGTTTTGGTGTTTTCTGCAACTGGACCTGATTCAAGTACTTATGTTGTTCAGTTCAGAGAACTAAAAAGCTATATGTAGATATCATTAACTACCATCTTTATATTACATAGAAATACCGATAATTACACAGCAAGGGTTATAGCGAAATAACCCCTTGTAAATAAGTTATCCATACCATAACATATTTTATTTTATATTTGTAATGTAATAATGTTAAAAGTCCTATTTGAACTAAATGCAATTAGTATGGACAGTTAATTAAAGATATACTTATGAAGTATGTTTATGTGAATCCCAGATCTCATAATAGCAAGATCAATTAAATTTATTGATTCTAAAAATGAGCACATTACCAAGCATGTGATCAACAAATAAATCCTGAATTAGATAAAATTAAAACTATCACATTCAAACTGAAAATATTCTACTAAGCAGAATTCCATTCATTGAAATATTAGACCTTGCATTTTAGAGCTTGCATTTTAAATCAGCAAGATTTTATGAATACCATAATCCTATTTAATAAATTGATGAATCTAAATGGTCCATAGTAAAGTTTCAAATAGAAACCAGAACTTTACTCATTTAAATAATGAAATACCTATATTACCTATACATACAATATTTTCATACTTAGATCACTGCCTTTTACCCAGTTTATGACAGTTTTAAACATTGTCCGGCCCCACGAAGCGATCTGCTGCACAGCGACAGAACTGCGGCGTCACCGGCTGCCACTATCCAGACCTAAGCCCCAACGAAGTGACCTGCATGACGGCGCACAATACAACTGCAGAACGGCGTCGCCGGCTGCCACTATCCACATCCAAGTGTACATAAATGTGCTTCAGGGGCACTTTGTGTGATGCTAAGTATCGTTGATTTCTGATCAATTAGATTTGATAAATACTCAATATTTTGTTTTACACAACTTTAAAGTCTTAGAAGTTATGTCCTAAGATCTTTGACTTTGTTATTTATGTATTACATGTTAGTACCTACTTAGTTACATGTCATACATTTTATTTTCACATAGCGTTTGTCCGTCTTTCACCAGCAGATAACAAACAGGTCTTCAAACCATGCTGTCCGTTTCGAAACACATATAATATTACCGTTTTGCACAAAAACAAAACGGATATTATGTGAGTGGAGAAACGGACAGCATCAGCAAGGTACTTGCTGGTGTTGATGACACTATGAGTTGACATTGACAGTCACAATGACAGACACTTGCTGCTATGACTTTGACGGAGGAACTAAGGCATTATTCCCAAGAAAACTACCATAGAGACATATATATACATCCATATTTCAAATGCAGTTCTTCAAACCATGCTGTCCGTTTCTCCACTCACATAATATCCGTTTTGTTTTTGTGCAAAACGGTAATATTATTGATTGATATCTAATTTCTAGTGATTAATATTTATGATTTCAATTATTGCAGGTTCTACATGATGGTACAATTTTACTACTACAACCATAAAAACTAAAAGGTTCTATGTGTCGTTCAGACTATTTTGTTCTTTAAAATAAATGAGGCGCGGTTCAATTTTCTATGAAAGTATTTTGGTCGTTCTTGCAAGTATTTCTTTCTGAAACTCTATTACGAACATTATTCTTATGCGAGCTCGGATCAATTTCCTATGCAAGTATTTTACTTTCAAGGCGCGAGACCCGCCACGAGCCGCGCCCGCCCGCCAGCGATACCCGTACGTAATACTACAAGGTATCAAAATACTTGAAAGTATTTTAACCCTGGTTTTTCGCGCTGGTTTTTATACGAGGACGTACTTGGAAGCCCTGGTACTCGATTTTGCAAGTACGTCTTATCTCTAGAAAGAAGAAAAGGAATTTTGCGCGAAAAACTTCTTCTGACATTGATAGATAGACCGGTGTTGCAGGGATGAAAAATACAAAATTGCACATAGAACTTTGTTTACCTTTGAATATCTCTTGAGTCATAGACAAAAACAGTGTGTTGAAATTACAGATAGAACTGCCACAGCGTTCTTGATAGTTAGAAGGTAAAAAAGTATTTACTGACCAAATGGCAGATAGAACCCTGTTGTACCAAGGCGACGAACTATAGACAAAACTCGTTTATAAACAAAGCGTGCACGGATCTGAATAAAATTTGTAAAGATAACTATAATTATGACCTCCATTGCACGACTGTGCGTTCGGCAAGGGGGCTGTTTAGCAGTAAATTCTTTAATGATAATCATTACGAGTAGTATTGGTATGTAGGCTCAGTCCGATCTTATTTGTTGTCAATTTACATAAGTTTTCTCTTATTAAATTTTTTGAACATGGCTGAGCAGTGATTTTTTTTCATTCGAGACTCGTGCGTTAATCAACGACTTATTTATAAATCGCTCTTACCTCTGAGTTCGATCTTGAGTGCAAACTTAAGATGCTGTTCTAATTAATAAACCACACTTAAGTAGAGTTTTGAGTTCAGTGTTTCAACTGAGTACGCGCGTAATTATAAATCAAACTCGGCACTCAAGAGCATTTCCAAGATGCATCTCAAGTGCCTATTTTCCAAGTGCGGTCAAACCTTGACTTGAGATCTACTTATCTACGGTTTAGGCGCGACATTCGCATGCATTTATGTGTTGTTTTGGTGAATCAAAATGGATTTTGAATCTATTTTAGATGAAATTAATCACTACGACGTGCTAGATCATTATTAAGATATATTTTGGCCGGATCGGAACTATTACATAAGGGATGTGAAAAATCCTTTTGAAATGGACACAGTGAAGTTTAAAAAAAGATACAGATTTCAACAGGATTCCGTACTGTATATAACATCATTGATTAAAAGTGACCTGGAAAAAAAGGACAACAGGGGTCTTCCAATTGCTCCTGAAGCAGCGGTTCTACTAACATTAAGATTTTATGCAACAGCATCATTTCAGGTTAGTTTATTTTACCAAACTTATGTTAGTACCTACACAAAGTAAAGGTTCCTATAATTTAATTTTACATTATTGCTAGTGGTTTATTGTATTTTTTTGCAGGTGGTTTGTGGAGATCTGTATGAAATTTCTCAACCTACAGCCTCCAAAATAATAAGAAAAGTTTCAAAATTATTGGCCCAGCTACATAAACTTTTCATCAAGTTCCCCACAGGACAAGAGGCTTCAGTTAACAGGCAGCTCTTCAAGGAATTGGGAACATGTGGGCATTGGCCTGGACTACCAGGCATTGATGGAGCCATTGATTGTACTCATGTTAAAATAGTCGGTCAATAGTTCGTTCAATATGCGACAGCGATCTTAAGATGACGCTCTCAAGATATGCAACTTGAGATCGTCATCTTAAGTTCGCTCTCGGCTGATACGCTCTCAATATCGGACTATTAATTAACGTATATCTTAAGTTGCTGTCCCCAACTTGAGAGCGTATCAGCTGAGAGCGCTATTGAGATCGGTATTAAGAGCGATTTATAAATACGGGCCTTAGCCATTGTTTATTGTTGAGAGCGGTTTTTATGTGATAGGGTCTATTCTTCTTTTTTGTTTGACTGTCGGTGTTGGTAATTTTTATGAAAAATTTAAATCATGTCATATTTAAGTGGCTTTAAATGTTTAATAAACAATTTTATTTCATTTTGACTATATTTTATTTATAGCAGTCCTTTCATTAAAATTTAAAGAAAGTTGTAATAATAAGAGCACTGTACATACATAGAAAATAACATTATTTATATATATTTAAGCTTCCTAATCAATCCTTTACGACCTTAAAAAAAATATGAAATTTGTCAATTAAGTCCTTGATTTGTACAGTTTTAAACAAAATAAGTAGCTGTTCGCCCTAAGGTGCTCGCATAGACTGACTTTTTTGGGGCGTAAAGGTCATTTTAATATTTGATATCGCATAGGTACTTTTAGTGTTACAGGTGACTTACCTTGATTGTTTGAGATTACACTGCTCCCATGGGCCTTGTTGTGGTAAGGCAAGACTGAGGTGTTCACGTAGTTTGAATAGATTGGCGACGACTGACTGGCTGGTGTATAAGCTGCAACAAGAAAAGACACAGGGTGGCATGTTCAAATAATTGAACAAACCCTAAATAAATGATTAAAAAAAAAGAAAAGACACGTTCTCAGGCCTGTGTTACAATAGCTTGCTCAGTCATAGATCTATGCTTGAGTGACGTTTACGCCTTAGAAAACCGTTACTCGAGTATAAATCCATGACTGCGCAAGCTTTCATAATATGGGCCTTACTGAGCATGATCTTCATACTCACATTTTCCCGGCTGAAAGGGTCTTAGGCTGAAAGGGTGTGTATGTGTATAATTGCACCCAGAGCCATAATGTTAACACATGTCATGTTCTATTCTAAGGTAAAAAAAGGTCAGTGACCTTTTGTCCAAGGTCTCACTTTGGCCTCAAAACTAAATAATTTAACTTTTGGTCATCGACCCTTGCATAAACTAACTTTTTTCCGAAAAGAGGTCACTTCAGGTCTCTTAGGACACAGATTAAGGCCTGACAAAAAAAGTTGATTTTTGCTTGCTTCCAGTCAGCGACATTGTAACCATACAACAGATTTTCTTCTTCCCTTCGCTTCAGTCAGTCGTCATCTCAGCACTCACTTCTTTCTTACTCATGTCATCCAAGCAGCATTCAATTTGTTTCATACGTAAGAATGGTGATCATCAGGATGGCTGGACCAAACGAGCTATGGACATGAAACCATGTGCACTATTTACTACCTATTTGCTACTATTTACTACCTTTAATGAAATATTTGCTACCTCGATATTATGAAATATATTAATATCTAAAAGAAAAAAAATCCCATCCACCCCATTACAAAAATCAATGGGGTGGATGGGATTTTTTTTCCCAACCACCCTATTGATGGGGAAGTCAATGGGGTGGTTGGGAATATATCGTTTTATTACTTGTAGAACGTAAAAAAATTAAAAACCGGAAAAAAGCGAACGGTTTACCTGGGCGAAGATACAAACGAAACTAGCGCCACCACACTAAAACCAAGACGCAGCCGTTTTTCTCCACCCCTGTGTAGCGGCGTAAATGCGTTAATAATGTAATAAAATAAGAGGTGGCGCTAGTTTCGTTTGTATATTCGCCTCGAGCAATCTTGGTGATTCAATCTTACATTCAGTACAACCATGAAGCCGCATGGTATGTGGAGACGGAGGATGCAGTCTCGGTGTAAGGCTCATGTTGGAGGATAGCCGCTGCATGCTGGATTCTCTCGAGCCATATTGTTGTTGTTTTTGTTGTTGCACCTGAAAAACATTAATTAGTTTGGGCATAAAAAAATATAAAATGCTATATACATTTTGCACCAAATTAGGACAGTAATGCAATGTGAAATATTTTGATACAACTCTTATTTTACAAAGAAAATTAGAATCAAATAATAGAAATAAATTAGAACAAGTATTTACAATTCAAGCAATTGAGCAAACAATCTACAGGTTGCTTTGATAAACAAAGTTTACTTGTTGATTTTGGTCATAAGATGCTGGTTAATTAAAACAAAGCCTATGTTTAATTTTCTATTGAAAAAGTTTTACCAACCTGTTGTTGATTTTGATAAATAGGATCTTCTTGTTGCCTATAATATCTGTAGCTTGTTTGCCTACTAAATGAATCATCTATTTCATTGAGGGTTGTATGAGAAGCCTGCGCCTGTAACATGATATTGATCATTTTTATAAATAAAAATAACACTAAAATACAAATACTTATTTCAGTGCATTACCACATTAGAATCCAAGTGGAATTGTGAATTGTAGCTGTTAGATGTACTGGCTATGTCCGAGCTTGTAGATAAACTAGCAAACCTACAAAAACAACATAATTGAAAATGATACAACAATTTAAAAAAAAAAACAATGCGGAAAAACTGCATAACAAAAGTAGGAACTAAATGACTTGGATCCATTATTAAGCAGTCATTTGCATAGAAATCTGAACTAAACAGGTTATTCTTGGCAGAAAGAAATGTGAAAGTGATTCTGATTGCAATATTTTTTATGACTATGCCCTAGAAACCTTTTTTCCACCATATTTTTAATGTTACTAGTGTTACTGATACTATAATTTACAACAAGTGTGCAACAACAATATAATATAAAGAATCTATAAACTCCTCATTAGCAAACGCACATCCACCGTTGAATGTGCGTCCTCTAAACAGAGGCGGTTTTAACATAATCACCACACTTGGCAGGCAGATTAGTGATAATAATAATGATGCTGCATGCGCCCCACAGCATCATGTAGCCCTAGTGATAGCAGTGAAGGTGAAGAACTACACAGAAGACACACCTATAAGCTGAAAAAGGCTTAAAAGCTGGCTACAGAACTGTCAGTTCAGACTTACCTGTGTGCTAAATTTGGTACTGACTCACTGGGAGTATATTTTCCAGCATGTCCACTCATAGTCTGTGATTTGCCAAATTTATTCTCGTGGCTACTGGGCACCGCATCGTTTGCTCCAAATGGTTGACTTCGGGGCCTTTTATGCTCAGTGGTCCAAACATTTATGACTACAAAGATTGTTGGTTTAAAAATTTTGCAGCCTTTAAATTACAACAGGAGTAGAGTCGGCTTACGAACGGTCGACGAAAGTGTTATAAAGTCTGAATTACTATAGAATTAAGTAGGTATGTTGCCTAAAAATAAACTTACTGGGTAAGTCTGGTGGAGTATCTTTCTTTATATATTTTCCCACCACCCCTTCTTTTATAGCCTTTTGTCCTTTTCTTGATATCATGGTCTTAATGTAATTGAAATGTTGTCATATAATCAAGTTTTTTACAATAGCAGGAATATCAATAAGATTAAAAAACACAAACTAAGATCATGATGAGCATGAGCAATGATTGACAGTGTTGCCAGAGCCTACCCAGCCCAGGTTGCCATTTGTAGGCTCAAATGTTGCCATTTGAAACCAAAGGTTGCCATTAGAAAAAATCAGTAAAAAAAATTGCGTTAAAAAAACTGAAAAATAACACACCTAGGTTTTTCGAAGTTTTTCGAGTCACTCACACACACATTGGATTGGTGAATTCCAACCATCGATCAAGTATGCGGCCTCCCCCGTAGATACCTAGAACCCTACAAGAATGACACTCAAAAGTGTCCACGTTTTGTTTTGACGCAGACAGTTTGCGCAGAGCCTGTCAAGTTTTTTGCATGCGGAACAAGAGATTAGTGGAGTCGACTTTATTTTATTTTATTTTGTAAGTAGGTAGGAAGGTACCTAAAAATAATTTATACCTACACTGTTTATTTTTATAAGGATAAAAATTAAATACTAAGTTGATTAAATCTAATGCTTTTGGTAGTCTTTCTTTTATTAGAGAGTCCACGCAAATAAAATTGAGGGCGGGTCAGCTAGTTATTTTATAAACCTCAACCAGTTATTTTAAATGTCTTTTCATGAAAAAACATATTATCACTTACAACTTACCACATATATATAAAAAAAATAGAAACAATAGCTGCTCCATTCATCAACTTAGAACAAAATAAATATTTTTCATAGGCAAACCCAACAACAATATTTAATGCTGATTTCTCAAGTATATAAGGCTCAATTGGCTCATATCACAATACACAGGTAAAAATTACATAAAAACTTACTGAAAATAAGAAATTCCATCCTTTTTCTGTTGCTTGGTCGGTCGATTATTGCATTTTTTATACGAGCACTTGACCATGCTTTCGGTCCGAGAGCTAAAATGACACTAGTTGAAAAGGTATCCCAAATTGCCAAATGGGATATCTTTTGATACTGACGTTTTCAGGGCGCGCATTGTGAATCTAAGGGGGGCCGGCCGGAAATTTTTGATCGATGATTCCAACTCAATGAAAAATATAATCTGAAAAATAAGCAGCAATAATAAGCTTTGCCTATGTTAATGAACATCTGATAAGGAATAATGAATGAATGATGATTCAATCAGTAAAATAGATTTATCAAATAGATCTTTATGTAGTTTCTTCGATTAAAACAATAAAAAGAGAACTTTCCAGTAGATTTAAAAACAAAAGTATTATACTATGGCCACATTACAAGGCGAAGATTCGTCTTCGCGTTGTCGCGACAAAACTTCGTGTTCGTTCTACGACGAAATATTTGGCCACATTGGAAAAAAACTTCGCAACGTCGCGATAATCTAAAATGTCACGATAATTCATTTTACGGAAAAAATGGATGCGGCGGTTGCGCTCATGGCGTCATAATTCATGTTTTTTTTTATTAGGTTCTTTAGGATTCCACAAAACAGGCTCAGTTTTGTAATCTATACTATCTATATCTATACTATCTATACTAATATTATAAAGAGGAAAGATTTGTATTTTAATATTTATGTATTTTTGTATGTTTGTTACGAATAAACTCAAAAACTACTGGACCGATTATACTATAGAATATACTAGAACTATTTTTTTACTTTTTAAAAGTTGATAGAAATTCTGACCGAAGTCTGACCATGTTAGCCATACCTCTGTATTAATCCTTATCCAAATAAATCATTTCATAATTAAGACTGTTTCAATACCTGTAGATTACTTTTTGAATTATTAAAATCGGACATTCCATTCAAAAGATATTAAAAATTTAAAAATGTCAATCTAAACAAAATACTATTAGAAAAATAAATGACGCCGCACCCGGGCAACGCAGCGAGGGAGGTAGGTAAAAATAATAATAATAAATGTCCTCCTAGCCGAATTTCGACAACGGCAGCCAATCTCATCGGAGACTAGCCAGATGCGCAGGACATATTATAGTGCACAAGTGTGTGCGCTGCTGTGTGGTGCCGGCCTAGAATTTGCACAACCCCAATTCTTCCCGCGGGTGTCGTAAGAGGCGACTAAGGGATATCCACCGGGGGCGGGCACGACCAGGGAGAGGTCAAACGCAGGACCAACGTCTCGCCAAGCCATCTTACACCGCCAATTTCCTTACTCCGGGCTGCTACAGTGAATATTTCTTGCTAGAAAATACCCAATAACACAAATCTTGGGCCGACCCGGGATTTGAACCCGGGACCACATTATCAGCGGTTGAACACGCGACCACTATACCAACGGGGCAGTTGGATAAAAGTATAAAATGTCCTGCTACAGAAATAGGTATTAGAAACCTACGTTTACCCAAAATTTTTAAAAATCCACCCGTGCGAAGCCGGGACAGGCCGCTAGTTTTTGATAAATTACAAAATTTGATCATTTGTCCACTCCATAGGTTAATAATAATAATAAAACGAATCAGCAACAATACCTACGTGCACACCGCTCGGCGGCATCTCGCTGTCAACAAAGCGCGCGCGAAGTGTAGCCAACCGCACGAGCTTTTGTCGCGACAAAACCCTTTGATGTCCGGCAGTTTACCGACAGCGTCGCGAAGGGCATTTGTTGTCGCGATGATGCTTCGCGACAGGACGAACTTCTTGGCCAGACTGGTCGCGACAGCGCAAAACTTCGCGTTATCGCGATAGTGTGGCCGTAACATTAAAAATCACGAAAAAACTTCCTTTGCACTGCACACAGTGCACACAGACAGACACACACATCCATTTTTATTTTAGAGTTTACATAAAATCACTTTTATAAATCACCAAAATAGACCTTTTATTGTGGAAATACGGGTACAATTTGTTTGTCTACTAATTAATAATTATGTATTGTTTTCATTTTTGGGAATAAAAATGCGTTCAAAATTTTGATTTTGTTTAATTCGATGCGTTCAGTTTATCTGCGAAAGATATTCGATATTTTCTTACTGATGATCGCGCGATAAGTCGAAAAGTTGCCAAAAAGTTGCCATTTGAGCTTGGTTGCCATTTGGTTGCCACGAAGGGTCAAATGTTGCCAAAATGGCAACCAAAGTTGCCAAATGGCAACGCTGATGATTGAGCATCATCTTTTAATTTTTTTTCAGTTCAACAACTTCAACTTCTTGTTTGATGGCTTCTGCGTCAAGTTTGACACAATTTTGCCAGTATCCGGATGGTTGTTGTCTTTTTTTCCCTGACGCAACGTAAGTCAATGTCAAAAATGCTACCAGAGACAATGTCTTTTTCAAAGATTTTCTGACAACTTTGACAAGCCTGAGAAATAGTTCCCAATTACGTTACCAATCATACATTATGTGGTGCTTTCCGAATTACAAATACAGCGCCGTTAGCGATTACAACGATATTTGTCGTTCCAAATTAGTTAGCTCGTGCTAACTATTACTTAACCAAATTAGTTAGCACGATATTGACAGTTGAGTGCCATCATCAATTCGGAACACTTGTAAACGCGCTCACGGGCACGAGTCACATGTCAAATGTCATTGTACGTAGAGTACCATTGTTCTGTGAATGATAGGCTGCATTCCGAGTTACGTTAAAATCGATAATAGCGCGAACACAAGCGTTTCAAGTTACTGTGAGCGCGACAACGTTGTCCCGTGTGACGTCATAGATGACGTCATTACATGCGCCATTTTGCGATATCACCGACCATCCTACGCGAGAGCGCTCTGTCAAATGTGACGTTTAATCTGTCAAAACTCACACTATCATTCACAGAACAATATGTACTACTACCTACTCTACGTATAATGACATTTGACACGTGACTCGTGACCGTGAGCGCGTTCACAAGTGTTCAAAATCAAAAATCAAATCAAAAACTCTTTATTTCCATAAATACAATAAATGTACACTTAGAAAAGGTCAAATCATAAAACTAAGCACTGACACGGAAATAAAGTGATATTTTTTGATTTCTGTCGCTTCGGTATGTAGACTAAAGTAAAGAAGCGACGAAGAAACCTTTAGCCTGTTAGTTGTTATTTTTCGAGTTGGAGCAAAACCCGTCCCAAGCTTTTTTATCCTCTAGATAATCTGATATTTTATAGTAAGCCTTTTTGCACAGCAAGGTTTTGACAATTTGTTTGAATTTATTTACTGATAATTTTTGCAACTCACTAGGAGTTTTGTTGTAGAAGCGTATACATTGCCCTTTAAAAGATACATTAATTTTGTGTAGCCTAGTTGTGGGCACAGCGATCTTATGTTTGTTTCTGGTATTCAAATTATGTTTATCGCTATTTTTAGGGAACCGATTTATATTTTTATGAGTGTACAATAAGTTTTCATAAATATATTGACATGGTACTGTCATTATGTTTATTTCTTTGAATTTATCACGCAGGGATTCTCTGGGACCTATATTATAGATTGCACGAACAGCCCTCTTCTGCAGCACAAATACGGTGTTAATATCTGCAGCGTTCCCCCACAGCAGTATACCATAAGATATAATACTATGGAAGTAGCTGAAATAAACAAGTCTAGATGTGTCCACGTCTGTAAGATGACGGATTTTTTTGACTGCATATGCTGCAGAACTAAGTCTCTTCGATAGCTTATCTATGTGTGGGCCCCATTGAAGTTTATTATCTAAGGTGATTCCTAAGAATACGGTGCTTTCTACTATTTCTAAAGTTTCTCCTTTAACGTTTACATCAGCCTTCACTTGTTTAACATTAGGTAGAATAAATCTAATACATTTTGTTTTGGTTTCGTTTAGCAAAAGATTATTGACACTAAACCAATGAACTACTTTTGAGATTGCATTATTCACGTCGTCGAAATTTGTGTTTTTTCGTTTCATTTTAAAAATTAATGAAGTATCATCAGCAAACAATACAATCTCGTGATTATTCTTGACAAGATGAGGCAGGTCGTTAATATAAACTAAGAATAAGAAAGGACCGAGGATAGAACCCTGTGGTACACCCATTGTAACTACAGACCCCGAAGACCGTTTCCCATTAATGTCAACTCTTTGTATCCTATCACTCAAATAAGATGTAAGAAGATCCAAAGAGGTGTCTCTTATTCCATAGTGATGTACTTTCCTGATTAATGTTTCATGGTGTACGCAATCGAACGCTTTTGACAAGTCGCAAAAAACGCCTAAAGCGTCTTGCGACTTCTCCCAAGCATCAAAAATATGCGATACTAATTCTACACCAGCATCAGTAGTTGACCTGCCGCGAGTAAACCCAAATTGCTTACAATGCAGCAGGTCATTGCCATTGAAATGCCTAAGCAATTGATGTAGAATAAGTTTTTCAAAAACTTTGCTGAATGTTGGCAGTACTGATATTGGTCTAAAGTTAGTGGGGTCAGACCTACTACCCGATTTAAACAGTGGGATTATTTTACTACATTTCATTAGATCAGGAAATACGCCACAATCAATAGATTCATTAAATATAAAAGCTAGATCTGTTGCAATGGTATCAATCAATGGTTTAATAATTGTAACGGAAATGCCCCAGAGATCTGCAGTTTTCTTTATATTTAAAAGTTTAAAGGCTTTTTTAATATCTTTTTCATCAACATGGGTGAAATTAAATTTATTTTTGCATTTAGATACTATAAGCAATGACTCAGCAATTACCTGAGAAGAGTTTAAACACTTTGTAGTTGAGATTGGAATTTCAGTAAAAAAGTTTTCAAATGCTTGGGCCACTTCGACATCATTTTTAACTGAGCAATCATTGATCTTTAAATTGTAATCATTAACGTATGTACTGACCTTTCCAGTCTCACTTTTTATTATATTCCAAGTTGATTTTATTACATTATCACTATTTCTAATTTTCGAGCTAATATAATTTGATTTTGCTATTTGACAAACTTTTCTAAATATTTTTGAGTAATTTTTTACTTTTTCTTTGAACTCCTGGCTAAAATTGTATTGTTTTTCACTATACAGTTCATACAACTTTTGTCTACTTTTATGTATACCCACTGTTGCCCACTCACTAAAAGTAAGTTTTTCTGAGACCATAATCGATTTGGGTGTGAATATTGAATTGAATGCATTGGTAAATGTGTTAAAAAAATTGCAATATGACTCATTTGGGTTGTTAAGTGAGTGATAAGGTGATGGTTTACACTCCTAATCCAATTTCAACCGTTCAAATCGATTTGTGGTTACAGGTATGTATGTTATTTTCTTTTTACAATTATTATTTTGTTCCGAATTGATGATGGCACTCAACTGTCAATATCGTGCTAACTAATTTGGAACGCCAAATAACGTTGTAATCGCTAACGGCGCTGTAATCGTATTTCGGAAAGCACCCGTAGTGTGAGATTTGACAGAGTAAACGTCAGTTTTGACAGAGCGCTCACAGTGATTTGATTTCAGTTTGTGCGATGGTCGGTGTTGTTAAAACACCGACCATCCCATTCAATGGCGCATGTCATGACGTCATCTATGACGTCACACGGGACATCGTTGTCGCGCTCACACTGCTCACAGTAATTTGGAACGCTTGTGAGCGCGCTATTATCGATATTAGCGTAACTCGGAATGCAGCCTAAATGTCCTACCTAACCTAACCTCAATCAAATCAAATACAATATCATAAACATCAACTAACAAGAAGTTGAAGTGAACCTCAAATACTTGGAACAAAAACTAGATTTTCAAAATGTTTTATCTTATTGGTTTGGGTCTCGGTGATGCCAAAGACATCACATTGAAAGGGTTAGAAATCGTAAAAAAATGTGATAAAGTATATCTGGAAGCCTACACCTCCGTACTTACAGTTGGCAAAGATGTTTTGGTAAGAGGCAACTTTGTTTACCATGTTTCAATTCAAGCCAAAATATTCGGACTCATTTTTTAGAGCAAATTTATTCTTTAAAACTTAAGTTATGACGGTACAACTATTTATTACTCTATGTTTTAGGAAGAATTTTATGGAAGACCTTTGATTAACGCAGATAGAGAATTATGTGAAGGCAGTATAGATGAAATACTTAAAGAAGCCAAAACCCTGCACATTGCTCTGTTAGTAGTTGGTGATCCACTTGGCGCTACCACTCACACTGATATGCTCCTGCGAGCGAAAGATTTCGGTGTTGAATCTCAGGTAAGCTTCCTCGCTATTGGCCATATCTTTGTATGGTAAGCTGTTTTATCCTAAGATAAAAAATCATAATGATAATTCACACTAAATTATAAATACCAAAGTTTGGATGTTTGTTACCTCTTCACCCAAAATCTACTAAATGGATCAGGCTGACATTTTGCATTGAGGTAGTTCGAGGCCTGGAATGAAACATAGGCTACGTTTTATCTTATAAATCAGATCTCATATGATAGAAACAAGGTGTGCAAGTAGAATTTAGTGATTCATAATTGTAAGATTGCATTTAAAAACTCACTTTGCAGATAGTTCACAATGCTTCAATATTGAATGCAGTGAGTTGTTGTGGCTTGCAGCTGTATAACTTTGGAGAAACTGTTTCAATACCATATTGGACAGAGAACTGGAAACCTGACAGCTTTTTTGAGAAAATTATAGGCAATTGGTCCAGAAATTTGCACACTCTTTGTCTACTTGGTAAGTTTTAAATAATGACCTGACTCGCATAAATCCTACATACTTCGAACGGAACAGGGAAATAATAATGATGTCATTCACAGATATAAAAGTGAAAGAACCAACTGAAGAGTCGCTGACAAAGAAAATTCGTCAGTACATGGATCCTAAATTTATGTCTGTGAAGGAAGCAGCCAGTCAGCTAGTGCAAATAATTGAGAATAATCCTAGTTCATGTATGTACCGTGTTTTGTAATAGGTTTAATAGTACCATAAACAGTATTTATTCCATTTCTATTCTCCCTGTTTTACCTGGTATGTATAGGTGGAGGCTAGATTTAAATGATTGTATTTCCTCTCAGGTATCCAGAAGGAAAGTACTGCTGTTGGGCTGTCCAGAGTGGGTGCTGCTGATCAAAAAATTGCAGTGATGTCCATTGAAGCAATGCAGCAGTGTGAACTTGGAGCTCCACTACACAGCCTAGTTATTCCTGCACCCCAATTACACCCTCTAGAAATAGACTATTTGGCACAATTCAGGTGATTCTCAGAAGCAATGTTGTTTTTTTACTGCTAAGAGTTATTTTTGTAACATAAAAACACAATAAATAGAGTTTTAAGTATTTATTTTATTATTTACAATCAAATACATTATTTAAAAAATGGATATTAACAAAATTCAAGCCGACATGATTGTAAGAAAAAATAACATTCAAACTAATGTTGGTCCACAAAGCTACCACAAAATACATACTATGACATAAAATTATCAAAAAACATTTTGTGTGTCAATCATAAAAGGTACATTAATTTATTATTTGGTCTAGGTTTCATCATCATAATTATTATAAATAAGTAAAGGAAAATTACATTGATTATTATACAATTAACGGAATGTAGAGATACCAACGTCCAGATACTCATAACATACCTATATTATTGGTATACTTACATACTTCAAACATTTCTAGATAAAACTGGAAAATGGTGGGTCACATTATAATTAAAAAGTAAGACTTATAATAATGGAATTTTACATCATGTAACACTAGGATCAAATCTTAACAAAACAATAATATACAGTCTTTAGACTTATGTTAGGGGTACATAATGGTTTTAATAATAATATTTAACTTTAGATTATATGAGACAAAATTATGTAACATGTGCTCTCTATTCATCAAGTGAGATTACAAATCAGTGAACTATAATAAATAGACATTGATTTAAGAGTATTGTAAAGATAATCAAACCGCAGAGACCTGTTGATCATCGTCATCATCATCGGGTGCATCCTGGTAATATTCGTATGGACGCGTGACGCCCTCGTGCGAGTGCGCGCGGCTGAGGCGCTCCATACGCGCCATCTGCGCCGCCAGCGTGTAGGGCATCCGCGGAGGTGGCACCGGCCGGCCCGCTGAGCCATGCCCGCTGTCACTTGACGTCGCCGAGCCCGTCTTACGCAGCGGCAGGTTCACGAGTGACGTCACGCTGCTGCTCTCCGCCGACAGATCTACCGGAAGCGGCGTCGGCGTGTCGGAGTGCGACCGCTCGTGCGCCGTACGTGGGCAGCATATGCCGGCCGCCGGCCCGTCACGCCGGTGCGAGCACGGCGATGGACCCGACGGCGGCGGGCGGGGCTGGTGCGGCCGCGTTTTCGCGGGCTCCGATAGAGCCAGCAGCTTCCTGACCGCCTGCGGAGAGGCGGTACCGAACTTGTTTCCGGCGAAACTCTTTTTGCTCTCGCTGGCCGAGGAGGCGCTACTGGTCGTGGAGAGCGAGGGTGAGGGGTGGCGACGCCGCGGCACGGCCGGCGCTGGACCCGCCCCTTCGCACTCCACCGACAGCGCGTGTAGCCGCTCCTCGTCCGTCTCGACGTGCATTCGGTTCAGATACGCTTTTACGCGGCGAACCATTTGTGCTTCTTCAAACATTTTTTTAGGGTTAGGTACATTGGCCGATTTTTTCCTTCTTTTCACTGTCACCTGTCCTTGCTGTGAGCCACCCGGAGTGCACATATTGGTGAGGGTCCGCACTTCCTTAGCAATCATACGCAATTTTTCAAAATTAACCATTCCTTCTACTCTGGTATCATTTCCTAGGTGGATAAATGTTAGATCTTTTTTAACCACAGGGTAGAATGGTACTACTGGTACTCTTCCTTGCTCTCCTGAAACTAACTGTCTATATTTAGACATGTTTCTAGAGGGATCCATGAGCATTTGTAAGTCTGTAAAGAGTTTGAAATATTTTGTTGGCAACTTTTCCCATGTCATTCTCATTCTCGAGACAGCACCATGACCCAACCCCGAAATAATAGCGAACATGGAGTTGAAGTTTCTATACTCTTTACACTGGCGTGCAACTTTGATGAACTGCTTGATAATTTTCGAGCGTCTTACAATATTTTGCTCATTAACCACTTCAGTAACTACCCAAAACATTTCTTTATTTACAAGTTCAGCAAACTGTGTCAACATTGGAGTGCCATATCTGCTTTTTAATTCAAACAGGTCATCAACATACTCCGTGCTTTCTATTTGGCAAAATATGCAGAAGTCTTGAAGAGTCAACTGTGTAGCTACTTCAACAGCATTTAGTTGTAGAAAGTGAACAACACTGTCTCGAAGCAGTTCTGGTGCCATTTCATCAGGTACTAAGGTTTCACTTATTCCATTAGTTTTCAAATAATATCTAGAGCTGAGTCCAATACGGTCTGCAAGGTTCTGTAGTTGATCAGGTAAGCGATGTTGCTTGATGATGCCTCCATGTGCAACAGACACTTCACATAAACAAAAGTTAGCACTGGGATCAGTTATTCCAAACTCTTGTAAGGTCAGCATAACCACTTCTCTGGCAGTTGTTTCTTTGTGCACTAGCAGATATTTGCAGGTCTGGTCTGCTCTGTATACCTTCAAGACATGCTCAGGATAATCTGAAGATTGGTATTCATCATAGCAGATGGATATTAAATCTGGATTGCTATGTGAATTATAAAAGGAGGAAGTTGAATTAGCTTTATTTAAGGATTCCGAATTAGACAGGATGCTATCATCACTGTGAAGGACATCTGTGATGGTATTTTTGGGGAGAATGTTCATTTTCATTAAAGCTTTTTGAAGTCTTCTTTTAGGTCCCAGTGTCATAAATCCTTTCTGAGGTTCTTTTTTCATATTCATAGGCTGTGGCTTTTTAGTAGGTGATTGAAATACAGGATTCAATGTGATTGGATTTTCACTGAGAAGTTCTGCTGTGGAAAGTCTAGCCCTGGGATCAGTTTGCCAGCGTGCCATGTTGGCACAGCCGCCTCTCTGTCTGGGAGAATTTTCAGGTTTCTTCAGCATATCTTTAAAATCAAATAAATTACTTTTAACAGTGATGCTTAAATGTGTAGACCCAGTTATGATTTCCATCGCCTTTGCATGACTGACATGTTGAAAGGGTTGTCCGTTCACTTCTATGACTTGATCTCCTCTTTTTAACCCCACATCTTCAGCTTTTGAATGCTTCTCCACTTTTTGAATAAATATCCCATAGCCACGTTCATATCCTCCAACAATTGTGAAATTTAATGGTTCATCCCTGGTGGGTCTCGACAAAGTAATACTTCTAACACGAGCCTTAGCTGAACAAGCCAAATTCAACAGTCTGGATTGGCTCTCCATTTTTTCCATTTCTAGTGACATATCAAAACACTCAAGAAAATCCATCATACTCGGATCAGTTTCAAAATCAGAGAAGTGATTGCTGGCCCACAGGGATACCACTCTGGTAACCCTGTCTCTCACAGAGGGGTCAGAAAACCAGGCAAGAAGTTGCTTCGCAACCACCAAAGGGCTCTCAATGAAAGTCCTATGAGTAAGGAGAAAATCTTCTACATAATTTGTATCTCTTGAATTATCAGCAATGAGCTGCAGCATGAGTTCATCTGGTGTGCCTCTAATGACTACATGCCCTTGTATTCGACTGGATTCTCCAGCTTGCCCTCTGAACTCTGTCACTAAAACCACTACTCCATCTTCATTTTCATGGCGTTTTATGTTTTCCTCTCCTTGATGTAATATACGATAAAAATCTTCTTGTGTTACACATACAAACTGACAGTCATCACATCTTGTGGTCATCACACCTCTATGATATAATTTTTCCATAGTAGCTTCAGCCATTCCGAAACTATCACCAACATTCAGATACTCTATTTCACCATTGGGATGTTCAATCCCTACATGACCATTGATGAGAACAGACCATGAATCATGTTCCTCTCCATCATTCATTACCACAGTGCCAGCTTTCTCAACAACTGCGAAAACCATTTTTACACACAGTGCTCTTCTTACATTTAGTGTCATATTGGTAAATGCTTTTAAGTGTTGTGTGAATTCAAGTAGAATATCAATATCTTCATCTGATCTCTCACTCGGATCTTTCTCAAGGCATTCACGGACAGCATCTCTAACAGTGAGGCTGTCCATGCTCTCTTCCAAATCCTCTTCTTCATCTGAGTCCACAATGGACTCGAGGAGGCCTGAAAGGTCCACCTCCATATCCATGTCAAGAGAGCTGTGTACCGATGTCATAGTATCACTGCCACTGTATGCAGAGCTGGTATCACTTGCGTTAGAGCACTTTAGTGTGTGGGGGTACAGCTCTGGACTGTGACGGCCTCCACGCCCACCTCTCAACATCGTGAAGTTTCTAGCCAGTGCGACTGATTTACCAGCTACTGAAAAACAAACATTCACATACATTATTTTTGTTATAATAATACTAACATAAAACGAATAAAGGACTAACAATTATAGCACATTATGATGGATGCCTTAAGTTTTATGTAAGTAAAGAGAAACGCACACAAGTCAGCTAGAACTGTAATCAATTGACTAGCAATGCAGGAGACTTTCTTCTCTGTTGGCGACATGAAATGAGATCAACATACATCATATTGTTGTTATTGTTTGAATATTGCGATATCGTAACTCAGTGAAACAATAGTATTATGTGTTGGGACAATAAACATGTTATTTACGTTTCAAACCTTCACAATTTCTATTTATTTTGCATTCATGGCGGAACTGTCAGCGCTTCCATGTTGCTTTCTAATTCTTCTCCAATAAATGAATTATTCACTTGCTTTCCTTGTAACTTCCAATTCACAGCTCTAAAAACTGTTCTTTAGTTGAGAGTTATCAATAAAAATACACACTAAAGCGTCACAATTTTTATAAAATTTCAAAAAATGTCTAGAAAGCCACTTTTAGCCATTCAACCAAAAAAGCTAAACCAATACCAACCGCCAGAGACAAAAAATAGACAACAGACTACTCAACTCACGCAAGTCAAATTGAGTCAAATTGGCTACTGAAACAATTTTAGATTCCATAGACACATTTTTAGTTAAAAGGTCTTACTAGGTGCTGCGTACACACCGGCCAAATAAACGTCAATGAACGATAATCAGCCTTAGCTACCACACGCTTGTTGGCCTTTGATTTGATGGTGCCTCAAAATTGTCCTAAATTAGTGGTCGAGCAAGCAATCGTTGGCATCTGATTCCGGCTCGTACCCTCAATATGATTGGACGACCAGAAGGACTACCATGAAATAATTATAATTGCTATAATACCCGTGAGAGTCGTGAGACACACTGAGTTCGATCTAATGGTTAATTTTGTTTGACTTTTATAAGTGCCTTTTGTAAGCTAAAATAAATAAAAGTTATTAATATCTGAAATCTATAGAGAAAGTATTTGGAGGTACCTTCGATAGAAGGCCAATGAACGTGCGGTAGCCTATCCTTCGTTGGCATTCGTCTATTTATACGCAATTTACATTACTTGTCGATTTGAGATCCTTACTTTAATAAATATTACCCACAATTATAAATAACTGAAATTCGACGCCAAGCAAGTGAGTTTTTTTTTTTTTTTTTTTTTTTTTTTTTTTTTTGGTCGTGGTTTGTTTACAAACATTCTACATCGAATTTGGCTAGTGTATAGTACAACCAAGGTGGTTGGACAAAAATATAATGGTGGAACGTGCATGTACCAACGGTAGTACGTAAAGACGGCTTGAACTGAGGCTTGATCCCACAGAACAAACGGGCTAAATGTTTGAGATTGAGTTATTTGTCTGTGGCCGGAAAAGCTACTCGCGTAGTAGTACTTATTTTCAGAAAACCTCTTGTATTATTTATAATAATTATTAAATAACAACGAAATAATAAAATAAATATAGTTTTTGTTTAAACAACTTTTAATTTCATTTCTACAAAGATTTCCGACGATAAAGTATATCAGTTGGCCTAGTGAACATTCTCTATCTCCGTCTATTTTCAGAAGTAGGTACTTTTCTATGTGTAGCGTTTTCGCAGCAATCCGTGATGATCTTTTAGGATCAAATTAGTAAATTGATCGCTTCGCTACAACTGCAGAAACATAAAAACTATCTTGTGAAAGTGTTCAATCCAAAATAACCTGGTGCGGAGCGTTAATAATGCGTCCTGTTTCTCAGTCGAAACGGATGGTGAGCGATGGCGAGAAGATGATAGATTTTTGGTGTTAGAATTTTACTCCGTGTCATCACTGCTTAGTTTCCGATTACGTCTAAATTGGACGATAACTGTTTCGTATCGTTGTTTTATGTGTTTTACAAATAAAACTGAAAATTGACGTGTGATTTGTAATGAAATTATTGTCATTGACTGACCGGCTGATATAACACGAGGCTTGTATGTATAGTGAGTGACTTCTGCCTTCAGCTATTCGTGACACGCCTCAGAAAATAAAACTGAATTTGTGAATCGGGTTCTTCCTTTCCGTATTTGTGTCATTAATAACGACTAAGACGTATCAAAATTACGTAACTGTTGTGGAATCTTGAAGTGTGTATAAAGAATGGCCTGAGTGTGACCACTCCATTACCGTCATGTGTGACGAAGGAATGTTTGTTTAGGCTCTAATATTGTGCTCCGACCTTACGGGAAGTGCGCGTTCGTCTTGTGAGTTGAGCCATATCATGACACTATCCGAATCAAAACAATTGTCGCATTGATCAGAATCTACCTTTCGTCATTTGGGACACTTTTTTACTGCCAAAATGTCTTCGGGAACGTTTGTGGATAGGATTGATCCTTTCGCCAAGCGGTCGCTGAAGAAAAAGACTAAGAAGTCTCAGGGTTCCTCCCGGTACCGCAATACACAAGATGTGGAGCTCCAAGCTCTGCCCCTGCTCAAAGGTGAGTCCTCTGCATTTGTCATCAAACGCGCGTTTTTACGTCAACCATTCACATTGACACTGTTTCATACACTACATTGTTTACATTTTTGCTGTTACTTACCTAGGTACCTACTATAACTATCATATTTTTGGTAGCTTCTGATAATAGGTATTCTAAGGTTACAAGTGGTGTGAAAGCCTTGATTTACCTGAATTCTAGGGTTCTAATACATTTTCAAATTTACTTGTTCAAATCAATAGTGTTGCTTATCATTTTGGATCTTGTAACCTTTGATAAAGATTTATTTTAATTATTGAGGTCTATCCGTACCTTATGTTGAAAGAATAACCATCAAATACTGACATAGATTCAATGGTTCACTTCATTGAAACCATCTTCCAATAGTTTGATTGATAACTCTTTTGCAATATTTGTCCAAGAAAATCATTGTTACTCCTATTCATACTGAAAACTTAAGTACTTAATTTACAAATATTGCTTAATTTCGAAACTGATTTGGTTACCAAAGATTGATTAGGATTAGATTATTGTAGGTTTCATTATCAATAAATTGATAATGAAAGAAAACTATTCCAAATTCTATGAATAGCAATATCTCTTTGGGTTTTTAAGGATGCTCAGCAAAAATATCTTGTTATTTTAGTTCTTTTGCCGGCTGATCATACCCTCTCTAAGTTACCATAATAAAGAAAGGAACTAAACTTAAATTTTAGTTGCGTGGTGAAATTTTTGTGTTTGCTGAACATAGATAGATAAAACTTTCATTTGCATCTTCCGAGCCCACTCCACGGATTACAAAATAAGTGAACAGGGTCCAAGTAGTTGTACTCTTTATTTAAGCACTGGTCTGAAGAAGAACTACCATCTGCCTAATTCATAGATATTTAATTTTACCAGTTTAAATATTGACAATACATCCACCTACACTTGGCAGTAAGAAGTCATTGATATAGAATTTTTTCAGTATGAACAGAAAGTTATAATTTTGCAGATGTACCAAGCAGTGATCAAGAAGAGCTTTTCATCCGTAAACTGCGCCAATGCTGCGTAGCCTTTGATTTCATGGATCCTGTGGCTGACCTCAAGGGCAAGGAAATAAAACGTGCCACACTAAATGAGCTTGTTGAATACATCACCGGCGGCCGTGGGGTGCTCACAGAGCCAGTTTATCCAGAAATCATCAAAATGGTTCGTAAAATTAAATATTCATAGCTGCTGATTTCAGTATAATTTGTTCTTAGCTTAGCATTTTATAGCTACTAACAATAAAGATCATAATAAAACCATAACCAAGTTCTTGCTATTTGAGAATAAGGACTGAATAACTATTTTACTATAAAAACTTTCCTAATCTGACGAATTCATTATGAATGTAAGGTTTACTACTAACCTTGTTTGTGTTTTCTATGAACACCAACGTTTCATCCCTTAGCGAGGGGCTTCTTCAGGGTGAGTGTGAGTCGAGTCGCGCGCGCGTTCTGCCGCGTCCTAGGTTCGTAGTTAACCCGCTTACAATCATATTGGACTTTTTCTTTTACACCAAGAATTCACTACCATTATAAAGTGGAATAGTAATTGTAGTTTAATTAGTTTATTAAAATTACTGTCTTGAAGTTGTATAATTTTTTACTCTGACAATTAATCAGTGCTAGTAATTGATCAATTGTGAATAAAACATCAATATAAACCTACAATTAAAGCCAATAATAAAAATCTATTAAAAACTATGATTCCATTACCAAATTGCAGCTATTGTGTTTATTTTGTTATTTCGACAAGCTTTAAAACTATCTAAATTGTGTAATTGTAGGTCTTGGTATCATTTATTGTTTCCAATATCATTGATACTAAGAAAATAATACTATATTTAAAATAAAAATTAATATGCAAGGTGCCACGGAAAGGGTACTATCAAAATCTTGTTCCCTTTCCAAAGCACCCTGTATAACTAAAGCATCTATATTTAAATTTAATGTATGCTTCCAAGTTAGGTATATTGTGGCACCACTATCCATATACTGTATCATCATCATCATAACAGCCCTACCTGCTGGACATAGGCCTCCCCTTGTGACACTATAGCTCACACAACACTAGATAGTATTCATTATGAATGTAAGCGGGTTAACTACAAACCTATTTAAAATAGGATCGTAGTTAACCCGCTTACATTCATAATGAATTCGTCAAACTACGGAAGTTTTTATAGTAAAACTATAGATAGTATATTAAAATCTTGAGAAGCAGAATCATCAAGCATTTATCCGATGTGGTCACCAGCTATCAGATAACAGCATGACCCAGGCAAAGATTAAGTGTAGATATTGACATGGCAGACATGGCTTCTATTATACATGGAGTGAGGGTAAAATACTATGTTATAGGTTTGCAAATGGTTTGCAACAACCCACCCAATATACAATTTTACTATTTTTATGCGAGACAAGCTTCAGCTCGCTGCTTCGCTCACACAGTACCTGGGTCAAAGATAGGGATATTGTCTACCTCTCTGCCAAATTTCATTAAAATCCGTTCAGCCGATTAGACGTGTAAAGGTAACAGATAGAGACAATTACTTTCAATTTTATAATATAAATTTTGATAGTATGGATTATTATCCATGATATAACATTGTGTTAAGGTTATTTTCTAGCTACTACTGAAAACTAAAGTTATCGACATATATAGAAGAATTAGCAAGCAGAAGTGGCAATGGGCCGGCCATATCTCGCGAGAACCGTCTGCCGCTGGGGTAAACGTGTTCTTGAGTACAGACCGCGACGCGGCAAACGTAGTGTAGGACCCTCTGGCCAAGTGGGATGACGACCTGCGAAAGACTGCAGGCAGATGGTGGATGCGGCAGGCTGAAGCCGGCGCTGTGGCGGTCATTAGGGGAGGCCTAGGTCCAGCTGTGGACTAATATAGGATCACGATGATGATGATGACTGAAAACTAACAACTAGGTAACCTGTGTTATATTTCTACATCCCAATATACTTAGCTACACTACACTGTAATGTCTGCAGGTATTTCTGTGATCTGTATTTGTACATCTCATTTGCAAAGGTTATTTCATACCTTGTAGGTATGTTGCGAATTATGGTGTCTAGTCGTCATTAAAACTAACTAATTAGTGTTAAATAGAGTGCACAAATAAGTAATACGACTACGTAATTTTTAGGGTTCCGTACCCAAAGGATGCCACTGCCAACGGAACTAAGCCTCCGCTGTCTGTCGTCAGCGGGTGGACAGTTTAAATTTTCACAGATTGTGTTGTTATATATGCTATAACAACAAATAAAATAAATATAAGGTACATACAAAAAACATGAGTTTTCCGGCTATTTTGCTCTACGTTTGTCGAGGCTGTATCTCTTGAACCATAATAGGTAGACAGTTAAAATTTTGACAGGGTGTGTATGACTATTGCCGCTATAACAACATAATATGTTGTTATAGCGGCAATAGTATATTATACTAAAAATAAAATAAATTTAACAAAAAGGGGCCAACGCAACGTCTATACCACGTTGAGTACTAATCACTGAAATTAAGCAACATTGGGCGCGGTCAGTACTTGGATGGGTGACCGCGTCCTGCTGGCTTTTTGCTTTTTTCGATCCATCACTAAAATACGTTCTTTTCTTTTCATTTGTTTCTTTTGAGAAATATAGTTTTCTACGATGGTACGGAACCTTCCGTTTGCGTGTCTACTCGCACTTGGCCGGTTTGATTATACATTGATCATGCATGATCTACTGTATTGGTCAAGCCTATGGATGTTCTAATTTGACTTGATCAGTGTAAAGTAAATGGAAATGCTCTTCTCAACGGGTCTTCTCGCTACCTCGTATGCTGTAACCTAGGGTAAACAAAAGTAAAGACTACGAGAATTACCCGTCAATATTTTATTACTGGCATAACTTAATCCATAGACAGTGTGGGTAAGCCATATTGCTGCAGAACCGATAGCCGCTGGGGAGTAAAGGTTCTCGTGTGGTGACACCGATTAAACGCGAAACGGGGGGAGAGACCATCCACCGACGACATTGGGGCCGTCACAGGAAGTCGATGGATGAAGACGGTTCAGGACGCATTTGTGGCGTCATATAGGGGAGTACTATATCCATTTTTACAGATACAGATACAGACTTTATTCATAATACCATTATTACATGGCATTTAGTCGGACGTTTTTGGGTTGATATGCTGATGATAATGATTTAATCCATGATGATCAATAACTGTGTTTGTTCAATAGATATCGGCTAACCTGTTCCGCACTCTGCCGCCGAGTGAAAATCCTGATTTCGATCCTGAGGAAGACGACCCGACTCTGGAGGCATCCTGGCCGCATCTCCAATTAGTTTACGAGTTCTTCTTGCGCTTTCTGGAGTCCACTGACTTCCAGCCAACCATCGGCAAGAAAGTCATTGACCAAAAGTTTGTCTTGCAAGTAAGTTAACATTTTTAGTACTAGGTCTTCAAATCGCTACCTACTAAGTATATTGACGCCTAAACTTGGGCTCAAGCACACATCTCGTGGGGTTCAACCTTTTCGTAAAAAATATTATATAATTTGGTTTACTTGACTCTTTCGTGCCAATGAAATTGTTTGCTAAAATGCGTCTGACTGAAGTTTTCCTTCAGAGAACTTGAGATGGATGTTTGTAGTGAAACTAAAGTTGAGTTTTAGATTTAAGGCCCACTGAAGGCGAGTCGAAGCAAGTCTTTGAACATTTGAATGACGTTCTGGATGTTTTCTATGTATAATCATAAAAAATGATGTGTGAATTGTCCAGTATTATTATTTATTTATTTATTTTATTTTGATGGCATATTGTCCCCTACCAAGACGTAAGGCGCTTATTCAATCAAGATAATTTTTGTCTTGTGTGCCTTACATAATTGCTGCAGAGAAAAGCATCAATATGCTATCAATGTCTTCAAAAATTAACTTCGTCTCGTTTTCAGTGTGCCTTGACCCTAAAAGTACAAACATAAACAGTGCAATAATTGAGCGTAAGATGACGAGTTGGTAGAGATAGTTACTGTTGTTTCAAATGTTGTTCTATTGGCAACTGTTCCCGCACTGTCCTATGCCGCATTCTATCTATTAATCACCTCTTGATAGAAGTTTGCGGCTATTTGCCAGCACTAGAGAATGACATACATTTTGAGAGATAACAAAAACGTCAATTTCTAAGCTTCCACTTGCTGCAACGCTTATGCGAATTTTTTTCCAAAGATTGATTAAGAAACAAGATAGCAGTAGACCCTCAGTACCTGAAGTGTAGTGGATATAAGGCTTGTATCAAGCGAAACCAGCTTATAGAGCGGATATTTCCTTTTTAGCCGTAGATCAGGTATCATTGTTGTATACATAATAATAGCGCTTACTGTTGAACAGCATCTTTAGGAAAACTTGTAAGCGATCAAGAGGAGCCCAGATTTATTTGTCTTCGCGCAATGTGTTGACGTGTTCGTCATTCGTGTTGCAATAGATCTTATTGACCAATTATTAAATTGACATCACAAGCGTTCGCACATTGACGGCCGACAAAACCAATTCTCATAATATGAGGAGCTACACATAATGTATACTAAAGTGTACATACATGTGTGCATACATTTAGTGCATTGTCGCATGTTTCAAGACTTAGTATTCTTGTGCTAAATAAGTAATATCTTTATTATTATTTGGACCGCCTAACTTTTTTCACCTTTAACCTAGACTCTGCAGTAATCTGAATACTCAAAATATAATATCTACCCACGAGTGGAGGTCGCTATTTAGGCCAATTACTCTTTCAAAGCTAAAAAGTAGAAGATAAAATTATAAACTAACTACTCAGTTACATTTTCATAAATCACAGATATAAACTACGAGACTAAATTACCACTCATTGTATTGTGACTGAATATCATTTTTGTGTACCTATATACGTCTTACACACAAGAACTGCGGATTCTGGTATAGAGGTGAAAAAGGTGTAAAACTAATGTTTTTTGTAAAAAGCTTCTAGATTTGTTTGACTCGGAAGACCCGCGCGAGCGCGACTTTCTGAAGACGGTGCTGCATCGCATCTACGGCAAGTTCTTGGGCCTGCGAGCCTTTATCCGGAAACAAATCAACAATATATTTTTGCGATTTGTTTACGAAACTGAACACTTCAACGGCGTTGGTGAGCTGCTAGAAATACTTGGAAGGTGAGTTAATCTGGATTGTTTACGTTCATATTTTAGGGTTTTAAATTTTATACGAAAAGAGATAATCCAGGGGGGCCTATTTTAATTTTCCAACGCGAGATTTCGTGTTTCGTTTCGGCCAATTGGTGTACTCTAAGTCGAATTTGTGTCACCGAGTTTTTTATTGGTGTAGAGTACCAATTTGCACAAACAAAAAAAAAAAACAATCCATACGTATTTTGGGGAATTAAAAAAGCCTTCAGGTACTTATTCCAATCCGATCAAATAAACTGATCAACTAAAACAAATCAACTAATTTTTGTTACGAACGTCTAATCAAGTAAAAAACAATCTTCACACCGTATTCGGTATGATTTGAAATTGAATTTGTTGTTTTTGTGCGTGTCTAACTTCGCAACAGACGACCCCACAGCCTTCAAGACTCGTTCGATCAAGTTCGCTGTCAAACCGCAACACGTTGCTATAATAAATGTCCAGTGTACATTTAATAAAAGGTCATTGCGGCGTACTGCCCTTGCTCAGTATCGAACATGGGCGCGGCAGTGCGACCGTTATTTATCATCATCATCGTGTACACTTATAAAATCCCAGTGTTGGGTGTTGGTAGGCCTTACTCTGTTTACGCCAACGTTTGGCCTGAGCTTTACGCATCAAAAAACTGCCATTTATCTATTAATATACAAGGCGTTCCGATCCTAGAGGATCAAATCTATTCTATTCTATAAATATTTGGGTCTTCCCGGGATTCCATCTATCTCCATGACAAATAGCCGTTTAGGCGAAAAAACGTAGAAAACACAGTTACTATTTTGAAGTTATAATATTACTATGGATGGTACCCATGTACCTACGTTCAAATTTTTTTTAGACGAGACGATTTTTAGATTAAACTTGGTCTAAAATAAACTAGAAGTTTTGAAAACATTCTCAGGTCAAATTCTCAGTCAAATTTTCAAAGTAAAAAAAATATACTTAGGTAAAGTGAAAATGCATATTCAGTTTAGCGCTTTTGAAGATGCACTCTTTTGAAAATTCGTTAAATCCTCTAAGAATATGTACGTGTAATTGATGTTAGCAGAACAAGGCTAGTGATACAACGGTTACAATTCCAGTATAATAAACGGATTCGCGCTGCCGCTGAAGAGCGAGCACAAGCAATTCCTGGTGAAAGTCCTGCTGCCGCTGCACAAAGTGAAATGCCTCTCGCTGTACCACGCGCAGCTCGCCTACTGCGTCGTGCAGTTTCTGGAGAAGGACGCCACGCTCACCGAGCCCGTCGTACGCGGACTGCTCAAGTTCTGGCCCAAGACTTGTTCACAGAAAGAGGTAAGCAATTCATGAGCTCATAGCACCTAGTGTGTCCAGAAATGTATCTAACTATAACAAGCGCAGCCGGCTTAGGTCACCGTGTAGTCTCTGGAGAAGGACGCCACGCTACTGAGCCCGTCTTCCACGGTGTGCTCAAGTTCTGGCCCAAGACTTGTTCACAGAAAGAGGTAAGCAACTCATGAGCTCATAGCACCTAGTGTGTCCAGAAATGTATCTAACTATAACAAGCGCAGCCGGCTTAGGTCACCGTGTAGTCTCTGGAGAAGGACGCCACGCTACTGAGCCCGTATTCCACGGTGTGCTCAAGTTCTGGCCCAAGACTTGTTCACAGAAAGAGGTAAGCAACTCATGAGCTCATAGCACCTAGTGTGTCCAGAAATGTATCTAACTATAACAAGCGCAGCCGGCTTAGGTCACCGTGTAGTCTCTGGAGAAGGACGCCACGCAACTGAGCCCGTCTTCCACGGTGTGCTCAAGTTCTGGCCCAAGACTTGTTCACAGAAAGAGGTTAGTAACACATCGGCTTATAATGCCCGTTGTGTGCTGAAATGCTTCATAACTACCGAGCAAGCTTGCATACTACGACTGGTGTCGTGCGGTTTCTGGAGAAGGACGCCACGCTCACCGCGCCCGTCGTACGCGGACTGCTTAAATTCTGGCCAAGACTTGTTCACAGAAAGAGGTAAGCAAGCTTATAGCGCACATAGCGCCTGTACACATACTGAAAAATGAATACAACGTGTATCATGTATGTGTACTATACCGAAGGGGGAGGTTTCAGACCCCAATGGTGATCAGTTGTGGGGGGGAGATAATTAAAAAGTCCTATTTTCAATTTCCCATACAAAAAGCGACTTAAGAATCGACCCCTGCAACTCAACCCGAAGTCCCATTTTTTTTTTTTTTTTTTTTATTTATTTATTTATTTATGGATGTAATTAGAACGGCTTTAGGCCAATTATACTAATTACAGTAGGTTTAAAATTAGATATACGTGTAGTTAAATTAAGTAGGTACATAATAATAGATATAGTTACGTACTTATGTCAAATAATAAACAATATTCAAGCATAATTAAATTGTCATAAGAAATATTCAAATGTAAGATTTAGGTAGGTATTATATAAATTTAAGAATTAAATTGAAGTCGTAATTAAATATAAAATAAAACATTGGTCAAAATTCACATTCCCTTAATCGACTTTTACGACATCCGCCGTAAAAGTCGATTAAGGGACTACGCCAAAAGAAAAGCAGCAGTTTCCTTCTGTGTATTTACCTATAGGTACCTTTTCTTCGATCAGCAATCCCCTGCCAAGTGATTATGGCAATACCCGCCAGATTCAAAGCTCTGTCCAGTAGTGGACATCAATGGGCTGTGTAGTCAGTCAGTAGGTTATTAGATCAACACACAAAAAATAACAAACAGTTGGAAAAAGACATGACTGTGTTATCAAACAAGCAGCGTAAAGTTTATTTCGTATGTTTAATTTCACGTAACTTCAACCTTCAAATTGAAATGTTATCCTAGCCATAATTTTGTGACAAACTTACGACAATTTGCCTCTGTGATGTTGAAGGCCTTTCGCATAGTACACATATTTTGATACACGTTGTATAGCTTGACTTGCTCTCAGAAAGAGGTGAGCAACCCATCAGCTGTATGTATCTCATATCTCACCAATCTCTTGCCTCTTGGACCTTGTTGTAAGAAAATCACTGGAGTTCCACATATTATGCATTGGTGTTGGCAAACTGTATTACACACACCCTTTCCTACACTATACCCTTTTTATTAGTGCCCAAATCTTGTTCAACAATGTTCATTTCTTTCGTTTCAGGTTATGTTTTTAGGCGAGATTGAAGAAATATTAGACGTGATTGAGCCGGCCCAATTTGCGAAAATACAGGAGCCACTCTTCAGACAAATAGCTAAATGTGTGTCAAGCCCACATTTTCAGGTAAATACGCGTTTCCAGCTTATCCAAAATAGTTTTATTCTAGATAATATCTAAGAGAACTCTGTGTCTAGTTAAACCTAACATAGGTTTTAAGGCACTTCTAACCGAAATTTAATGTTGTTTTTTACAAAATTTAATGTTGTTGTTCGGACTTCCATTTTCCACTTGGTAACTTGTTTATTTACATACTATACATGGGCTATGTTATGTTATGTTGTGTGTACTCTTGTATCCGCACTTAGACTCGGATTGGTCCCTTGTGCGTGTTTTGTTTACCTAGTATAACCAGCCTAACTCCGTCCAGAAGCGCAGAATCTTCCTGGGATCTTCACAGGCTTCGCAAAGTGACCTCGGGTGGTCGAGGATTTCGTGTCGTTGCGCTGTTACTCCCTCGCATTCCAGGACTACGTGGGCAGCTGATTCTTCGTCACTGAGACACCCTCTGCAGAGTGGGCTGTCTGTTGCTCCGATGGTGAAGAGATGTTTATTCAGTGGGCAGTGTCCTGTGAGTGTCCCCTAGTGATGTGCCGAGTCGCTGTTTTGGTGAATCGAGTCGACTCGAGTCGGTTTAAACGGTATTCGAATCCTGACTCGATTCCGGTATTCGAGCCAAGTACTCGAGTTCTATTTTTTGGTATTCGAATGTTGACTCGAATTTCTAGACTCGAGTCCAAGACTCGAGTCCACGGCCGTGCACCGCTTAACATCCGCGTGGTAGTCTTTCATATGATACAATAAGAGATACAACTCGCACGCCCCCGCCTCCACCACGCCTCCGGCGTCTGTGTGTGGAACTGTGGAGGCCTTAAAAGTTGCAGGTTCAATTCAAACTTGTATCAAAAGGCGTTACTTCATTGCTTAGGTAAAAAGAGATTGAGTATGAACGAGTCAACCTAACTTGAATACAAGACTCGAGTCAGTTGGACTCGCATAATAGTCGTATGACTCGAGTACCGGAATCGAGTCCGGCGTACTCGAGTCATAATAAATTGGTATTCGAGTAGGCGAGTCCTAGGCAGGAATCGAGTCTGACTCGAGTCAAGCCGTACTCGGCACATCACTAGTGTCCCCACTAGGACGCGTAGGTCCTTTCTATTCAGGTTCAGTAGGCGCTTGGTTAGCCTGATGCAGCCGGGTATACATGGGCTAATTAAAGACGAAAAATATTTTTTAAAAAGAAATCTGTATATTTCCAGGTTGCAGAAAGGGCGCTGTACTTCTGGAACAACGAATACATAATGTCTTTAATGGAAGAGAACAACCACGTTATAATGCCGATAATGTTCCCCGCCCTGTATCGAATCAGCAAGGAACACTGGAACCAGACCATCGTGGCGCTCGTCTACAACGTGCTTAAAACGTTCATGGAAATGAACTCTAAGCTTTTTGACGAACTTACTGCTAGCTACAAAGCGGAAAGGCAGAAGTAAGTATGTTTTACTATTATCATCACACATGCCAAAGTTGGGATGGATGTTTATATAGGTTTTTACAAACGATAAAATAAGTGGACGTATCATACTGAAGTATTACATAGATGTGGTCCGATCTGAAATATCATTATGCTTTAACCCAGGAAAAAACGCTTGCGAAGTGTAAAAACGGTGGTTTATGTTTTAGTTTGAGATAAATATTGCTGGTATTCACACAGCATCGCCTAGCTCCAAACTCCAAATTAAACAGGGAACCTGGTGACTAATAGGTATACTACTTAATTTTAAATAGACTCTCAGAGAAGTTCGTGCAACGAGATACTTCTCAGGAGATGTCAGTGGGAATAAAAAGACCACAAATAAAACAAAAGCGAAAGATTTGATTGATGGATTTTTGTAACTTCCTCACGCCAAAACTTATTTACGGTTCAGGTTGAAATTTTGCATAGTTGTAGCCATAATGGCTGCATGAATGGTTTACAACGTATGCAAAACTTCTTATCTGCTATCTAAATTACTTGTAGAGCCTAAAAACAATAAAAACTCGGATGTATTTTCACGCGTGACCACCTTAAATTAGAATCACAATTACTTTTTGGTCTCTACAGCACAGGGTATCCTAGTGTGCAGATCAAAGTTAGATAAATATAAAACTAAAAAGAGTAATAAAGATGTGTGTTGTGTGCTCTAACAGAGAGAAGAAGCGCGAGAAGGAGCGCGACGAGCTGTGGAAGCGGCTGGGCGAGCTGGAGATCAGCCACAAGCGGCAGGCCGCTGCCAACTGATGCGGGGGCGCCGCGCAAGCGATCACACGATTACACCCTTTCTTTAACACTTATATATTCATATTTTCTATTCGATTACACTTTTGTTAATGACGTTATTAATTTTTGATACCTCTGGTGGTTCCGGTGAGTGCAGACTCTGAGCCGGCGTTGTCCCGCGCTCCCGTCGCCGCCCGCGATCGGCTTGCGTCGCGATGTGCGTGACGCAACGATCCACCTTTCTATATAACATATACATAGGTCACTAGTTTACTTTAGGATTTCTTAATGTCGTTCAATTGTTTAAATAAGTTCCAGTTGTATGTATTTTATTATTGCATGACGATTGTGCTGCATTTCGGATCGCCGATATTTGTATTAATCGGGCACCCAGCTTTTCGGCTGAATATGATTGTACAAAAAAATTATTATAAAAAAATATATTATATTATGATGTAATAATGTTAGTGAGGGCCGTCCGCTCTGCCCCTAGATCGTTGTATGGATTTCATTTAAATTAGATGCTCGACTATAATATGTAATTTCGTCGTACTATCATTTTGTATAGTTACATAGTGTAAATAGGCATTTATTTATTATAAATTTAAAGCAGTGTGATTTTTATACCTTCAGCTGCGGGAGTGTTGGGAAGCTGTAATTGGACAAAATCGGTCAGAGCGAATACTGGAGACTTTTCATGTATCGTGCCGCGTGCGTACAGGAATGCCAATCATTTTAATTTGGTCATAGTGTAGAAGGATCCTATTATATGAGATAATGTTAAGGGAATAGTCATTAATTTGTATGATATTACTTGTAGCCATTACTTTTTCTATGATCAGTATATGAGAGCGCGGGCCCTCCGCCCGCCTGTACATACGACCCGCGACCGCCCCGCCCCGCCGCGCCGAGCCGCGCCGCGCCGGCGCAGGCGGCGGGCTAGCGCATGCTAGCTCCAGTCTAGTCTAGCCTAGTGCTAGTGCGCAATGTGCTGTGTATCATACTACACAAGGAGATGTTTGTTATTGTAAAATGTATTAACATTGCAAAAATTATATATGATCTTATATACAAATTACTATTATAGAACACGGTATGAAAATAAAAAAGTTGACTCACAAGAATTGAATTTTAAGTAATCGTAGTGTAAGAGTAGGCGACCCGCCGTATGTAGCTAGCGCCGGCTTGCTCGCTCGTGGCCGTGGCAGGCTTACTTCTACTCGAGTAAGGCCCTCGAAGAACATACGAATATATTGGTGTTCGTCTAGAGAAGGACTACGCACGGCGACATAGTCGCACCCTGTGTAGATATTTTAATTATAATTGCACGCTATAGTACAGCCTTTCTCTAGATGTAAAAGAATTACCAATACTTATTTTCTTCGAGGATAAAATACCTCTAAAGGTCAAAGGGTTATCTCATTAACCCATTTAGTGAGAAACATTTGTACTGTTCGTTTGAGCTAACGTCCCCTTAGTGATTACCTACTCAGTTGCGTAAACTGCATTGGAAATACACAAAACATTTGCACGTTACTCAGTTTTTCATTTCAATAATTTATTGTAAACATAATATGTTATTAAGTATCATGGAATGTCGTTTACTTACCATGGGCTTTGACCTAGACATTGGCTAGTTCAATACCAATGTCTTCATTCTTAACCCCTAAATAGCATAAGTGGTAGAGCATTGACTCGAACACGAGATCGATACACGGCCAACTTACTTTGGCGCATCGCCATGGCTACCAGCGCACAACAGGGTCCGTCCCACCTTCGTACCTGGTGGCATTCCGCATTACTCAACGCTTGGTTAACACGTTCGAAGCGCGATTAACGGATTCCGGTTTGTAACTAAATTGTTTGATGTTTAACAGTCCATAGTGTCACTTGTCTCGGTTTTTAAGGTTAAAATGAGACTAACAGGCTCTGGAACATACTCGCGAGCCGCCCCTGTGCCCAGGATGCCACCAGGTCTGGTGGAACTTATGGAGGGTCTGACCAAAGATGTGCTCAGAAATAACCCAACAAACATCTATGAGTTCTGTGCTAATCATATGGAGAAGTTAATTGAAATAAGGGATGGGCCATGTAAGTTAATTTGTTTAATAAATCAAAATTACGATTTTATGAGTCTCTTGCAATTTTACAGCTTTGTTCGCCCGAGTTATCTAGTATGCATGGATTAAAACATTATTGTATAAAAGATAAATAATGCTTGGGTAGGTACGTACATAGAATTGAGTAAGTAACGTTAAAAAAAACTATCAAACATTTTTAAAATGCGTTGTTTTCGATTTTATTACTAAAAAATATATTTTAGAGCACTTAAAAAAAGTCGTTTCACAGCACGTAAGAAACCGCTTACTCTCGAAGAGAAAATTGCCGTAGCTCAAAAGAAAGTTAGAGAAAGAGCTAAAGAGCAACAAGAACGATATGATAATGAAATGCTAAATGCTGCAACGACCCAACTTGAAAAAGATGCATCTGATCACGAAGCACCAAACTCGAGTCAGCAAGAACTCTTAAATCTTAGATCCCCTGTTCACCACGAGCAAGATTTGTCACTCGCTTCTGAAGTGGAAATATCCTACGAGCTCTCTACGGACAATTCGTTGACATTTAAAGACTCGATTATTGAGGCTGATGAAATCCCGATAAGCAAATCTTCTACGGTCAGCTCCATTAGCAAAAGTACAGTTATTGACCTTTTGAATAATCATCAAGAAGTTATCAACAAAGAAGATATAGAAGATGACAATGGGGTTAATCTATTGAATAAAAGTGATGCGGAAAATGAAAACCCTGATGAAACAAGCATACAAGAGCACGAATCACTTATTTCTGACGCCATGGATCAAAATATTTTAATAGAAACGCCTATTATTCCTGATGAAGAAATATCTGCGAAAGAACTTGATGTAGCTTTGAAAAGGGAAATAGAAAACAAAAGTGATACGCTAGAAAAAGCGAAGTCTGTAAATCTTGACTCTGAAAATCAAATAGTGGATTCAGGAAACGTTGACGATAATATGAACACCACAATTTTTGTCAGTGAGAGTTCACCTCAACACACTGAACCAGAACTAGTGGATACTGGAGTTTTAACAGATTCCATCTCTTCTGAACAGACCAGGTCTCAAATGGAGGACCATCTAAATATGGACGATACCAACGCTGGAGTTTCAATGGAATCTACATCTAATGTGACTAATGAACAACCAGCCCATAATCAGATCGCTGAAGTTGAAGAACCTTTGCCAGCGAAAATAGTTAAGTCTTTGGCGGATTCTTCTTTACCAGAGTCCGACAGTAATCTCATTATTACCCATGTTCAATCTTCATCAGATATTAGAACTGACAATTCTGATACAAACGAAAACCCAATTCAAATGTTAGATGAGTCAAACAATGAACATACTGCAAAAATCGGTTACGAACAGTCTGATGCGATAAGGGTCGCTGAAAATCACGAAGAAAATGAAAAAGAAGCTGAAGCTAAAGACCAACTTTCTGCTATAAATAATAGTACACCTGAAATCCTCACAAGAAATATAGTAGAGTTAGAAGAAAATCATTTTACCAGCAAAGAAAACCAGAATGAAGTAGGTATAAAAGAAATTAAAATCGACAATGAAGAACCTATGAATAAAGAAGATATTCAAGTTGCCCCTAACGATGATAATAGTTTAATTAAGGACAGATCTACTGGTAACGATAACACGGAAAAAAATCATGATGACATTGAAGAGAAAGAAGATGAAACAAATAATAAAAATGAAATAACAACACTTATTTTAAATCCAAATATTATACACAACGATGGAAGTAACTCCATTGTAACTGACGTATCGAAAACTGGAGAGGACGTCCCACAAAACGACAATGAAAATGTACAAAACAATATGGATTTAGAAACAGCAGCGGTAACTATTCAAAAAGTGTTTCGTTCTTTTCTTTTTAAAAGTAGAAATTCTACCTTTGAAGATATAACGAATGATGAAGCAATTTCACTGGACGAAGATAACGATAAAAAGGTAAAGTGAAAAATCATTAATTATTAATTAATTATTTCCTATACCTACCTACTGTAATATCCTAGTAGACGTGTGCGCCGCGCCGACCCGCCGCCGCCGCCGGCAAATTTTCCACGCCGCCGCCGCCGATCGGCCAATCGGCGTGAAATCGGCGTGGAATGTATTCTTTTAGACGCTTTGAAAACTCCCTTATTTTATTGATTATTACATTGTCCGACACCTGCTACCTACAAGTAGTCAAAGAAAACCGCGCCGCGCCACGATGTCAAAGGGTGCCGCGATGTCAAAGGGCACCGCGAACCGAACGGTATCAAAAGTCGCCGCTGATTCAGACAGATACAGGTGCCGATATAGACTTGGAGGGGACACCGTAGGAGACTAGAAAGATTCAGACTAAATTTATATTGCATAAATTGCATTTAATTATTTTCAAAGCCTTACGAAGTTACCACAAAGGCACAATCACTGTAAGGGGTACGAAACTTCAGGGTTTTAAATATTTTTCAATTTCGAAACTGGCTTTCTAAATTCGGAAGCTCAATTTCGGAAGTTCGAAGTTAAGACAGAAAATGTAACTTTTATTCTCCTGTCCCTTAGACATAGAGTTAGAATCGGACATAGAGTTAGAACACACATAGAGTTAGAATCGGAAAAGTGATTTACCTAATCCAAAACATACGAAAATACTTTGATTACGTACCACATTAAGTGTCACCGACGCGCTTGCAATGCACGTATGCAACGAGCGCCCGTCCGAGTCGTATCGCTGAAGCCTGGCAGAGAACTGGTTAACCTACTTCTATAATTTTACGTTGATGTAATTATCACAGATCATGATAATTACAATTGAAACAAATGAGCTAACTACAGACTGTTGCAAACAATCTACAGCAGGGCACGGGGATTGTTGTCTAGTGTAGAATAGAGAAAAATTACGTCACTTTGTCAACGAATGCGTAAATTGTTTGAAAGTCAATCCTTTTACTTCTATAATGTACGCAATGTATGACGATGCGATGTCGATAATGTCTATTCTACCCTAGATAATGATCTCCGTGCTTGGCCTAGAGGTAGCTCAAATGATCCAATCAATACCAGTTGGAAGCGTCCCCAAGAGGCTGGCTGCATAGCCCCGCTGTATGCCTATGCTGATGCGCTGCGTGCGCCAGATACTCACCAGCTCTCGGGTTACGTGTCGCTTCGACACAACGCCAGGCGCGGTCCCAGGGGGGGGGTCACGGGGGTCATGACCCCCCCCAAAATCTTAGTTTAGGTACTTAAAAAATTGCAACCCACAGCTAGATGATTATATTGTCCCGTTTACTTCCGTTACATTGATAATGGTTACCAACTGCAGCAAAATAAAAAATCGCGGCTCGCTCCGCTCGCCGATATTACTGTTATTTTTGCTCTGTGTTTTGATTGGCACATAGATAACGTTCCCAATTTTATTGGTCTGGCTGGTCCGCTATTGTCAGTTTGTATCAATCCAACCACCACAATAAAAGCACAAAATATAACAAATAATCTGCGAGGTCACTTTGTCAACCAGTACAAAAAATTTGTAGACAACAAAATTTTCGCGTTTTGGTCTGGTCGCTGATAACATTTGTTCCTTCTGACTATACTATGATCCAAAGCTCAAAGCCCGCCCCGCTTTAGGTCACTTTGCCAAATTTTCTAAAAAGTTGCCCAAAATCTAACAAAAACCAAAAATTGTCGCAGCTCGCTCAACTTGCCGGCAACTTTAAACTGTCTGCCTCTGGTCATGGGCTCATCCCTCGTTTGAGGTCAGTTTTCCAAACACTCCAAAAATCTAACGAAACCACTAAATTATCGCAGCACGCTCTGCTTGCCTCTGATAACATTCTGCTGTTTTGATAAGCTTCTGGCTTGCTCTAGTCCAGGACTCCTTCTCCGTTTCAGGCGAGTTTGCAACTGCAAAATATCTAATACCAAACCACTCACACGCACAGCCAGATCATAAAAATTTTCGCGGCTCGCTTCGCTCGCCGTTGATTTTATATGGTGTCTGCTCTGTTGTTCGCATACCTATTTGGTTGTTATTTGACAAACTTTAAAATTGTTCTTCACCCTAAATGCGAAAGTTTGTATGGATAGATGGATGGATGGATGTTCGTTACGTCTTCATACCAAAACTATTGAACAGATTGAGCTAAAATTTTGCATCGGTGTAGCTCTAAGCCTGGAATCAAACATACTTTTTATCCCATAAATCAGTTCCCATGGGACAGAAATTACCTTTGAACGTTTCCATAGAAAGAAGCGTGCGAAGCCGCGGGCAGAAGCTAGTAGCTCATAATTTAGCTTCCTTGTCTTGCATGGACGCATGCCTCAACAATTTCAAAAAGGCTGCGGCTCATTGCTCGGCTCATGCTCGCTCCACTCGCTGTTATTTATTTTCTGAACCAGTGTGTGACCACCCGAAAAAGTAACTAAAATTTCGGCGGCTCGCTCCGCTCGCCGCTACATCTTTTTTGTTTTCTGATTATTTGAGAGACCTCGAAACTTTTTTGAGATCAGTCATGATGTTTGGGGAAAAGAAAGCAAGAAAGAACCTACTTATAACTAAAATATATAGCTAGTCAAAGGACCCCCGAAAACTTTATTGACTTTGCGTTGGTACATACGAGCGATCGTCGCTCGTCCTAATCTCGTCCAGATCTCAAAAATGTTTCGAGGCTCGTTCTAGGAGTTAAGGCTCGGGATGTCGTGTTTGCGGTCAATATGCAAAACACTGCAAAAGATGTAACGGAACCACAAAATTTCGCGGCTCGCTCCACTCGCTGATAATGTTTTACCAATCACTTAGCTTATTACAGTACTGTACACCCGTTTAGATCACTTTGCTCACCACCGCGAAAAACTTACAAAAACCCAAATTTTTCGCGGCTCGCTCCGCTCGCCGTAACATTTTTTTGTTTATCTGGTACGTCTGTTGATCTCACTTTCGGGGATCGCTACGCTCGCTATATATTTTTTGGCATAGGTAGGTTCCTTCTTGCTTACTTTTCCCCAAACATCAGAAAAATCTCAAAAAATATCGAAGCTCGCTTCGCTCGCCATTACTTATACCTTATTATTATTACTTACTAGGTTAAGAGTTGAGGGTCGGGCGGGATGTCGTGTTTGCGGTCAATATGAAAAACACTGGAATAAAATTTAACGGAAACACAACATTTCGCGGCTCGCTCCGCTCGCCGATAGTATTTTGTCTTCTTCTGCCTGGACCAAATGGTCCAGTGCTCGACACCCATTTAACACCTTTATGACTCAAGACGTAGACATGCCTCTCGAGCCCCGTATCGCGGTGAGGCTGGGCAGTGGATGCGTTAAGATGAGTTTGGCCACCACCGCCAAAAATTAACCAGAACCCTATTTTTTCGCGTCTCGCTCCGCTCGCCGATAACGTTTAGTGCTTTTCTGTACGAGTCTGCGAGCATACCCCCATTCCCCCCCCCTCCTCGAAAGGAATTCCTTTGGGGCATTGGCTACGGCCCGGACAAAGTGTGACCCCCCCCAAAGTCTTGGGCTGCGACCGCGCCTGCACAACGCTCACATAATTTTTAAGAAACCCGAAGAACCAGAGGTCTCGACTTCAAGGGGAGCAAATGTGTATGCTCTGTCGAGACCTGCATGTTTGCGCCTCTTGATATCCTCGGCCAAATCTTCCCCTGCACTTGCCCTGACGGATGTCCTCGGAACATGGGAAGGCGCTGGTGTGTCGACGCATGTAGCGTTCCACACGATGGGCCTCCCCAACTCCCATGAGATTAGTGTCATACCGTCGGGCCTCTTACCATCTTCACGCAACAGACCATTCGGTTTGAGAATAGCTGGTACGTTAGCGATGACAAAGACTCGCCGGATGATGTCGCCGGCTGGCATGGCGAGATATCCGACCGGCAGCGGCCCTAGCACACGATAATCCGTGATGATCAAGCTGTTCGACAGCAATATACCGCACTGGCATTGGCATTGATGAGGCGCGCAACATCTTGCACCCAACCGAAGGCTTGTTGCGATACGGAAAATTATGGGATCCAATAAAGTACCAGTGTTATATGAATCAAATGCTTACAACAAATGTTCTGACTCCCATTCACTTAATTAAATGTAAGTATTACATTTTACGTTAGTTGATAATAAACCCCTAAAAAAGTTAGGGCATCCAGCGTTTTGCCGCTGAGAGAGCTCCTCAGGCAGTTACAAATGTAGCCAGCCGCTGAGAAAACTCTCTCAGCTTCAACACTGGTCGCATTTCATTCTTTCATAGCACGCGTGCTTTCCGCGACTGCGTAAGGTGCCTTATTTGCGTGGGTAAATCATCGAAACAAAAAAATTAAAAAGATCGAATTTGTGGCCACCAAATACGAACTTAAAAATGGCCAAAAAAGGCTATTATCTTCTTACGAAACTTCGAAGTTTCGAAATGCACCTCCTAATGTACTCGTAAATTATAATTTATAATGCATATCAGTTATCTAGTATAGTACACATAACATAACACAAGTTCTGCTTAGCTTGGGGCTAGATAATGCTGTGTGAATTGTCCAGCAATATTTATTTATTACTTATACCTACGCGCCGATTTCACGCCGAAATCACGCCGCCGCCGCCGATTTCAGGACGGCGCCCGCCGCCGATCATTTTAGCGTCGGCGCACACGTCTATATCCTAGGCATATTTCATTTGTAATATTTTTTCTAGGAAGAATACTACGCCGCCGCAGCTAATTTAAATCAAGATAGGAGACCATTAGGTTTAACCAGAATGGACACCGTTTTGCAAACTGTAAATGAAGAAAAATCGCTGTCTCTGTCTACTGACGATTCGTCCACGTTATCGAGCGCAGCTACTACTATTCAGGCGCATGTCAGGGGGTTCTTAGTTCGGAATAGATTAAATTCATACAAAACTGTGTCTACGAATTCATTAGTAAATTCTAATGAAATGTTAGACACGGATTCTGATCAAAAAAGTAAAACCGTTTTGAATATTCATATTGTTCCCGAACAAGCCAATTACCTAAGCAGAGATGAAAGCTTGATAACTTCAATGGATTTATCGCTAGATGGAAGCCCTCCTTCCTCTGTTAATTTACATCCTTTGAGCTATGATCTTGTGAGCGAACGCAGAAAGCTTTTAAAGAGGGAAGATGCTATACAATCTGTTTCTCCGCCTAGCAATAACAGTGGAAAGCTGAGCGAGGATTCAGTGAAAGAAGTCTTGGTAAATGAAAACGATGCAACGAAAATCGATAGCAACGTTAACGAAAAAGAAGACCAAGCTAATGCAGCAGATAATTCAGGCAACATACTTACCGCTGTTGCTGACGTAACTGTAGATGACACATCAAACGAGCCAGTTGACGTAGAAATCATATTTGAGAAACGTAAAAGCCCTATGAGTCCCGATGAGTCAGATGTGGTGACGCCCTTTGCCGCGAGCCCACATAGCGTAGGTGATTTTGATAATACTTCTAGACTTTTACATTCCGGGGAGTTCCATGATGCGCTGCTGCCCACCAAAGTGTCACGCAGTGACACGACAGTCGTCCGTGGTGAGTGAAGACATCTATTATAATTCAGGTGATAATTATTTATGTTCTAACAAAGCATGAAGTGCTAAACGCTTCATTGACTTAATGCTTTTACAAAGTATCAGTAGCATAGTGTAAATCTAAGGTGTAAATTATCTGAGGGGTTTTCGGGGTTTTAATTCAACATCGTATTCATTTATTTAGTTCTTTCATGAATAGTGCATAGGTACGCGTAGTTTCTCATAATTTTAAAACATCGAATTTAGAAGTTATGTTTTTTTACCTATATCTTTTAGGTAGGTACTGTATTGGCTTCCCCTAAGTCGTGGTTCATTTAACCAATTAGGTTCCTATCTGCCCTACGGAAGTATTATATCTATCTAATCAAGAGATAATGGTGATAAACTGATAAGATTGTCATGGGCTACGTAGGTACATTGTGATGGGTGGGTAGGTATATGTAGAACTTGCTTATTAGGTACTTAACTACAGCTGCCCAACCTTAGGTACTCGTACCTCGCTTACCTAATAGATAAAATTGAAGCTTGTTCCCATTATTTTGTGCGTTGTGCGAAAAATTTAGCATTTTGTAGGCATAGTAAAATTATTAGCAGGAGGTAATACAATCGTATGTAGGCATTAATTGCTTCGTTTTAATAATAATTAAATCTATTTAAATATGAAGTTAACTTAATCCAAATGTTTTGTCTTTTGCAGAGTTCAAGAACGTGTTGGCGTATATTTTACTGTGGAACGCATCTTAATGTTACGTTAATCATCTATTTCTACCGTGGTTTTCTTTTACGTAAAAGTATAATAGAGTTTTTAAACCCTAGTTAGCCTAGCCTAAAGAAGATTTCTTACATCGATCTATAGTTACCTACTAAAATCTTATTTAGGTCGATCCTTTTCAGCTACTAGAAATATGTACTGTTAAGTAGAGACATTTTTTCCATTTTGTTCAATATGTAGGTAAACTTCACAAAGCCTACAAATTTAGGATAAGTGTAGGTTTTAGTTATTAAATAAATATTTCCTACCGAACATTAAAAACATAATATGTGCTTTAATAGGTATTTAATTTAATAAATAAAATTACAAATATTAAATCTATGTATTTAATAATTCTACATTATACCTATTCAGTCGCGAGTAACACCAAAGACGTTTACATTGAAATCAGATTATCATCTTTACTACGGATACATAAATATTCATTAATTCCGATTAAGTTGGGCACTACTTTGATAATTCTCAAAAATACTTTGTCTCTGTCACTGCCCGCCCACATTAAGGATTTATACCTATTACCCATAAACATTTACCTTGCATTGAGGTACCTACTGGTTGATTTGGTTGCCGAACTGGTTTTGAGATTAAGCTCTTAATCACTGGCTTAAAATTATTTTTTGTTGTTTGATATTCTTTCCGTTATAGGTCACTTCATAAACACTTGCACTGTTTGACATTTCAACATAGATGTAGGTAAACATTTCAATAGTCTTGTAGATCTGATTCAGGGAAACAGAACGTTCCAGCCAGTACGAAGCCACGGGGACATCCACTTGCTGTAAGAGCAAATCTGTTCTCTACACTTACAGTTGTTCCACCTTTCTTCTGTGCTGGTGATGCTCGGGCTATCCGCACTTTTCCATCTTGGCTGTTCAGTGTATTGATTCCAGCTCCGTCTTCGTAAGGCTCCACCAAAGAGTGTTCCTTTTCATGTTTGATAACGTTGCCTTCGACTATGTTCACTAAGAGTGCACACATCAGGATGTAAACAAACATATTTCTGCCTTATTTTTGAGAAACGTGTTCTTTCCTAAAAGGTTTAATTCACAGTGAGCGTGGATCTTGTTTTAAGTTGTTTATAAGCCCGGTGAGGACGAAAGTAGGTTGTAAATGACGTTGATGAATCATGCAGTGGTCGAGGGCAAGACAGGCAAATCTTTCAGTAGGTATACATACAATATTACCTAAATATAGCAAATATGGGAATTTACCATTTGCGAACTCGTTTACAGTGGGATGGATGCATGTAATTAGGTAGGTACCTACCTATCGGTTGGTAACCCCCCAGACAGGTTCCAAGTCTCGTACGTTAGTATTATTATATATTATGTTCTCTGCTTGTACGTAAGTACGTCAGGTTTTGATTGTTAATACTTATCTATTAAATATGTGCTTTTATTACCTACACTACAGGTGGACCCGCCTGTGCTCTGTGAGACCTATTATATAAAGCTAGATTACCACTGACTCACTGACTGACATAATTGTTCTCCTTGATGGTGCAGGGGGAGGTATTTTTTTTTTTTGCGGCAACGCGTATGGGAGACCTAGGGAAAGTTCCGAATTTTTGAGATTTGCCCCCCTCTCTATAGACGGGGGTCTATAGAGAGGCATATATGTTGAGGAATAATGGTCAAAAATCCCTTGGAGACAATCGGATAGGTACCTACCTACCTGCCTAATAATAATAATAATTATAAGCTCTGAATTTCGAAGTTGATAGACATATTTCAAAAAATTACCTAAGTACCTTGAATTTATAAAAAATCCTTGTTTACCGTAATAATAAAAATAAATCCGGCCAAGTGCCTAGCCGGAACTAAAAAGACTAGATAGAACAGCAATGGAACTAGCGGCCTTATCGCAAAAAGCGATCTCTTCCAGGCAACCAAAATATATATGTTACTGTGTATAGGTACAGTGTGTTAGTTCATATTCATAGATTTTAAAAATAAATAGGTACTAATGTCTATAAAATCATTTGTATTTTTATGGTCTCGTTTCGTCTGTCCTTTTTTCCCTCTTTAATATCTCAGCAACTACCGCAGCTATTACCTAACTTTAAATTTAAAATAATAATACATTTCATGCGCCTGTACAGATATGAAGAAAAAAAATAAAAAATTTCCATAGAAATTGTGATGCCGAAATTTTAAAAGAGACGTATGCTACAAAGTCAAGTGGGGTAGATACTTTTCGAAATATTTTGAAAAAAGTCGTAAAAATACCCCCATCTCCGAAGTTAGCAGAGCGATCCATTTGATTGATTAATGTTTACTGTTGGACGGGCAATATAAAAAATATTACAAAATTACGAGTGTACCTACCTCGCGCGCCGACGGTTTCCAAAACTCCAACCCCGTTTGTTACACCAGAAATGTTCAGGAAACGATAAGCCGTATCTGGCAACCCTAGATACAGTCCAACCCGGTGACAGACGGACGGTGGACGCGACAGATAGACAGCGGAGGCTTAGTAATAGGGTCCCGGTGACACTTTTGGGTACGGAACCCTAAACAAGCGCTGCTAGTGTGAAGACCTACGGCGCCTATAGGAATTGGCTTCAAACTTGCCCCTAGTTACCGATCGATCGATGCTGCTCTCTCTGGAACTTACCCTAATTAATTAGGTACCTACCATAGAGTAAAAACTCGCTAAGGTACCTACCTTATTTGCCTACGATCTAAGGTTTAGATCACATGAATTGCGGGAAAGGTTGCGGGTAGGTATATGGAATTAAAGTAAATACATTTTTAATAAATATTCTTATTTAATTTGGTACCTACCTAACTAACACATAAATGAGGGACATTTATGTACTTACCCAATTACCTACGTCATAAATATGTTGTGGGTAGGGAAGGTACATACCTACCTTAGCTTAATTATTTGCAATAAATAAATCAGATCATCGTCTAGTCTAGGACACTAAACTAGTTCCCTGTGCTGATTTGCAAACGATAAAAAGATTATAATAAATCAATCAGTCAAAAATATAGGCGTACTTGTACCCCACCATAAAAATTAGGCAGGGACTCAATAATCAGAACTATTAGGAAAGCAGAAAGTTCCCTGTTTAATGTATCCTGAGGGGCAAGTATTTCCTCCGTTGATGGACGTCCGTGACTCCACCACTGGATCTTTCGGCTTTGGAGTCTGGGCGACCACTGCTGGGGCAGCAGGTGGTGCTGCTCTCACAATCCTCGGCGACTCTTCATTTGCATTCTCTCGGTAAATGATCGATACTTCGGAATCCTCCAGGGCGCGGCTCCGTACGCAGGCAACCACCAAACACACCACGATCCCGACCAACAAACTTGAGGACATTGTATTTATTTTGTTTAAACTTCTGACCTTTAAAATACGTCCGCGCTTTGGCTTATACAGGTCTTTTGTGGCAGACTACACGTTCAGATAATGCTCTTTTATACGTTGGATTGAGCATTCCCTGTTCCAACATGTGATTCACTAATTTTATTTGTCAAGTCGCTTAATAAAACATGTTGCATTTTATAGACATGGAAATACCCGAACTCAGGCAGTGTCGCATCTACTTAGTTTATACTTATTCAAGTGGACGACCTCGATGACTCAGTGGGCGAAGGTCTGACCGAATGAGACGAAGAAGGTTGCAGATTCGATTCCTGCCGCAAGACAAATGTTTTTGACTAAATAACTGACAATTTGTTAAAACCTAGGTACCTACCCTTTGAGAGACCTAAGATCCAAATCATCTTAGTCACTGTTATCGCAGCTTAGGTAGCTAGTTTTTTAAGGAAGTAAAATGTGTATTTATTTTAAAGTAGCTTCTGCCTGCGGCTTGGCACGTGTATTTTCGGTATAATAAGTACCTAGCCTATTATACATAGGCTTTGCTCTTATAGTTGGTGTGCCAAATTTCATCTTGATCTGTTCAGTAGTTTTGGAGATCCTAGGTAACCTAAACTCAGATTTTACAAACTTTCGGCTTTATATTTATAATATTAGTAGGAGAATAGATCGGCTCAAAAAATCTGCTAATAAACTATTTGCACAGCATAATATATTTTGCTTAGCTGTAAAATATTAACCACCAGCAAATACTTGATCGGCAACAAAATTATTTTTGATAAGAAAATAAACAGCTGTTTGATGAGCAAAATAATGTTTTGATCAGCAGAATTCATTATCAGGTCGGCAGAATTATATAATAATTTTCATCGAGGGGGTCAACGTTTGTCCTAAGATTTTTTTAATTTCGAACACTGCAAAAAATTCAGTTTTTTTGTACTTCCTATTCCAAATTGACCCCCTCTGGGTCCAGAATCAGCCCCTTCCGGCCTTTCCGTGGCACCCTGTATTTCGAATATTAGATTTTAAGTAGTTTTATGTACATACCTTATTAAATTTGTATCCTTCCTGTATGTGCTTGTTAGTCAATAGGTACCTAGGATAGGAAGGTTAAGTAGGTACATACCTACCCAGTGTTAAAAGTACCTACTTCTATGAGTTTATCCTCGTCAGGATAAAATGTGTCAGACAGACACTTACGAAAAGTAATTCCTAGGTAGGAACAAAAGCAAATCACGCATGTCAAAATCAAAAATCAAAATCAAAAACTCTTTATTTCCATAAATACAATAAATGTACACTTAGAAAAGGTCAAAATAAAAAACTAAACACTGACACGGAAATAAAGTGATATTTTTTGATTTCTGTCGCTTCGGTATGTAGACTAAAGTAAAGAAGCGACGAAGAAACCTTTAGCCTGTTAGTTGTTATTTTTCGAGTTGGAGCAAAACCCGTCCCAAGCTTTTTTGTCCTCTAGATAATCTGATATTTTATAGTAAGCCTTTTTGCACAGCAAGGTTTTGACAATTTGTTTGAATTTATTTACTGATAATTTTTGCAACTCACTAGGAGTTTTGTTGTAGAAGCGTATACATTGCCCTTTAAAAGATACATTTATTTTGTGTAGCCTAGTTGTGGGCACAGCGAGTTTATGTTTATTTCTGGTATTAAAAATATGTTTATCGCTATTTTTAGGGAACCGATTTATATTTTTATGAGTGTACAATAAGTTTTCATAGATATATTGACATGGTACTGTCATTATGTTTATTTCTTTGAATTTATCACGTAGAGATTCTCTAGGACCCATGTTATAGATAGCCCGAACAGCCCTCTTCTGCAGCACAAATACGGTGTTAATATCTGCAGCGTTCCCCCACAGCAGTATACCATAAGACATAATACTATGGAAGTAGCTGAAATAAACAAGTCTAGATGTATCCACGTCTGTAAGATGACGGATTTTTTTGACTGCATACGCTGCAGAACTGAGTCTCTTCGATAGCTTATCTATGTGTGGGCCCCATTGAAGTTTATTATCTAAGGTGATTCCTAAGAATACGGCACTTTCTACTATTTCTAAAGTTTCTCCTTTAACGTTTACATCAGCCTTCACTTGTTTAACATTAGGTAGAATAAATCTAATACATTTTGTTTTGGTTTCGTTTAGCAAAAGATTATTGACACTAAACCAATGAACTACTTTTGAGATTGCATTATTCACATCGTCGAAATTTGTGTTTTGTCGCATCATTTTAAAAATTAATGAAGTATCATCAGCAAACAATACAATCTCGTGATTATTCTTGACAAGATGAGGCAGGTCGTTAATATAAACTAAGAATAGGAAAGGACCGAGGATAGAACCCTGCGGTACACCCATTGTAACTACAGACCCCGAAGACCGTTTCCCATTAATGTCAACTCTTTGTATCCTATCACTCAAATAAGATGTAAGAAGATCCAAAGAGGTGTTTCTTATTCCATAGTGATGTAGTTTCCTGATTAATGTTTCATGGTGTACGCAATCGAACGCTTTTGACAAGTCGCAAAAAACGCCTAAAGCGTCTTGCGACTTCTCCCAAGCATCAAAAATATGCGATACTAACTCTACACCGGCATCAGTAGTTGACCTGCCCCGAGTAAACCCGAATTGCTTACCATGTAGCAGGTCATTGCCATTAAAATGGCTAAGCAATTGATGTAAAATAAGTTTTTCAAAAACTTTGCTGAAAGTTGGCAGTACTGATATTGGTCTAAAGTTAGTGGGGTCAGACCTACTACCCGATTTAAATAGTGGGATTACTTTACTACATTTCATTAGATCAGGAAATACGCCACAATCAATAGATTCATTGAATATAAAAGCTAGATCTGGTGCAATCGTATCAATTAAAGGTTTAATAATTTTAACGGAAATGCCCCAGAGATCTGCAGTTTTCTTTATATTTAAAAGTTTGAAGGCTTTTTTAATATCTTTTTCATCAGTTGAAATTAAGTTTATTTTCGCATTTAGGTACATTTTCTATGAGTAATGACTCAGCGATTAATTGAGAAGAGTTTAGACACTTCGTAGTAGAGATTGGAATGTCAGTAAAAAAGTTTTCAAAAGCTTGGGCTACTTCAATGTCATTTTTGATTGTGCAATCATTTATCTTTAAATTGTAATCATTAACGTAGGTACTGACCTTTCCAGTCTCACTATTTATTATTTTCCACGTTGATTTTATGACATTTTCACTATTTCTAATTTTGGAGCTTAAATAATTTGATTTTGCGATTTGACAAACTTTTCTAAACATTTTTGAGTAATTTTTTACTTTTTTTTTGAACTCCTGGCTAAAATTGAATTGTTTTTCACTATATAGTTCATACAAAGTTTCTCTACTCTTATGTATACCTACTGTTGCCCACTCACTAAAGCTAAGTTTTTCTGAGACCATAATCGATTTGGATGTGAATATTGAATTGAACGCATTGGTGAATTTATAAAAAAAACTACAATACGACTCATTTGGGTTGTTATGTGAGTAATTAGGTGATGGCTTAGAATCCCAATCCAATTTCAACCGTTCAAATCGACTGGTGGTCACAGGTATGTAAGTTAATCTCTTTTTACAATTATTGTTTTTTACTTGAATTTCTAGTTTTATTAGTTGACCTAAGTGGTCTGATTTTAAATTACTTATTATTTTCTTAGTAACAATTTTTTCACTTTGGCAAACAAATACATTATCTATACATTTTGCTGAGGTTTCAGTTATTCTAGTAGGTTCCATAAATAATGGCCTTAGATTATAAGAATTAAATAAATTAGTCAATCTAGTACTGAGGGAATAAACTACTAAAAGGTCAACATTAAAATCTCCACATACCATTATAGTTTTATTTGATTTTGATAATTTAAATAACATGTCCTCCATGACATTTTCAAAAATTTCAAAAGAAGCTGATGGTGGGCTGTATACGCTTACTACAATAATTTGCTCCAACTCTACACATGCTACTTCAATGTGGCTTTCAACGGATAAGCATATTATGTCCTTACGGTCTTTGAATTTCATTAATTTGTTTATTAATATTAATGAGCCTCCACGAATAGCATGTGATCTGCAAAAAGAGCTACCAACCTGGTGGTTACTGAAATTGAACATGAGCTCATAGCTTTTCAGCCAGTGTTCTGTTAAGCAGATGATATCAATATGAAAAGCGTTCATGTACAATTCCAACTCTAGTAATTTACTTTTTAATCCTTGAATATTTTGATGCACCAAGTTAGTGAACTTTGCATTTATTTTACAGGTTTGGTTTCTTTGACTTTTTATGTAACCAATATTATTTGACTGTTTATGGCTAGAGACTTCCTCTATTGTCGTTAAATCTAATTTAAATGGCTTGGAAGAAGTTCCAAGGTCTTGGTTGTAAATTTATTACAATGCTCAAAAGAAGCATCTTGTTTAGCCAAATTTTTGGCTGTAATAGTAAAGTAATAGGATAGCGACACAGCTATTTGTTTTTTGTAATAATTTGAAAGGTAGTAATTACCTTTTTTAGTCAAGCAATATTTTTTACTAACAGTATTGTTAGTGTCAATCACATGTATATTATTATTGCATGAAATAGTATGCAATGTCATATTTAGCTTATATCTAATGTTATTTTCTATATTTGGCAAGCTGTTGCTGTAGGGGAATGTGAACATTACAATTTTATTTAATTTTAAGGAACATAATTTGTCCATATATTTAATTAAGTCCAATTTGTTCACATTACCCCTATTTCCAAGTAAAATTATCAAGTTTGAGTTAATGTCAAATCTTTCATTATCAATTCTGTGCATAATATCATGAAGATTGCAGTTAGGTAAGCAATTATTTATAGAGTGCTCCATACTCATGTTTAAAAACTGGCCCATATTTTTTCCAATTTCATCGCAGTACATTATGGTTTTATTACCTGAGCATGAAGTGCTGAGGTCCAGGTGGGATGCGGCTGAGACAGTACTGTCCGGACTTAAGTTGTGAAAATGTGAGTTATTTATAGGCACAATAATAAAATGTCTAGATTTCTAAAGAGTGAACACCTGTCTTCTAGAAATTCCGTCGTCGGCCACATCGTCACTTTCCATCAGGCATAAACTAGTTAGTATACTTCGCCATCAGGCGTGAACGTGATAGAGGTCAAAAGGTTTATTAGATACGTATATAAAACAAGATCCGTCTAGTGCGAGTGCAACTCGCGCCAGGCGCGGTCCCGGGGGGGGGGGGTCACGGGGGTCGTGATTTTGTGCTGTCTGTTTTGCTCAGCGCAGCGGCAACACAAACACCCAATTTCGCCTGGTGTACAATCACCTGATTTTTTTAAATGGTCTTAACATGAACTGTAACATAGATAACGGTTCCTAAACCTGCCATTTGATGCCCTGCCCTGAGATGACAGTCACATTTTGAGTTTAGTAACAGAACCAAGTTTTTTTTGGTCTGCAAAACCGAAGAAATGTACCGAAGCTGAATTTTGACCCTAAGTGGTGGACGCAAAAAGTGCATTTGAGTAATTTGAGGTAAGTACCTACCTACAATTTCAGACATGTAAAAAAAAAATGAAGGGTTGCGATTTTGTAGATTTATTGAAGACTAGCTGTACCTGCGACTTCGTTCGCGATTGCCATACATACCTGCCGACTAATTAAGTTCACATTTAACCACAGTTTCTCTCATAATAAGAAACGCCGTGCAAAAAAACTTCGATGCGCAAAATTGGACCTGTTACCTACACTTTTAATAGGTAAAAGTATCTATATTTGGGTACTAACTAACCTAGTTAAATTGGTGTAGTCTCTGTAGTCAATCTACTATAAATCTACGGGGGATAGAATGTTGTCATCTACAATCCCATTCTTTATCTACACGACTTTTAGCTACGACTCGGTCAGCGTCAGTGTTAAGAAGTGTCATACTCGTTTCACTTCTTACTCATAGTTCCGGTCAGCTGGGACCCTATTCTGCTAAACTAATCGCTTCACTATGTATGACAGAGTGGTATCGTCACAGAATAAAATGTTTTGGTATTCCACCTTAAATGAAAGAAATTATGATGAATGCAGATGGAGAGACGCCCGTCAAAGTGTCAAGTTAGAAACTATTAATTTATTTCGTACACACTACCTGGAGTTTTATTAATCTTAGGATTCTACGTGATGATTCTGCGACAATTCCACTTTTCTAGTGAAGCAATTGTGTTGCAGAATTGGGCTTCAGATCCATTTGACTGGACGACCACAATTTTTTTTCGTTAGTAGGTAGGTACACTGGTTGATTGTGTACCCAAGGGCGGATCCAGCTGTCAAGTCAGGGGGGGGGTCATACAGTCAAAATTTAGTCAGGACAGGCTCCAACGTGAAAAAAAATTTAATGTAGTTAAAAAGAAAACGTGGAAGGATTTGGGGGCGGGGAATGCCTTTGCCCAGTAGTGGGACGAATTTTACAGACGAAAAAAAAAACTTTCCTACTTATTTAAAATTCGTAAATCCCTTTAGACCTTACAGGACTTTGAAACATGTCAGATAATATTAAATAGATTTGTGTAAAAGTGGAAAATAAAGTGGTCTCTTCGATTTTTCTTTAGTTTTGTTCAAAATTATTCTTCAAAATTGAAATTACAAAATGTAGTTTTCTCTTATATTTTCTTGCGAAACGAGTAATTACTTCTTCCACCTCAATAGGTAGGTATTGTTTTGTGCACATGGAGAAGCGCTAGCCCAGCTATGTGGTCTTCTGCCATCCATGGAAGCTCTTGGCCATGTTTTTAGCCTTCGGAGGGTAGAAAAAGACCTTTCGGCCGTCGCTACACTAACTGGTAGAGTTGCAAGAATACATACATATTTTCTTACAGGATACATTTCCTTATCACATTTTCTACCAAATCCGAAATCGACTGTGGAATATTATAATTACGCTGCCATTTTACCTCCTTGCCCACAAATTCATTGGTTGCCACCGAGCACCGCACTAATAAACTTTACCGGCGAGCGAAGCGAGCCGCGAAAATTTTATGTACCTTGTTCGTAATTTGTTAGCGGTGGTGGGGAAAATTACCTGAAAATGGGGGCCCTGGCCTAAATCAAGCAGAAAATACTTGTTAGCGGCAAGCGGAGCGAGCCGTGAAGTTTTTTGGATATTTGGAGTGGAGGGTTTTCTTTTCCCCTCCACTTTAAATGGGAGCCAAGCTCTGCCCTCAATCGAGACCAAAGAAATGTTACCTAGTAGAAATGAAAAAAAAAAAAAAAAAAATGTGTATTGTTCGATTTTTGTGTTGTTTTTTTTTATGGTAGTTTGTACAGTCACCCTAAAAATGGAGACCAGACTCTAGGCTTCTTAATTTTTTGTGGTTGACAAACATTTATTGAATCTCACTGAAACGGACCAGTAGCCTGGTCCGTTTCAGTGAGATTCACTCCACGGGTAAATAATTGATTGCTTTCGGGTTGAATTGAACACAGCAGGCAGGTCATACAGAAAGGAAACAAGTAGAAGTAATATCGGATAGCGAAGCGAGCCGCAATTTTATTTTTTATCTCGGTTGAAGGCTGTAATCAATGTGATAGGAGTTAATAGTAGGTATATAAATAAATAAACTCGAAAAAAGCGTACTCAGATTTTTATATTTTTGCATGACCACCGTTTTGAATAAAAATTTCAGGAGTACCTACGGTTATAAAAAAATGTCAAAAACATAAGAACAAACCTTTTTTGTCTTTAACTCGATGCAGTCTATTTTAGCAGTGGTTTGCGCTGGTCTGACGAATATTGTGTCACGACTATCTACGACTCGAAAAGAAATGTACCTACTTGATTTACCTTTTATTTCGATTCCTGAAAAATGTTCTGCTACGCGAAGTTAGCAGAGCATAATTTCACATAATTTTTGTTGTTAAGAAGAAACGCCAGAACTGTTCCTTAAAATTACCAGGAATTATAGAACTCACCGGCTTGCGAACAGAACTCTAATTTATTTATGCTCAGCTGAAAGATGCTCTGCTAACTTCACAGACAAGTCCCAACAACGTCCAAAATGGTCGGGTCGGTCGTCGTCGTCGTGACGTGCACGTCGTGGCTGAAGCCGCGCGCGATTTTAATATTTGTGTGTAATTAATAAGTATTGGATTTAAATGTCGTATCTAACGAGCGACGAGGCTTTTTTAGAGTGTGTTGGTTGAGAAAATAAAATACTCGTGTGTGTTTTTAGGCCCACCTAGGTAGTTAGTGTTTTCGTAATACGAACCCAGCACCTTGTTCTAAGTATACCTAGTTTGCCCTTTGCCACCCTACAAAGACCCAGCCAAAGGGGGGGGTCATGACCCCCATGACCCCCCCCCCCCTGGATCCGCGCTTGTGTGTACCACAGTAAAAAATATTTTTCTGTGGTCGGTCCAGTTAGTTTATTTGGACCACTTACTTCAACCAAACTTCGGTGGTACAGTTGACCAGCTATACCACCAAATATCATGTTCATGAAGATCGCATGGACCATTTGTACCTACATTTTACTTTGCCTGAAATAGGTATTGAGTAGTAGGTAGGAATCTAACTAATGGGTGCGTCTTGGAAAAAAAAATTGATTGGAACTTACCTACCTAATAACTACTGATTTTTTTCTTCAATCTACAGATTATTTCATTATTCTACTGATTTTCGACTCGACTTTCGAATGATTTAGTCAAATTCGATCTTGCAACACTGTTTCTAACAAAAAAATATGCATGAAATCAGGTACAACTAAGTACATACATATTTTGACTTTTATCCCCTCTCCCAAGGGAACCGTGCCCACTGAAATCCCAGATAATACAATACAGTACAATATATTTATTAATAACACCAAGTTATAAGTCGAGTAGATACTAAAAGTAAAATATTATAGTCATTATTTCTATAAATAACGATACTTAAAAATCATAAACTTTAATTATGAATATGTAAATTATTATTGTTATAATTATAATTAATTATTAAGTACCTATTTATTTGATTATACATTTCAAAAATATTATTAATAGATTGGCAGTTCGTAGAACTCGTTAATCGAGTAGAACGAGTACTTACCTATGTCATAATCATAACTGTAGTCTCGACTTAAAGGCCGTCGTGGAGGTTGCACCCCTCGGATTGTGTCCGGCAGCCTGTTATATACAGAAGGACCCATGACGTACACGGACCTCTCCGATTTGCACAGTTTGTGTTGGCGCGACTAAAATATGGGCTAGCTTATTGCTGCGGAGAGCCCGGGTGGTGTTCACGCCTCTACGTTTAAATACATCGATGTTTTTGTGGGTGAACATCGCCACCTGGTAGATAAGTTCGCAAGCGAGCGTCATAATACCCAATTCATTAAAATATTCACGGCACGACACGTCGTCTGGCACACCGACGATGGCGCGCACTGCGCGCTTCTGCATGACGAAGACTTGTCTACGTCGGCTGCGCGCGCCCAAAGCTCCACGCCGTACGTGATGGTGCTGTACCTGTAGGTACCTACACCGTCGCGTGGTAGCACGCCAGCACCACGCTGCGGGTGGCAGTCGCGGCGAGGCGGCGCAGTGCGAAGCATGTGCGGCCTAGTCTGGAGCAAAGCTCCTCTATGTGACTTTCCCACGTGAGAACACTATCGATTTGAAAACCTAGAAGCTTTGTGGATTCCACCATCTGTAGGGTGGTGTTTCCAGCAGTCACTGCAAACAGTGGTCTGGGTGTGCCGTTCAGACGGAAAGTCTGTAGCAGGTTTTATCTTTGTTCAGCGCTAGGCCATTCGATCGGAACCACCGCTCGAGGCTCTGCCTACGTTGTTCAGCCTTACCTCCAGTTCGGGCGTGTTCGGCGCGGGCACAATGACGGCTACGTCATCGGCGTACATAATATGTACGCCGATGACGTAGCCGTCATTGTGTATCGCGTCACTATATTATAGGCCTGCGCCCCGTTGACGGCTTTAGGGAGCTCGTTCAGCAAAAGGCTGAACAACGTATTCGAGATAAGTATGTAATGTAAGATATTTTTTCCCTTTTCCTTTGTAAAGAGGGGATATTTTAATTCTTTTGAGGGGCTCGGGGTATATTCCAGCACGAATGCAGACGTTAAGCAGGTGAGCGATAACTATGGCGATCGATCTAGCGATAGTCTTGAGCAGGTTTGATGATATACCGTACAAGTCAGTACTGTTTTTTGATGCTAGGTATATATTTATTCACTATTCAAATTCAATATTTTATTTCGGACAACTAGAATCCATAATTTGTTAGTAAAGGTAGAACTTATAATTAGGGTTAGTTATAACTAATATCTACTAAAAATGAATACAAAATTAAATCAAATCAATTTAAATACAAAATTATATCACTCTCCCCATGAAGCATTTCCACAGGGGTGAGGTGATTCTACCAGCTATAGTTTTTAGGATGGTGTTGGAGCTGTCCCGTACCCTGCGCATCAGGGATGCCGTCTTTTTACGGAGGATGGCAGCAAAGCCATCCGTCTGGTATTCCGCAAACATCCCCGATGCACTACAAAATCGAGGCAGTCCCAATCCCAACATCATCCTAAATATATTATTGTACTGAACACGTAGGGTCTCCAGCGGCCGTTTGGTGTAGTACTTTTAAAACTATTTCATCCGCCGAAAACAGCTCAAACCGTAGCGATGCATCGCATGCGGATGAATCGGTACTGAGGGAGGCGTGTGCGCAGGCGACGTTAGCTGTGGTAGCTCCGCACTTGCTGGCCGCGGTTGTGAGCTCGAGGTTCAGCGCGTCTACTAGCTCTGTTTTGGAGCGAAAAGGGACGCCATCAGTGTTTCGCACGAGGTCGGTATAATCTACCCTTTCGCTGCTCTTCCGCCCAAGTTCAGTACTAATCACATTCCACATGCATTTGGATTTGTTTGGATGATTGTTGATCATTTTACTGTAGTAATTAGTACGTTTTGCTTTAATTAGAGTATTATATTTAATAAGATAATTTTCGGCAATATTTATTAATTGAACATTACCTACCTGGGAATATGTTTTTTAGGTTAAGTGTGTTATACAACAAGTTTTTTATGTTGTCTACTTCACTACCGACCCAGATGTTTTGTTTCGAGGTGCAAAAGGGTAAGATGATTTCAGCGAACGCGGAACAATCGCCTTTCGACTTTTCCACCATCAGAGTCCAATCGACTGATGCAAGGGCATTTCCGAAATTTAATTTATTGGCCGCGGATAGTGAGCGTCTTTCTTTGATCTTCGGTGGCGAGGCGGCGGCGGCGGCGCGCGAGATGGAGAGGCGCTGCGCGTCGTGGTCGCTGAGGTGCGACGCGACGCCGGAGACGGCCGCGACGCGCTCCTCGGGGAGGTTCGTGTACGCGTGCTCCAGCAGGGTAGCGGTGTCCCCGTCCACCCTAGTAGCGGGTTTTATGAGTTGACTGAAGTTATGTCTAGACAGGACGTCGGTCAATTGTTTTTAAAACTTATTATTTTTTAAAAGATTAATACTTATATCACCCATAATAATAGTGTCTAAGCACTCGTTAGAAATTTTTGTTAATAAGTTTTCAAAATAATTCAAATATGCGTAGTCATCCGTTTGGTTCGAATGGTATATCCCTATAACAAGAATATTTTCTATAACAAGCTGCACGGCACAGACATCAAATATTTGTTGCTGTGATAGATCACAGTAGTCTTGTTTGTTAATTACCTTAATTCCAGCCCGAACGTAGACGCAACTTCCACCACGGGGAATCGTCGGTCTGCAATATTTCGAAATAAAATCATAATCATGGCATTGAAGCCAATGCTCTGTCAAAATAAGTACGTCACACGAGAGTTCTTTCGTCAAAAGTACTTCTATTTTCTTCGTCTTGTTGGTGAGGCACCGAATATTCTGGTGGCATACAGACAGATGGTTAGTGCGCGCGGTTTGCGGGAGTGTCGGAGGTGGAAGCGGTGGAGGCGGGGGGGCGCGCTGCTGCTGGGCCCGCAGCGCGGCTGGGTCGCCCGACCGTGGGTGGACGCACCTCTCGCGCGCCCGTCGCTGTGCCGAACGACACCACTCGCTAATCTCGGTTCCCGTCGGCCAGTTTTCGCCCGACATAAAAAAGTCAAAACTACTTGGTACTGTGATCGCAAACGACGAGTAGTAAGTTTATCCGCGTTATATCCAGTGCCCGGATTCTTTTTATAGGTACCTACATATAAGATGTTATCGATTCCGGCGTTGTCTCGGGCTTGAAAAAACAAGCATGTATCTTCCGCACTCGCTCTACAATCTGTAGTTCATTGTCCAAAGACCCTTTCCCGGTAATAACAGAGCGCCGCCGTTTGATCGGGCGCTTCTTATTATGTCTCACAACATTCCACCCGCCATTCGTTTCGTCATCGCTAATGCTCTGACGACGTGTTTGAGACGGTGCATTAGGTTTCTGCAGCGGGGGCCTGCGCAGTGGTGGGCCTGTGGATGGGTGCGTCAATTTCTTTGGTCCGGCAATCGGTGTATTGTTGCCGCTACCCGCATTATATGTCGTCAGCTGATTCTTGTTTCCAAGTTTGTCGATTTTGTCTTCTATCTTCTTCAGTTCTTTCATAACTGTCACAAACTTTTGTTCTATAGGACTTATAAACTTTTCCAATAGCTTTTCTGTTTGACAACGCAGACGCATCGCTCACTCAAGTAGGAGAGAGACGGATGTCGAGCGCTCTCGCTTGCACTTCAAGCCTTACATGGAACGCCTCAGAGCGAGGTAACGCCGCATGACGTCATGTTTTTTCGTGCGTGCAGCCGGCTCTATCGAATTATAAGACGTTGTCACGTCAAAAAAAAACACACTGTGTAGGATCATAATATGCCACACACACACACAACCGGCGACAACCGCCCTGTCGCGCCGCAGCGGGGCGCGGGCGGCGGCCCCAGTCACTCGCGTTGTTGCTGATGATAAACCTTTCAAATAAAATGGGTGATTGATTACTCTAGGTATCCGTAACTGTAAGGCTGCCTTTCCACCATAGATGTGTTACGTTGCTATTTTTCCAGCCGACCTTTATGATCGCTCCATTATCGCGTCGTTATTGTAACCTATAAAAATTACGCGATAGGTAATGGAGCGATCCTATTGGTTGGCTGGAAATATAGCAACGTAGCACATCTCTCGTGGAAAGGCAGCCTAAGAGTGCAAAAGTGTAAAAGGCAGTAGGTTCATTCCCGAAAAAAGAATCTGTGGCTGAAGAATGGCCTTGGTATTGTTGACCTAAAACTAAGAGAAAAATGGTACCTATGTCCGGTTATAATATATATATTATACAAAAAGAAGTTGGTTTATTTTAGTTGCACCAGAGCGGGAACCGTAAGTAGGTATGTATTTTAATTTTAATTGTATTTTAATTTATTTATACAGTTATACTTAAATAACCTATGGGTTCCTTTTTTATGACCTGAAATCATCGATCAAAAATTTCCGGTCGGCCCCCCTTAGATGCACAATGCGCGCCCTGAAAACGTCAGTATCAAAAGGTATCCCATTTGGTTTTTTGGGATACCTTTTCAACTAGTGTCATTTTAGCTCTCGGACCGAAAGCATGGTCAAGTGCTCGTATAAAAAATGCAATAATCGGCCGACCAAGCAACAGAAAAAGGATGGAATATCTTATTTTCAGTAAGTTTAAATGTAATTTTTACCTGTGTATTGTGATATGAGCCAATTGAGCCTTATATACTTGAGAAATCAGCATTAAATATTGTTGTTGGGTTTGCCTATGTAAAAATATTTATTTTGTTCTAAGTTGATGAATGGAGCGGCTATTGTTTCTAATTTTTTTTTTATTTATTTGTGGTAAGTTGTAACTGATAACTTTTTTTCATGAAAAGACATTTAAAATAACTGGTTGAGGTTTATAAAATAACTAGCTGACACGCTTAAAGTACCTGCATGAAATTGTATTTTAGGTTTATTTCACTAGCTTTTGTTAACTTATTTGTATTATTGTATGTCCGAAATGACCCTTTTGTTTGTTGACTGTTGCGTCGCTAATTTATAGTTGTATCAATAAATGATTCGTTATCTTTAACTGAATTCTGTTGATTTTATAAAAATAAACAGTGTATAAATTATTTTTAGGTAAGTACCTTTCTACCTAATTACAAAATAAAATAAAATAAATTCGACTCCACTAATCTCTTGTTCCGTATGCAAAAAACTTGACAGGCTCTGCGCAAACTGTCTGCGTCAAAACAAAACGTGGACACTTTTGAGTGTCATTCTTGTAAGGTTCTAGGTATCTACGGGGGAGGCCGCATACTTGATCGATGCCTGAAATAAATAATTTTATTTTTAATATATTATTATTATTACCAACTCGGCTGCCCGACTGACTGTCGCGGCCTGTCACAGTCAGGCATAGACTAGTTGTAGTAGTTAGTACTCAGGTGACACAACATTAAATAAAAATCTGTGAAGATTTTTAACCTTATAAAGAGAATACTAGGTACCTACCTATATTTATGTTTGCTCTATTTAATCATTCATTCGTTTCGGAATCGGAAACGTCGGATTCGAATTCGATTTAATCAGACGAATTGACACGACTCGACTGGCAACACTGAGATTAATCGATCGACGACCATTACCACCATCAGGCACCATCAAACCACCACTATCAATTACCTACCGTTCGTGGATTTCTAGGCATTATGCAAATAAAAAAGGTACTTATCATTAATTTACTAATACACATAACCTCAAGCTAGCCCTAGCTTCTTCAATAGCTTCATGATTGTCTTCAATATGGTTGCCATTGCTAAGGCTTCCTACATTTATGTTAGTTTTCGTATCAATGAGACACTTATGGTATACCTAATTGTTATTATTTCCAGCTTCCAGCCGATGAAGAGGCAGAAATAAACAGAATTGCAGATATTAAATCACTTGAAAGAGCTTTGCGATTTCTTTCATGGTACACTAGTAAGTTCCCATTACCTAGTAAAAAAAACAGTACAATCAGATTATGTACCAAAATGCTTACCTATGCTGTTGTTCTTTTCAGACAAGATGAAGAAATATCTGGAAGAAAATCAACCCGCCTTGGTGAATGTCGCCCTGGTGAATGGACAATGGGCACCTACCAATGCACCTACTCTTCAGAATATAAGCCCTGAAGCGAGTTTCTCAGATGTTTTTTATACAGCCTGTATGGATCTAGCTAAGAACAACAAGGATATACTTGAAGAAATAAATGATGTGTATGACACATAAGACTTCTGAGAAATCTCAGAAGTCTTGTGGGTCACAAATTTTAATTTTGTTTGTTTTTTTTAATCACATAAAAAGGTCCCTGTGGGACAGTCACATATTATGTGGTGACTGCGAAAAATGATAAACCAAAAATAGTCTCATCTGTACGTATTGTTTGTTTGAATGCTTTTTTCTTCGGTTGCAGGGTGCACTTCAACTAGGCATACTTAGTGTACCTAACTTTCATTCATTGATTCATTCAACGATCCCATTCACTCTACGCATAATTTATGTAAGTAATTGTATTTATTTACAAAAGAAGATAGAATATTTACGATATTATTAACAAATTTTTCGACCGTCCTTAAAAATTACACATTATTAATAAAGTGTTATGATTATGAGTGAAAGGATATTTTCTTAAATAAAATGGGGTTTACAGCTTTCCACTGTATCAAAGTTATGAATTATTCTAATAGGTACGTCGTTTTTGGCGAAAGAGTTTTAGCGTGTCGCCGGTAGGGCTTGCAAATATTCGAAAATTTTGATATTCGAATATTCGATTTTTTTTCGGGAACTATTCGAATATTATTCGAATAATAGAAACAAACTATAATTTTATTAAAATCACATGATTTTTTATTCTTTTAAGTGTTATTTGCACGAACAAATTAAAATTATCAAATTGACAAAAGGTTGTAACGAGACATTGGCGATTTACACGCACAATCAATCACACATTCTTAGTAAAAACAGTCTTCAAAATCTAGATGAGTTGGTATTTTAACAACATCCTAGTAACGTAAGTAATAAGTAGTTCTACTAACAGTAGACATCGCGAGCACTAATTTTTTTCTACAATTAATTTACTCACAGAAATATTTCTGTGAATTTACTTAGGTATTACTAAAGTTATTAAGAACGGGATATTTAGGTAGGTTTTTTTAATTCCTATTTGTTTTTTGTAATTCCTGTTTGTAGGTAGGTATATAAATAAATCAGAGACGTTTAGTAGCATATTACTTTCGTAAACTGGCGGGCATGCGTGGCCGTGCTACATAGTACTCTCGAAGAGTTACAAACATGTTCTAATAGATGCACTGTACTATATGTTACTGTTATATGTCACTGTGTTATAATATAACATATTATGTTCTGTTGCATTATACTTCATTTTGCGGAGCTATTCTGCTCGTCATACCAAAAATCCTGCTCAGATCTTTAACAAATTTTTATGAGTAGAAGAATTAAAAACAACAACCTTTCAAATAAAAATAAAATCAGATTTCTTAAAACGGAGATATTCTGAAGCCCCCTTTCGCCTGTTTTTGGAGAAAGTACCTACGCGTTTATTCAAAAAGCCCGACGACAAAAAAATTCTATAAAACCGTAGAATCTGTACACCAAGTTTCGTACCGATCGGTTGTAAAAATACGAACTGTAGAGGAGTACGGACATACTGACAAAAACGCTAATTTTGCTAGACTTGAAGCAGAGACTTTCGCTCACTTCGTTCGCTCGGTCGATAAAGCCGATAGTTTGTGAAATCTGATAAATTTAATCGAAATATATTTGGCGTAAGTTTAGAGCAAAGCCTACCTGAGATCATAAATTATACCGAAAATATGCGTGCGAAGCCGCGGGCAGAAGTTAGTCTACAATCAATTAACAAGTAAATAAACACGGTAAGTAACGGTAACACAGCGACAGGGACAGAAAACAAACTTAAAAACGAAATCGAAGTTTCTAATTCGTTTTCGTGCAAACGCTAATCTTATGCAATCGACTTAAAAGTTGATTTTGCACGAAAACGAAAACGAAACTTCGATTTTCCTTTTCCGAAAGAAGAATACAAATAGAATACACCGAATAGAATACGCGACGGCCTGAAGCCGTACGCAGTCGCACGCGCCACTCCCGAGTGTTTCCGAACTCGGGAACCCTGTAACATTGTCATTTTGTTAACCCGAACGACTTAAACTTGAATGGATATATCTCGCGAACTTATAAGTGGCGTTTTATGCACATTGGAGTTCTGAGATTGGTGTTATTGATTTGAATCGAATATTCGAATATTGCAATTTCAGTATTCGAATATTCGAACTGAATTAATAATCGAATTATTCGAATATTCGAACTGAATTAATAATCGAATTATTCGAATATTCGAATGCAAGCCCTAGTCGCCGGTACCTACTATTTCCCCTTAGAATTATGCCAAAGCCAGGCGTGGGCATAAGCGTAATATGCACTTGTTACTGTTTTTGAGTCTGTCGATTTTTTATTCATAGAGCTCTTTATGTAAGTGAATCTGGAAAGTTTAGGTAGGTACTATTTTATTGATATGCGTTTTCCAAAATTTATGTCTGTGTCTTTATTTATTCCGAGAAGAGGGTATGTTTTTATAGATTTTACTAGAATATCGCCTCGCGGTTTTAACCGCGTAGTTCCCATTCCCGTGGGAATTCCGGGATCATAGCCTATGTCACTCCCTGAAATGTAAGCTTCCTAACGGTGAAAGAATTTTTCAAATCGGTCCAGTAGTTTCGGAGCCTATTCACTGCAAACAAACAATCAAATCTTTCCTCTATATAATATTAGTATAGATATAGATGAATCAAACTATCACATCACTAATCACACTAATATTATAAATGCGATAGTTTGGATGTATGGATGGATAAATAGATGGATGGATGGATGTTTGTTACCTCTTCCCGCCACAACTACTGAACTTATTGGGCTAAAATTTTGCGTAAGTACCTACAGGTAATTTTTATCCTGGAATCAAACATAGGTAGGCTTTTTATTCCATATATCAGTTACCATGGGATAGGAAAAGTTTCCACTGAAACAACGCATGCGAAGCCGCGGGTAGAAACTAGTGTCTTATAAAAGAGTAGTAATTGTGAGGTGATTTTTTTGATTGGGCTGGAATTGCGTGTTAAAAAGCTTTGTTAGGAAGATAACTTATGCCTCCTCATTACAAGGTGTTCATGGAGATCAGTAGGTAGGTACCTACTAGTTTTGCTACGTATTAGAAACTATTGTTATTTCACCTGGAAAAAGCTTAGCAAAATGAGTTCAGTGTCTTTGATGCAGATGAGAAATAGAATAAGTACACACTTTTATTAAAATATAATAAACTAGCTGCGCCCCGCGGCTTCGCCCCCGTGGAAATTTATGTTTCCAACTTTCTTAATTTTTTCTTTCATAAGAACCATCTCCTGACAATAACAAACACAACAAAGAAAGAATTAGCGAAATCGGTCCAGGCGTTGTTGAGTTATGCGCTTACCAACACATTTTGCGATTCATTTTTATATTATAGAAGATAAATAAAATAAAATACTAGGACGATGGTGGTATTTGATGTTTTCGCTACAAATGTGAGAGATTTTACTAATTAAATAAGACCTTTGTGGTAGGAAGTAATAATTTACAACTTCAACATGCTGAGTCCAGTTTTGTAGTCATGAGACAAACATAATGTAAATAGATTCCGATATCCTGTAGTTTTTATAATAATATGTCGTAAATACCCTGTCCTAAGCTTTGCTCAAGTCATGTCTGTCTAGCAATAAACTATAATTATATAGTACTAGCCGACCCGCCGCGATTTCACTCGCGTGGACTTTTAGAAGTAATACTAAAATGTACATCCGAGTAGGTAATATAACCCGAATAGGTACCACGCGTTTGAAGCCGCAGATAGAAGTTTAGGGTGGAACATAATAAAATAACCCAAGAATGTGAATTAAATAAAAAATTTTTTTAGTAAATTGCAAAATTTCAGCCTCGTAGCTTTTCTAGATAAGTTTTTTCTAGATTTTCTTGATAAGTCAGTGAGTGGCCTCACTTTGACTCCACACCATTAACCAGGATTAGGGTGCAAATTTATAAAAAAAACCTGAAATACGTGTCTCTTTATATTGAGTCATCTTCCTACGCTACAAATGACCGGCTAAAAGTTTCTGAAGGTTCTGAAGGTTTTAAACTTATTATAAAAATGACCTTTGACCCCCTTAAAATACAAATTCCAAAAATCCGTTTTTAACGGGTGCCTACGCCTAGAAACCTTCATGCAAAATTTCAGCTTCGTAGCTCTTCTAGTTCCTGAGACTTCGTGATGTCAGTGAGTCGCCTAACTTTGACTCCACACCATTGACCTTTAGTGTGTTAATTTAAAAAAATCCTGAAAAACGTGTCTATTTATTTGAAGTCATCTTCCTACGCTACAAATTTTGAAGGGTTAACAGTTACGGTTATGATTCTGAAGTTATTATAAAAATGACACCTTAGACTACAAATTTCCAAAAATCCGTTAAATAATCTTAGCGACAGCTTCGTAGCTCTTGTAGGTTCAGAGATCTCTTGATGACTCACCCAGTTTTCTCTTCTCTTTTATATTAAATTAATGTGATGATGATGATGTCCTCCTAGCCGAATTTTGACCACGGCAGCCAGTCTCATCGGAGACAAGCCAGCTCGATCCTCCGTGGAAGACTCGATCGGACATGATTTTCGATAATGGCAACATCGCCAATTTTCACTTTTGTCCTACTCACTCACTTGTTTTTTTTTGCTAGCTTTTTTTTGTATTTTCCATGAATCTTTATAATAAACAAGTGAATCGTGCACAAAAATATTTCATTCATTCAAAACTTCATTCAAAAGTACCCTGTAAATTCCTGCTTTTAAGGCTCATTTTTTTTGTGACACCTCAGAGTAGAAAAACGAGCCGAGTGAGAGGGCTTGAAAGTAGTAGTTGGTCCTTGTCTAGCACTTTGCAACATCATCGTGTTGTAGGTAGGATGTGGTGTATGTAGGATGTTTATGTACATGTACAGTACAGATATATGGACATCGTACTAGAAAGAGATGAACTACTACTTTGGGGCCTCGCACTCGGCTCGTTTTTATGAAACACGTCGTGCACAGTTCATAAGTTATTGTTCATGGTATTTTTATGATACCATACCATCATCAAATCATCAACGGCACAATATATTTATCTACTGTGTCAACGGTCTTTATCATTTCGATTGTGAAAATGTGGATAAGAATCAAACTTAAGTTTGATTCAATAAAAAATTGGTTGTCTGTAAAGTCGGTTTACTGACGATAGTTGAACGTGACAACGCAGACGCATCGCTCACTCAAGTAGGAGACGGATGTCGAGCGCTCTCGCTTGCACTTCAAGCCTTACATGGAACGCCTCAGAGCGAGGTAACACCGCATGACGAGGTAACGCCGCATGACGTCATGTTTTTTCGTGCGTGCAGCCGGCTCTATCGAATTATAAGACGTTGTCACGTCAAAAATTAAATATTGTATTCTGTGAGCCACAAGACTATAGTTGTCTATGCCCCGTGTTTTGTTTTTCGATTATTTCACATGCATGATTCGTTCAATAACATACATCTGGTCTACTCGGAAAATTATTTTCTTAGATCATGCATCGTTCTTTGTAACTTCCTTTTCTCTTTGAAGTTGTCAGTGCGAGCAAGCGCGCGCGATATGTTACCGCCACTCGAACACCTCTTTTTTGCCTCACGGCGCCAGCCCGGCGAGACCACTTGATAAACTTATCATAAAATCTTAAGTACTGAACCGATTTGTATTCTGTAAATGTAGTTCTGATGAGAAATATATTACCTATCCGATAGGTGACAAATATACACTTTTTTATGAGTAATAAATATCGATTTTCAAACACTAAGTCAAAAATAGATGAGTTTTTTGTCAAGGTAATTTTGTCATATTCTCGGCTCGATTTTGAGGCTAGAACTCGATTTTGAGGCTAGAATATCTACCCCGGCACTAAGAAAGAACCATATTTTCCACCAAACCTCCTTTTCATGCTAATTCAAAATAAAAATCAACCAAAAAATCTAAATGAAATCGACTATTTTTCGACTACGCGCGACAAGGTCAACTTCAAATCTGTTTTGTCACAGATAAATAGCACTTGACTAATGAATGGCGGGTTTATTTTACAGTTCTTTCTCTAACGGACCGATAGATATAAAACTACCATGCTATAATCGACTCTACACCCTTGTGCAAAGGTTTTAAATGACCTGTAGTACGATGGTTGAAATCCGCACCATTAGCCGTAGACGGATGCAAACATTCTAGTATTTTTGTTGGTTCGGATTGGAATCATTAGCCGTCAAGGGGTAAATTCACCGAATAAGCGCGCGCATGCGTAAAACATACGATCAGCAAACATTTCAATACACGCATCAACGGTACTTGCGTGAACAGAAACAGGTGGAAACAGTGTAGGTACCCAAAGAACGAAAGATGCGAGTAACGAAATGCATTCGTGTGTAACGTTTCGTTACTCGGTACTCGATGGCGCACCTGTTACTTAATAACGAATACAATATACGGTTTGCTACAGCTCTAGAGAATAAATTTATCTATGATTTTTTTATTATTTGTTCGGTTCGGTTCGGTTCGGTCGGTGATCGGTCCGCCGCGCCGCGCGCCGTAGTACATAGGTAATTTACTAGAGGTGTAAAAGTAACGAAAAAAAGCGTACCCGTATGTATTCGTTACTTTATCAATTAGTTCTCGTTACTATCGTATCGTTACTCATTACTTCTGATACCTCATCATAACATGCTATGTTAGAGCATCGAATCGAGTCGTATTGCGTACGCGTACAGGGCCATGATTCTCATGACGTCACAACGTGTTCTAAACACAAACACGATTCCTCAATGCGCCTTTGTGTGGAATCCAAAAATTAAATATTGTATTCTGTGAGCTACCTGACTAGTTGTCTATGCCCCGTGTTTTGTTTTTCGATTATTTCACATAATTCGTTTATTATCATACATTGGTCTACTCGCAAAATTCTTTTCTTAGATCAGTCATCGTTCTTTGTTACGTACTATTTGAATAAGCGCGCGAATGCGTAAAACATACGATTAACAAACATTTCAATACACGCATCAACGGTACTTGCGTGAACTGAAACAGTGTAGGTACCCAAAGTACGAAAGATGCGAGTAACGAAATGCATTCGTGTGTAACGTTTCGTTACTCGGTACTTGATGGCGCAGCGCAAGTTAGTACCTAGTACCTACCGAATACATACGTACGGTACGGTATACATACGTTGTATCCAGCGTTGCCAGATCTACTGATTTAGCAGTAGATCTACCTGCTTTTTGAACCGTCTACTGATCTACTGATTTATTTCTAAAATTTCGTGAAATCTGCCTGATTTTCCCCAAGCGCCAATGGTCACTTGTCAGTGTCACTTCACAAGCCAATGAAATTTTCACCAATCCGGTTCGTCACAATACTGACAAATTATGAATGAAATTGAAGAGTTTGTTTTGTTCGTTCGTTTCTTCCACTTCCTGTAAACATCTGTTGTGTGTTCCTATCTTTTTCGAATTGATTGGTCGGTCCGTTCGTTCTTCGATAAACTTTTCCATTGTCGCCAGATCTACTGATTTAGCAGTAGGTCTTGTAAATGGATTATTACACTTCCTATGAGTAGATAGATCTGCTTGATTTTTGAAGAGCCTCTGATCTATTTTGTAAAATTCGAGAAATCAATCAGTTTTTCCTGAGAGAGATTCAAGGCCAAGGCATAAGGCCTTGTAATAACAAAAGAAATTAAAAATTCAATTTCACTTGGTGTTCATACGATTCTCGAGTCAGCTTGGTTTATGGCGAGATTTGTTCATTTCCAAGGGCACTGATCAGGTTTTATCAGGTAAATTGAAATTTAAAAAAAAATAGACACCTAGCATCCCTCTTTCTGTGATGAACATAGTTTGTTTTTCTTGAAAGGAACAACGGAACACCATTGTACACTACCTAGTTACCTACCCCAAAAAACCTGATCAGTGCCCTTGGAAATGAACAAATCTCGGCGAATTCCAAGCTGATGAGTTGCTTTGATCAATGTTTTCATTTCAATGTAAAAAGTTTATTACAAACCTACTTAAAACACACAATTTTTAATTCAAAAGCCATGAATATTTTACTTTGCAACTTAGGTACTTTGATGAATGCCATCATTGAAAAGTGAAACACACACACTGGACAAACATACAAAAAAATGAATCAAAATCAGTTCATCCGATAGCTATATATATCCCTATATTATATACTATAATTATAGTTTCCTTGCGGATGAACCGATTTTACAAAAAACCTTACACCTACCACGCATTTTTCGTGTCGAAAGCTAGAAATTTTCAAAATCTACTGATTTTTTCTTCAAGATACAGATTTTTTACGTGACTTTCTACTGATTTTGTCAAATTCGATCTGGCAACACTGGTAGTATCTCTACCTAGTCCAGCGTTGCCAGATCTACTGATTTAGCAGTAGATCTACCTGCTTTTTGAACCGTCTACTGATCTACTGATTTATTTCTAAAATTTCGTGAAATCTACCTGATTTTTCCCGAGCGCCATTGGCTCCGTGTCTATTATGTAAGCTGTCACTTGTCAGTGTCACTTCACAAGCCAATGAAATTTTCACCAATCCGGTTCGTCACAATACTGACAAAATATGAATGAAATTGAAGAGTTTGTTTTGCTCGTTCGTTTCTTCCACTTCCTGTAAACATCTGTTGTTTAATATGTTCCTATCTTTTTCGAATTGATTGGTAGGTCCGTTCGTTCTTCGATAAACTTTTCCATTGTTGCCAGATCTACTGATTTAGCAGTAGATATTGTCAATGGATTATTACACTTCCTACGAGTAGATAGATTTGCTTGATTTTTGAAGATTTATTTTGTAAACTTCAAGAAATCAACCAGCTTTTCCTGAGAGAGATTCAAGGCCAAGGCAAAAGGCCTTGTAACCATAAGAGAAATTAAAAATTCAATTCAATTTCTGTGATAAACATAGTTTGTTTTTCTTGAAAGGAACAACGGAACACCATAGTACCTAGTTACCTACCCCAAAAAACCTGATCAGTGCCCTTGGAAATGAACAAATCTCCGCGAATTTTAAGCTGATGAGTTGCTTTGATCAATGTTTTCATATCAATGTAAAAAGTTTATTACAAACCTACTTAAAACACAAAAAAAATTAAATTCGAAAGCCATGAATAGAATATTTTACTTTGCAACTTAGGTACTTTGTATTGGAATAAAAGGTTTATTATCTGTATGAATGATGAATGGATGAATGAGTATTTGGTATCGTAAAGTTCACTCATTCAATCGTTCTTCGTCAGTTGGTTGTAATGGTGTCTAGGTTTGAATAATGTATTAATTTAGCAAAAATGTAAACCCCTAACTTTCCTTCCTCACAATAAACTTGTTGTGTCTAACTTGATAATGGTGTTCTCTTTTCAATAGGTTATGGGCCCAGAGACCACAATCAGTCAGATCGACAAAGATTAGCGTAGGAAGTTGTAGGGAGCCGCCATTAGCAAGGCAGGGAATTTTCTTTTTGGAAATATACTAGATTATTATCAAAATCATTAAAAATATAAGAGATGGCAGAAAATATGCTTAGAGTTCCACAGTTGGAGACGGGAAATTTCACAAACTGGTTGTTCCGCATCGAGATGGCGATGGATGAAAAAGGGTGTAGAGAGGTAATACAAAGAAAAATAGATTTAAAAGAAGCTGAAATAAAAATAAAAGACGCGAAGGCACGTAACTTGATCATACAAGCGTTGCCTGACAAACATCTAGAATATGTAAGAACCGCGAAGACGGCATTTGAAATGATAGAAAATTTAAGAAGAATTTTCGAGAGAAAAAGTACACTTTCGTACATGTATTTACAAAGGCAGCTTATTAGCTTAAAGTGCAAAAGGTCAGATAGCTTGGAGACGCACTTCAATAATTTTGACAAAATTAGGAACAGCAACGGTTCTAAGATGGAAGAAAAAGATAAGGTCTGTCAGCTGCTAATGAGCGTCGAAGAAGCATATAAAACAACAGTAACAGCACTAGAAACAACGAACACAGAACTCACAATAGAATTTGTGAAGTGTAAGTTACTGGATGCAGAATTAAAAGAAAAGAATGACAAACAGAGGCCCACGACCAATAAAGAGTATGTATTTCAAAGTAGTACCCTAAAGTGCTACACCTGCGGTGAGTCCAATCACTTTGCCCGAAATTGTCCTCGTAACATGCAAACAAGTTACAGCTACAACCAAAGAGGTAGAGGAAATTTCAGAGGAAATCAGAGAGGTAGAAGTAGTCACAGAGGTCATTACAGAGGTAATAACAGAGGAACAAGACCAAGTGCTAATGTTGTAGATGACTCGGCAACAAATGCACATTATGAAAATGAAATTGAATTCGTGATTGATTCTGGAGCATCACACCACATGGTCAGCATTCAATATGAAAAGTTTATGACAAACATATGCGAAATACCTGAAATTAAAGTTCAAATAGCAAGTGGAAATTTTATCTCAGCCTACAAGAAAGGCAATATGAGTGGAAGGACAAGGAAAGGGATAAAAATTGAGATAAATGAATGTCTTATATTAGAAAAGTTGTCATACAATCTAATATCAGTAATGAAGCTAAATGAAAAAGGTATAACAGTTAAATTTGAAAATAAAGTGCCAAAAATTGGTAACCAAAAGTTGCAAATTGAAGGAGAAAACAATGTAAAACTATTCACATTAAAACTGAATTTACGCCAAGAAGATGCTTTATTCACAAACAAAGATGACACAAATTTATGGCACAGAAGGATGGGTCATCTAAATTATGGAGGTATGAAGATACTTGGTTTACCATTATCTAACGAGCGTTGTTCAATATGTATGGAAGCTAAAGGAACCCGCTGTCCATTTACACCCACACCAAAACCAAGAACAAGGAAAATAGGAGAATTGATATACTGCGATATTGGTGGACCCATTTCACCAATAACTAAAGATGATGAAAGATATTATCTAACAATAATAGATGACTATTCACATTTCACAGAAGTCCACTTACTTAAAACAAAAGGCGAAGCAAAGACTTATATTATGAGATATATAAATAAAATGAGAAACTATGGTACAAATGTGACAAGAATAAGAACAGATAGGGGTGGAGAATTTGTAAACAAAGAGTTGAAAGAGTTCTATCAAGAGAATGGAATAAAACAAGAAACAACTTGTGGATACACACCACAACAAAACTCAGTATGCGAAAGAATGAACCGTACACTAGGTGATAGAGTAAGAGCGATGTTGTTGGAAACTAACTTGCCCAAATATTTATGGGGAGAGGCAATAAGAGTTGCAGCCTATACCATAAATAGATCACCCACAAGAGCACTTCAAGGAGACACACCAGCTAATATATGGTATGGAAAGAATCAACTAGAGAAACTGAGAGTTTTTGGTTCAAAAGCATGGTGTATGATCTTTCCGAAGCAAAACAAATTAGAACCAAGAGCAAAACCTATGATAATGATTGGTTATTGTGGATCAGGGTACAGATTATGGGACTCAAAAACAAATGAGATAATCGAGTCAAGGGATGTGCGTTTTGATGAGTCAAACTTCAGATATGAAGAAGAAAGAAATGTTTTTATACAATTAGATGGAGAAGAAAACTTGGTACAAAAAGAGAAACCAGAAGTTGAAAGCTCAGAGCAACAGGAAAAACAAGAATTGACAAGTGATGAATATGAAAGTCCAGAAGAGAGAGAAGAAGAAAAACTAAATAAGAGACAAATAAAGCTACCGAAAAGGTTTAATGATTATGATATGACAAATAATATAGCGTATGCGTTACATGCAGATGATCCTACTAGCTATGAACAAGCAGTAGAGCAAGAAGAATGGTCAGAAGCTATAGAGAAGGAGCTAGAAGCACATAGAAAATTAAAAACATGGGAAGAATGTGTACTACCAAAAGGTCATAAGGCTATTGACACTAAATGGGTATTTCCAACAAAACCTGATGATACGAAGAAAGCCAGACTAGTTGCCAAAGGGTTTCAAGAAGAAACAGTTCAAAATGTTTATGCACCCGTAGCCAGAATGACTACTGTAAGATTATTTATAAATAAAGCAGTTCAAGAAAATTTATGTATCAAACAAATGGACATACCAACTGCATTTTTAAATGGAGAGTTGAAGACAGATATATACATCAAATATCCAAAAGGACTAGATAAGAAAAAAGGAAAGGTACTAAAGTTGAGAAAAGCTTTATATGGCTTGAAAGAATCTCCACGTTGTTGGAACGAGAGATTAAACGATTTTCTTACAAAAAATGGATTTACACAATCACATAGTGATTTTTGTCTATACTTATCAAGCGATGTATACATACTAGTATATGTAGATGATATTTTAATAATTGGAAATGGACAAACTATCATGAAGAAGCTACAAGAAGAATTTCTAGCAAAAGATCTTGGAAATATTGCAAAGTTTCTAGGTTTAGAAATAACAAGATCGGATCAAGGATTAGAAATAAAACAAACACAAATAATAGAGAAAGTTTTATTAAAATTTAATATGCATGAATGTACTGGCATAAGTACACCGATGGAAGTTGGAATGAACATAGATGAAAAAGAAGAAATATTGACCAATATTCCATACAGAGAACTTGTTGGATCGCTCATGTATTTGGCCACAATAAGTAGGCCAGATATTGCATTCGCAACAGGATTCCTCAGCAGATACATGCAATGTCCAACATCAACTCTATGGAAAGCTGCCAAGAGAATCCTAAGATACCTGAAACAAACAAAAGAGAAGGGATTAGTATACAAGCAACAAGAAAATAAACACTTACTCAGTTTTTCAGATGCTGATTGGGGAGGAACAAGAGATGATCGCAAAAGTATCAGTGGAGTTGCCATATTTCACTGTGGCAATCTAGTAAGCTGGAGTTCCAAGAAGCAATCGACTGTTGCACTCTCAACAGCTGAATCGGAGTATGTGGCGGCAGCACTAACTGTAAGCGAGACAGTATTTATAAGTGGAGTGTTAAAAGACTTACAATTTGATAAAGACTTGTGCAGTGTTATGCTAATAGATAATCAAAGTACTATAAAGATGATAGAAAGCTATGAAAATAGTAAGAGAACCAAACACATTGATATAAAAGTACATTTTATAAAAGATATTGTAAACAAAGGTTTGATAACAGTAAAATATGTAACTTCAAATGAAAACAGAGCTGATATACTTACAAAGCCATTGCCAAAGGTCAGGCACAACTATTTATGTAAACTCTTAGGTTTGTATTGAAAAGCTTTTTTGTGTATATCAATGTTGTTCTGTTCTATGTTATTATTAGATAATATGCGGTTGATTTATCTCATGTTGTGTATTAGTTAGTTATTTTATTAGGTACTACCTAATCATGTTGTGTTAATTCTCAGGCAAAATTTTGTTATTTTATGATAGAATTCAAGGTTATGTTTACGTGATGGATGTCAAATATCAAATGGAACTGTCATGATGGAACGTCGTATTATTTATGGTTGCCATCAGTACAAGTTAAAGAAGGTGTTATTATTGTAAGGTACAAGTCCAAGTGTGTTTTGCAAAGTTGTTTTTTAAATGTAACTTGAACTTGAGCCGGGGTATTGGAATAAAAGGTTTATTATCTGTATGAATGATGAATGGATGAATGAGTATTTGGTATCGTAAAGTTCACTCATTCAATCGTTCTTCGTCAGTTGGTTGTAATGGTGTCTAGGTTTGAATAATGTATTAATTTAGCAAAAATGTAAACCCCTAACTTTCCTTCCTCACAATAAACTTGTTGTGTCTAACTTGATAATGGTGTTCTCTTTTCAATACTTTGATGAATGCCATCATTGAAAAGTGAAACACACACACTGAACAAACATACAAAAAAATGAATCAAAATAGGTTCATCCGATAGGGAATAATTATAGTTTCCTAGCGGATGAACCGATTTTACAAAAAACCTTACAGATACCTACCACGCATTTTTCGTGTCAAAAGCTAGAAATTTGTAGTTTTTTCAAAATCTACTGATTTTTTCTTCAAGCTACTGATTTTTTACGTGACTTTCTACTGATTTTGTCAAATTCGATCTGGCAACACTGACCTAGTCTTAGTCTGTGCATACGGTTGGTTTGCTACAGCTCTATAATGTAATAATTTACCTTACTTTATTTGTATTATCTCAAAATTATTAATTGAGTGTGTGTTGCTGTGTAGTAGTTGGACCATAAAATAGATTGAGACCGATTGCAAAATGCCCCTGCCTCCAGCTTTAGCAGCCCGTTTGGCTAAGAGAGGTATAATAAAATCTAACTCCAACCCTGACTCCAGTGGTAACGACCCTGCACCCATCCATGCCAATGAAGAAATAATAGCTGAAGACTACGATAGTAAACCCGATCAAAATGCACAAAATAAGGACAGATATTGGGAAGGAATAGAAGGGGTTAATGTTGACCCTATAAAAGGACACAGAGGGTGCCCAAATAAAAGCAACATTTATCATGAATGTTCTATGTTTTGCGTTGTAAAGTGGAAGCAAGGGAAGCGTGTGCCCTCTGAAGAATACTTGGAATTAAAACGCAAAGTTTTAGAGCTATGGCCTCTGCCACACGGATGGGAAGAGGTTTATGATGAAGGTTATGGTCAGCATTACTTCTGGAATGTACACAACAATATGGTTTCTTGGTATCCTCCGGTGAACCCAAAAGCAGTGATTACTGAAAGTGCTGCCCATCTCCGTGAAGAGCGCTTGTTGAAAGAGGGTGACGAAAGTGATGACAGCAGTGAATCTGATCAAGAAGTTCCAGTGCAACCTACCAAAGAGAAAAAGAAGGAGCGCCGTGAAAGAGATAAAGAAATGGTACACCACAGAGACAGCAAGCGGCCAAGAGTCAAAGATAATGATTTGGATCCCATGGATCCTGCTTCCTACTCGGATATTCCTAGAGGAAAATGGACGGCGGGATTAGACACTCATGCAAAGACAGGAGTGGATAGCACTGCTTCAGGTTCCTTGTATCAAATGAGACCATATCCAGCGCCAGGGGCTATCCTTGCAGCAAATGCTAAAAAGCCCTCTCCACCTCCATCTCCTTAGCTCACAAATTAAACATTCTCTTGTTAGATTAGAATATTGTGTTAAGGTGGATCCTAGAAAATAGTAAAAACCTGTAGTGTATTCAAGCTTCGCTAACAACCGTATCTTTTTTTTATCTAAGTAAATATAAAAAAAACAATGTTATAATTTAAAAACATTTTATTATAAGGCCGGATAAATGTCTAAATCGTATTTAATTTCCCATATATTTTTCATAATAAACCTATTATACTAAAAATGCCTATGAAATGCTAAATCCCATACATAGGTTTTGGTATACAATAATACTTAAGTATTTACAAAGCATATAAAAATACACATAATTGATTTCTAGATTTCAATATAACTAGTATAATTTTACTGGAAGAATTTTCTAAAGAGTATTTAGTTAGAGTATTATCCAAACGTTTGTGAAGTCATTTTGTGTTAATACAGTCTTTGATAGCTCTTAGCTCTATTTAAATCAATGCACAATGTGACAGTCATGATTATAGTAAAAGATATAAATAAACTTTTGTCTTATCAATATATTTCATAACATTATTTTCCGTTTATGTGCTTCCCACCTTGTGCAATATGGTGCAATAAGTTATCTGATGTTACCACTCCTATGGGTCTTTGAATATTTGAAGATGCATCTGTGGATGAAAAAACTTCAGTTTAATAAGTTATTAAGATAAAATTTGCTTGTATAGCAAGAAAGTAGGTAAATGTTAATCTATTCAAAAAATTAACTAGTGCTTGTTTGTATAGATAAAATAACAGCTTTTTACTAAATGCTTATAAAATTATACACAGCACAAAAATACTGTGTTTTGTCTTATGTCTGAAACGGCTGGACCGATTTTGACGGGATTTTCACTGGCAGATAGCTGATGTCATAGCGGATAACTAATTTCTACGCAGTCGAAGCCGCGGACCTCACCTCAACAGACTATTGACACTGCTGGAGGCAGGCCTCCCCCTGGTTAACGCCTTATTGGCTTTTATCTCAGGGGTCGTAGTGCCCATAATCTCCACGCTGGGCATGCGGGTTGGGGATCATAGTTCGGTGGTAGAATTGTTCTGCGGGCGCTGCTGCCCGCCCCCGGTGGATATTCCTTAATCGCCTCTTACGACACCCGTGGGATGAGTTGGGGTGGTGTACATTCTAAGTCGGCACCAAACAGCCGGGGACACAGCTAGTTTAAATTTAATAAAACGTCAAGTGCAAGTCGGACTCGCGCACTAAGGGTTCTGTATAATTGTAAGACCTTGTTTCTTGCCAATTATCATGATTCTAGGGGGAAGTTTGACGACCGATGTGGCGCGGCGGGCAAAGGTCCGCCTACGACGCAGGCGGGCTTCGCTTGCGGGTTCGATTCCCGCCTTGGGACAAATGTGTGTACGATCTACAAATATTTGTTTTGGGTATGCCGGTCGTTTCTATACTATAATAAACAAGACCCGTCAAGTGCGAGTGTAACTCGCGCGCCGAGGGTTTCGAACGTTTGTCAACAAGTAGGTATGTACTAAAGGTACTGGTTAGAGACTCCGAAATTTAATGAAGACCTAAAACTAGTAGGTACCAACCTACATTTCAGATGGATCTCTCTGCATGCTTCGGTGATAGGGTGTAGCGGTAAATTTTTCGACTTTTTTCAAAATATTTCGAAAAGTATTAAACCTACAGAAATTTCAAAACCTGTTTTGAAATGTACAAACTGATACCTTTCATATGATACCCCACTTAGATGATGGTCAGTTTGGCTTTCGACCTCAAGTTTCGACGGACATGGCCATATTCGCTATGAAGCAGGTCGTGCGATACTACACGCAGAAAGGAACGTCCGTATACGCCATATTTCTCGACCTCAGCCTTCGACACTTTGAATCACGACCGTCTCTGGGGAAAGCTGCGAGATGGCTCGGACGTCCCGGCTGATGTGGTTGATCTTCTTGAATTCTGGTACCAGAATCAGACCAGCCGCGTCAGATGGGGAGCTGAGCTATCGGACAACTACCAGCTTTCTTGTGGTGTGAGACAGGGGGGGCTCTCTTCACCGGATCTTTTTAACTTGTACATCAATGGCTTGATCGAGGAGCTGAGCAGTACCCCGGTGGGGCTCGGGTTGGATGGCAGATATGTCAACAATCTGAGTTACGCCGATGATATGGTTCTGCTCAGCCCGTCGATCAAAGGGTTGACAAAGTTGCTCGCCATCTGTGAAGAATACGCTAAGGATCACGATCTTGTCTATAACGCCAAAAAGACAGAGATGGTTATTTTCAAATCAGGGAAGGGGCCGGAGAACATTCCTGAAATCTGCATTGGCGGGCGACCTATAAAAATAGTAGAGAGCTTTAAGTACTTGGGACATATCGTAACCTCAAACCTAAAGGACGATACTGACATAGAGCGGCAGCGAAGATCATTGTGTGTAGTTGGCAACATGATAGCGAGGAAATTTTTTAACTGTTCGTCTGACGTGAAAATCACTCTTTTCAAATCTTATTGTCAGTCTTTCTACACATGTCAACTTTGGACAGACTATACCAAAAAATCACACGATGGTATCAGAGTAACATACAATAACATTTTCAGGCATCTCATGGGACTGAAGCGCTACTGTAGCGCTTCAGAAATGTATACATCAGCCAGTGTTGACTCTTTCCATGCCATCCAGCGAAAGAGAATAGCCTCGTTTATGTCCAGAATTGACATGTGTAAAAACTCTATTATAAGGAGTTTGGCAGATCGTTTGATCTTGTCTGACATGTATAAACGGTGGGTGGCTATTGCCACCTAGAATATTTTTAATTTTGAATTTTTTACTGACCTAGGTACACTATGTACCTCATTCTGTATATATAGGTAACATTATATATTTTTTGTTTTATTTTTAAATTATGTTTAAGTAAAATTGTCTATATGGATCTCGTGTCTGGAAATAAAGAATATATTATTATTATTATTATTATTAGAGGGGTAGCCCCCCTTTTCAAAACTATCCCCCCCTTTTTTGAACATTTTTCAAAAATTGTTCGTTTTACAGACTTCTCTATATTTTTCCTGTAAAATATAGACCTATATCTACAAACGCTTCATACATTTTGAATGGATCGCTCTGCAAACTTCGGAGATAAGGGGGGGGGGGGGGGGAACGGGTAAAATTTCGACTATTTTCAAAATATTTCAAAAAGTATGAAACCCATAGATATTTCAAAAACTGTTTTGAAATGTACAAACCAATACCTTTCATATGATACCCCACTCAGTGGGGTAGCCCCCCCTTTTGAAAATTATCCCCCCTCTTTTTGACCATTTTTCAAAAACTGTTCATTTTACAGACTTCTCTATATTTTTCCTGTAAAATATAGACCTATGTCTACAAACGCTTCATACATTTTGAATGGATCGCTCTGCAAACTTCGGAGATAGGGGGGGGGGGAAAGGGTAAAATTTCGACTATTTTCAAAATATTTCAAAAAGTATGAAACTCACACAAATTTCAAAAACTGTTTTGAAATGTACAAACCGATACCTTTCATATGATACCCCACTCAGTGGGGTAGCCTCCCCTTTTGAAAATTATCCCCCCTCTTTTTGACCATTTTTCAAAAAGGGTTCATGTGACAGACTTCTCTATATTTTTCCTGTAAAATATAGATGTATATCTACAAACGCTTCATACATTTTGAATGGATCGCTCTGCAAACTTCGGAGATAAGGGGGGGGGGAACGGGTAAAATTTCGACTATTTTCAAAATATTTCAAAAAGTATGAAACCCACTGAAATTTCAAAAACTGTTTTGAAATGTACAAACCGATACCTTTCATATGATACCCCACTTGACTCTCTAGGTCTCTTTTAAAATTTTGACTTCTCAATTTGTATGGAAAATGTTCATTTTCATTTTTCATTTATTTTAATTTTTTTTTCTCAAAATCTGTAGAGGCGCACGAAATGTATTATTATTTTAAATTTCAAGTTGATAGCTGCTGTAGTTGCCGAGTTATTAAGGATGGTAAAAAGGACAGACAAAGCGAGACCATAAGGGTTTCGAAACCGATCTTCGAAACCCTAAAAATATGTATATATATCTATGTAATGTATTATATTATGTATCAGTAATCTAGTACCCATAACACAAGCTCCGTTAGCCCCAATCTAGATGATTCTGTGTGGATTATCCAGCATTATTTTATTTATTTATTTTTAAGTACCCTATAGATCTTGATGCATGCGGAAAATGAAAAATGAAGTTTTCGCTTTATTTGTGCCTTGCCTATACTTTGCTTCTTGTCAAATTGTATGATTCTAGATCAACGGAAAGTGCTTATAGGTTTTGGTCCATAGCAAGAATACATTTTTTTTTGGAATAAACTACAAATTTACTGTTTTCGGATTTACTCACCAGTTTTGAAAACGAGTACAAAGGGCGCGATGTCGAGCATTCGGGACACGGCTCCAAGCGTGGGTTGTTTCGCCAGGTCCACCTTGTAGACCTTTTTGACAATGAACTTGTCTAGCGCCTCGGCTGTCGAGCCTGCGAGGTTCGCGAGCCGGCGACGAGCGTTATCCGCAGTGAACACGCCGTTTACGTTCCTAAAAGAAAATATAAAATGAACAAAATAGGCCGGTGGCTGTAGCGGTCGCGGCAACCTCAGCCTAGGTGGATGTGGTAACTGCCGACTAAGAGACCTACCAGAGAAATGGCACGTTCTCACTGTCGTGACGACAGAAAGTCGTGCAGTTTTAAAGCATCGTGGCCTGTATATTTAAATTAAATTCTTTATTCAATAAGAATGTAAGCGAGTTAGCTACGAATCTAGTTTGTGTTGGAAGAACAAGAAGGTTTAATAAGGGTCCCGTATAATTATAAGACCTTGTTTCTTGCCCGCTTACATTTATAATGAATTCATCAAACTACGAAAGTTTTTATGTAATACTTTATGTTCACATAAAGGACGACAATCTTACGACTTTTTTAGGTTGTGACGATAGATTGCCGTTATAATGGAAACAGCTGGCACGACAGTCAAAACGATAAAAAACGTCACGATTCAGATTGTGTCGTTGTGATGCGTAAACGACAAGGCGTCTGTCGTAAAATGTCGTGACATAATGACGACAAACAGTCGTTATAATGGGAACAGCTAGGGACGATAGTCGTCCAACGATGTTTTAAGGTCACGACACAGAGGGAACGCGCCCGAAGTACCTAGGCGGCTGCCGAGCTTCTGATAGGTTCCCTTACGACATCTAAGGGCAGAGTTAAAGGGGTCTATTCTAACACCACGACCGCTCTGGCCAGTGTTGTGTCCCCGACTAAAGCAAAACTTGTAGTTTCGAAAGTAGACAACTATACTACAACTATCTATTATTTGAATTTAATTTAATAATTGCTGCCTACAAAGGCGATCAACACACAGCCACGCACCACGCTGCATCTTGCGTGAATGCGTGTTCCAACGTTGCTTGTAAGTATCTCCGTTTGTATAGAACAACACGCACAGTCCAACACACAGAAAATGCATCCACGCGCGTCCATGCAGACCACGCGCTCAGGCGCGGAGAAACATTCACCCACGCGCGTAGGAGCGGGGCGAGACGCAAGGTATGGCAGACCGAGTCCCCCAGTGCAGCGAACAGCTTTGAATTAAATGAGTCACAACTGCCGTGAATCCACCAAACGCAAGTACGCGCGTGAGTGCGTGAAAAACCCGCACGATGATGCAGATCTGCACTCCCGCAAGTACGCGCGTAGGTGCGTCGACACGCAAGATGAATCGTGGTGCGTGGCAGTGTGTTAACCGCCTAAGGTATTGACTCTCGCTAAGCTCTCGACTGTCCTCCTTGTGTCTGCGTAAAGTCCTGACCTTCTTTGGTCACATAGCCAGAAAATCCGGTGACAACCTTGAACAACTCATAGTCACCGGGAAGGTTGATGGCAAGCGTTCAAGAGGCCGCTGCCTACTAAGATGGACGGACCAAATCCGCACGACCCTGGACACGAATCTCCACAACGCTCTACACGTCGCCAAGGACAGACGCAGCTGGCGCGATATTGTCCGTGTCAAAGTTTCACGGGGGAATCACGACCCTCAGTGTGCGGCCACACTGCGAGCCTAGCGCGGTTGCGACGACGGGCGCGAATTATCAAACATATGAAACGCGCCTTTGTGGCCATAGTGTAGTGACTTAGGCGGAAGCCTAGTGCGACGGGACTGAGCGAGACAGCGCGCGTAATTTTCAAACGCTCCTGTCCGCGCGTTCTGGCCACACTACGGGCCTAGTTAGCGAGCGAGCGACCCAATGCGCGGGTGGCGGGGGTATCAAACCAGTTCGGTCTTGTCGCTTGGCGTATGCGCGTCTTGTCAAGTTGTCATGAAATCGCTGTAAATACTGAATTGTTTATAATAAGTGTGATTCAATCTAAGCCACCTATCTGGCAAAGCAAACATCCACACCACAATAATCGCATTTTGTAGGGTAGAATCTCAACTCTTTATATAAGCTAAAAAATTCACCAGTTACTCCTCTGTTTTTATTTATTTCGTGCACACCATCTCTAGTGTTCAACACCTCCCATCTCAGGATAGGACTATCTAGTAAAAATAGCAAATCTTGATCCATAGTTTGCGACACCTGATATACGTCGAACCACTACAAGAGCTCGCGCGTCACTGTGGCCACCGCGCGCTCCCGCTTGTCGCGCCCGCCTAGGCTCCAGCCACCGCTCATTCAGTGTGGCCGCAGCCGCACACTCAGACATGAGGATATACGACGCGAGGAGGAGGAAGCTCTCGACTAAGCTGGACTCTCGCCATAATATCAGCTTCAATTCATTTGTGGTGAGAGTTCCAACTCAACATCTATCGACCTACTTAAGCGCAGAGTTTTGGCCGAAGGGTGTCAAGTTCCGAAGGTTCATTGCACTGGCCGCCTGCAAGGGGACACCGCCGCGCACCGTCGTCAGCTGACACCCTGATTGCGTCATCTACACGTCGACGCCGTAATCACAATGTGTTATTAATTAAGTTTTTTTATATTTTATGTATGTTACTTTTAAGGTAGGTATATATTACTATGGACCGTAGAATAAGTTAAATAAGATCTATAATCTGAAATAAATGAATTATTATTATTGAGGTACCTACATACGTCTGTAAAACATTGTAAAACCGCAGTATTCAAATCAGTGCCTACTATCGGATTCGGTTCAGTATGATCGGAGGGACGATGGAGCCCGTCAATAAAGGATACAACTATGTACACATAAAGAAAGAGGCACACAATGAGAAGGACTATCATTACATTTCAAAGATTTTTAGCTGGAAGAAACTGATTCAGAACTTATCAACGGGTATTATTGTATGTGTATTGTGTATGGTTATATATATTGTGTATGGATAATAGATGTGGACGCGAATAATGCCCGTTGATAAGAATATTTATATGCGCAGATGTTATTGGCGTAAATTTAAAAATAATGTTTTATTTTGGCTACATATTGCTATAATTTTGACATATTTTGATTGCTTTGTGACGGAACTGTTGACGACATTATTATAAAGGTCTTGGACGAAGGAAATCTGTCCCTGTTCGAAGTCGTAGGTCAGTGAGAAAAAGAACTGTCGTAGGTAGAACCAATGAAAAAAGAGAACCCCTCCGGTTCAACGAAGGGCCCATCCATAGACTATAAATCAATGGGTCAACTATATCAACTATCAATTCTTCAACTACAACCTCAACAGCCTGCATTGGTCCGCTACTAGACGCAGGCCTCCCCCTGATAAGCGCCTTATTGGCTTTTATCATACGGGGGGTAATGCCTATAATCCCCACGCTGGGGTAGAACTTAATCAATGAATGAAGAAACTCTATGGATAGGCCCTAATCTAATGAACATAGGTAATTATAATGCTAAAGAACAAATTTTTGCATGATCATGCTAGCGATGGCGACATGAAATAGCGACCTTTTCTTTTAGGCCAAGAATTTCGGGTAGAGTCCACGCAAATCTTTATGAGCTCTGTAAACTTAGGCACGTAAGAAAAAGTGCGCAAGTACAATCAAATAGAAAAGTGATATTATTTACCAACTAGCGACCCACCCCGGCTTCGTACCCATGCGAAAGATAGATCTTGAAAGTGGTAATGTCACACAACTTTAAGTCTGCGGTCTTGTAGTTTGCAGCAAAAAACGCATAGTTACTATGAGAAATACTTAATTTATTGAAAAAATTCATGACGTCGAACACAATTTTTCGTGTTTGACGACGCAGTACGTTTAACCGCCCGCGAGGCATATTTAATATTTAACGCATTCACTGCCCAGCCTCGGCGCCCTGCCGCCGCCCCGCCACACGAGGGTCGAGAGGCTCGTCTGCGTCTTGGGCCATGAAAGTGTTAAGAGAAACATTATACAGAATACTCCACAAAATCGCAAGAACAAAATATCAAAAATATCAACTTTAAAATTAAATTTAGTCATCTTTTCTCTATCTATCTATGTAATCTATCAAGTATCTATATCAGTCAACCAGTACCCATAACCCAAGCTCTCTTAGCTTGGGGCTGATGTGTTGTGTGGATTGTCCAGCATTATTTATTTGTACACATTCTCTCTCGTCGAGCACGGCCAGAAACGGCGCGCCTCCGCCGGTGGTCCGCAACGTGGCGAGCGCATTTGTCGGCCAGCTGTACGCTTACGCAAAACCACCCTTTCTATAAGATGAAATTTGAAAGCCTTTTCAATGGCCGTCGTAATGAACTATTGTATGGAAATGATCATATTATTTTTGAACCGGTCATATTATTATTTTTGAAGTTTACGGCACTCCTTACTGACGCTGGCAGAGTCGTAGCGAAAAGCAAGCGGCGCGCGGCGCCATTAAGAAAGAAGTTGAAGCCCTTTGAAAACCATTAAAATGGCTTTCAAAGGGCTTTCAGATGTCGATCATAGGATGGGTAATTTTTGCATAATTGCACAGCTGGTGTTGCCGGCACGTTCTGGACAAGTTCACATAATACACACCCTCTGTCGTCGAGCACGGCCAGAAGCGGTGCGCCGGTGCTCCGCAACGTGGCGAGCGCATCTGTCGGCGAGCTGGTCTGGGGAATGCTCGGCACGTCCTGGACAATGTCCTTGCTCAGGGGACTGTTCCACCACCTAAAAACAGAACAATTGAGGGATTGTAAACAATCAAGATTTCATGTAATTCTTCAGAGAACATGGAAGTATTTTTTATTACATTTTGAAAATTTTCTCTCTTCTGATCTCCTCCAGAGATCCATGAGACACAGATATCTACAAAAAGTTAGTAACGATTACCTTGAAAAAATCCGTTTCTAACTAAAAATAATAATTTAAATCAGACCATATGGCAAGAATAACATTATTTTGATGTCGCCTAGAATCGAATAGGTAGGGCATTCACGATGTGCCGCGGTGGGCGAAGGTCCGTCTGCGACGCAGGAGGTCGCGGGTTCGATTCTGCCCTGGGTTTGTACGATTTACAAATATTTATTACGGATGTTCTGGGTATTTTCTATGTATAATAAATTAATAAAAAATCGATCTATGTTATGTATCTATTAAGTATATCAGTCATCCGCACCCATAACAGAAGCTCTGCTTAGCTTGGGGCTAGAAGCTGTGTGGTTTGTCCAGCATAAAAAAAAAGGTAGCACTCCGGGAGTGCCGGCAGAAGTGAAAAAGTGCTCAGCGCCGCTAAAGAAGTTTTCACTTCAATTCGCGCAAGCGCCCTGTGCCGCCTAAACAGAGCAGCACACTCAGGCACGGTAGAAAGAGTGGGAGATACTAGTTCCTCTCCCTTCCCCTCGATCTTACGCTTTTTCGATCAGCATCACGTGACCCTGACGCGAGTTTGAAAGTTTTTACCCATGCAAAAAAAGTGCTCAGCGCCGCTAAAGAAGCACTTCAAAAATCAGGGTTCGAATCCCGATCACGTAGGTAACAACAAAATTTTCTATTCACGAGAGCGCATTGAATAATTAGATAGGTACCTTCTACCTAGAACATACTTGACCCTATGACTATGACGTGCGGTGCGAGACATGACTATGACGTGCGGTGCGAGACATGACGCATAACGAAGTGCCTATAATGCTATAGGGACCCTCCAGCCCAGCCCACTTATATAATACCAGGGTCTCTTCAAAACAGGAGTGAAATTCAAATTCAATTTTTTTATTGCGACCGTATTGTACATAAGTTATTAAAGTTAATGAGTCTCAAATATGGACCCGGCTAGGGCACAGCAAGATAAGTGAATAGGTGCATTCTACACCTTCGTGATACATCTTCGACCAGATCGTCACTTAGTAATAGAATTATATTGGCGTCATTTCAAACTACTCAAAAGTAAATTTAACTAATTTTACAGCACTCAAAATAGTGCCATCCATTTTATTTCAATCGCCATGAAAGGGATGCCGGGATGGGACGGCGTCAGTTTTAGAGCTGTCGAATTAGTTTAGATAAGTTTTGGCGACATCTGAATCAATTCAGATGTCGCCAAACACACACAGATAATGGTATCAATACCATTATCTGTGCATTAGGTGAGATTGTGGTCAAACGAAGGTAAGTGTATAGAACAAACGGAATTCCTTCGATCGACAAGTGGGTACTGAACTAAGACACATTTAAGAGGTCCTCGTACTATAATCAAACCACAACTCAATACAAAGTAGGAAGGTATAGGATCCTATCGGGGGAGGAAATGTGACGGAAGAATGGGGTCGGCGACTGTGTAGTAGTGGAAGAGGGGACGCCAGTTAGGTCGCGGTAGGTTTTAATTGTTCCCGTGGTACGGCGAAATTGGGAGGGACACCGGAGAGGTTCCTCGCAGAATCTATAATATAAAAATGAATCGCAAAATGTGTTGGTAAGCGCATAACTCAACAACGCCTGGACCGATTTCGCTAATTCTTTCTTTGTTGTGTTTGTTATTGTCAGGAGAAGGTTCTTATGAAAGAAAAAATTAAGAAAGTTGGAAACATAAATTTCCACGGGGGCGAAGCCGCGGGGCGCAGCTAGTCTATAATATAAAAATGAATCGCAAAATGTGTTGGTAAGCGCATAACTCAACAACGCCTGGACCGATTTCGCTAATTCTTTCTTTGTTGTGTTTGTTATTGTCAGGAGAAGGTTCTTATGAAAGAAAAAATTAAGAAAGTTGGAAACATAAATTTCCACGGGGGCGAAGCCGCGGGGCGCAGCTAGTAATAAAATAAAAAAGGTAGGTACCACCATTCTACTGCAATGCAATAAACAATTTTCTCATATTGGATGATACGAGGGTGAGTTTATCGAATAATGAGGTCATTACCATATTATTTTATCAAGGCCTCGTGTCGAAATTGAGTGTAATTAACGCGGAAAAAGATGATAAACCAGATAACGCGAATGAGTTCTCGATAACCTGTTGAACCATAAAATAATGGGCGCTTTTCTGACGGTTTCTGATTTACATTAAAATTTAAAAGTCGCATTTATCGTCATAGAATCCAGGATAACTGAACTGATAACATTTGGCAAAGATGTGCCAATAGTTATTATTTGTCATATCATCTGAAAGCTAATTGACGTTCAACTGTGTTACTGAAATTAAACAGGGCCTCATATTTACATGGGCTATATTCCTTATTACAACAAAACATTATACCAATTATCTTTTCTACAACGGCGTCAATGACAGACTGAGTGTTGCACTCTTCTGCCAAATATTTTTCAATCTAACAACATTTTTTCCAACTCTAAACCTATTTTGGCACATCGAAGCATCTGTTATTACAACAGATGCTACGGAAACACAAGCAATGGTAAGTACTTACGATAGTTTTTCGTTTTTGACGACGGGTTTGAAAGCACGCGCCTCCATCCACGGGTCAGAAATGAACTTGGTCATGTAGTTGCGTATGTTGTCTGGTAGAAGAACCACGCACTTCTGGCCTTCCTTCAGAGATTTGGCAGCTTGGATGGCGCCCCACATCGCAGAACCACTGCTGGAACCTGGAAATTCGTCATAATATAAAGATTATTTAATGTCGAGACGTTGTACAAAAAGATCTTAAAAAATAAGATGGAAAAAATAGTTTGTCCGTTAATTATCGATGGACAATATTTAACTTAAATTATTAGGAAATTGATTGAAGATTAAAATAATCATTTGATTTCATAAAAACATTTCTCTATGAGCCACACACGGAGTTTATGGCAATTCTCTTATATCTTTAGGAATTTTTTCGACACTCTTATGGACTTTTCTCTCGTATTAGACTAGTGTCCTAAAAAAATCTAATTAGTCCGTTAGTTACATTATCAGAAGATATGGGACATGTATTTTTCTTTTGTCGATTAAACAAAAAATTATGAAGATATGATAGCCAGTTAAAGTTCTGCGTGACGACACACCTTGCGACTTTCGTGACGTCACTAGCCCCCACTCCTAAACTTTGACGCACTTTGCTTTTGTAAGTTTTTGTTTGATTGACAAAAGAAAAAAATGTGTCCAATATCTTCTGATAATCTAACTGACGGACTAAATAGAATAATATTTTTTTACCCAGGACGTTACCCTAATAAAGCAAAAATTCTTTAAGAGTACAGTTTTGTGTGGGACCAATATAAGCCTATAGGAACTCTATATTATGAATTTATTTTGATTATAATGTCATTTCTAATGACATTATAATAAAAATAAGTTGTTTATGACCACAGCCAAAAATTGTTTAAGGTACCTACATACTAGGTTCTTAACTAGATTTAGTTGAATAAGTAATGTTAATTGTATAGGCAACAGATTTTCAGTAAGGCAAAAACACAGCTTTTCGATTCTTGTCAACTCAAGTTAATTTATTATGGTTTTTCTTGTTTATTTACCTGTTCTGAAGGTTTTCCTTCGAACTTATTAATATTCATTAATTTAAAGAAGCCATGATTCTTGTTTGCGTATGGCAATAACTGTAAGCTTGATTGAGTAACAATAATTATAATTACATAAATTAACATACTCAATCTGCATATCCAATCAATAAGAGGGATTCCATTACGTAAACATGCGCATAGATATTGAAAATTGGTATTAAACCGGAATTCCATGACAAATACACGCGCAAAACTAAACACATTGTAGAGTCTGATAACAGTTTCAATGTTTTCGTAATGGAGACGTGGGTAGGTACTGCATTCAAACATGCAATTTCAATAAACAAAACCGTATCATTGTAATGCAACACGATTTGATACGAACCATGTTATGTAAATTGATAGATTCAGCTCTAATTAATGAATATAGCCGTATTTGTACGGTTTGACAATTAATTAATTTAGCCCATTCGAGATCATTAAATTTCACGTATTTTTACGGTTTGACAACACTCTAACCATGTTTTCGCCAGTTAAATATCCTTATGCAACCGGGGCTAAAAGTTTGAAAACCTGTAGCTTTTAGAAGACATTTACAACGGGATATTTACCATGATTTGAGTTTTGAGCTTTCTAATATTTCGGCACAGTTTCATGAGCCACGATCACGGAATAACTGAAGGCACTGCGAGATAGTTTAAAAGATTTATCGATTTTAGAAGAGACTGAAAACATAGGTAATGTTCATCGATATCATAGATTCTTGGCGGCCTAATGGTGCTCCCACACTGCTGTTAGAAAATGTTAACTAATGTTAGTAAACATTTGATCACAAATGTTATAAAATGTTTTCATGTTAGACAATGTTAGTAAACATTTTATAACAAAATAAAACATTTGTTATCTTTTTTTCTTTTTTTTAAACAAAAAATAAAAGCTATTCCAATGAGCAAATCTTCTTCCATTTTCATGTAGACACCTCAGAACGCAAAACAAAACTGCGAGTCAAAACTCTTATAAAATGTTTGTAAACATTTTCCGTCAGTGTAGGAGCACTTGTAACATCTAACATTTTCTAACAAAATGTAACAATTTATAACATTTGTTAGTAAATGTTATAGTGTTAGAAAATGTTTGCAAACATTTTCTAACAGCAGTGTGGGAGCACCATAAAGCCGCGTTCACATCACACTATCAGAGTCGGCTCGGATCGTGTGGACTCGGACACCTACTCGGCCGCAACTCGTATTGTGGTATACCCGCAATAGAACGGCGGCATCCGATCTAAGTAAACTCGGACCGTATTCTACTTTTCTGAGCTAGCATCCTATACGAGTAAGAAAATAAAATGCAGGAGTCTAGTAACAACAACCAAGCGTCTCATGTCATTTTTCGATGTTTATTAACAAAAAGATCGACGAGTGAACTATGTTAATATCAACAGCTATCCTAGTAGAGATAAACCATTCTAAAGATACTTAGATAGATAGAAAACACTTTATTATACCACACAAATACAGGAAACAATACAGAGAAAATACTTAGAAAAAAAAAGGAAGTATAAAGGGCGGCCTTATCGCTGACAGCGATCTCTTCCAGGCAACCTTGGGATGGACTGGAAATTAAAGAACAAAAAAGACAGTGGCACTGAATAAATATATAGATAAGTACCTATTTATAGAAAAGGAAACAAATACTTACACTACATACCTACAAAGATTCTAAAAACAATTCTAAAATGATGCCGATTGTATGACGTTTAGTAGAGGGGGCGTGCTTTTAGAATGGTTTATCTCTACACTCGTATGAAGTTACTCCTACGAGTCCACTCGGTCCAAGCCTCGTCCGATCAGACTCTAATGAAACGTTACGGATCCTCCGTAACGTTATAGCAATTTCAATAGAACTAGTATCCACGTTATTCTTTATGACATAAGAATGATATACCTTTTTAAATTACCAACCAAATTACTAGCGAAGTTCACTGAGTGACCGCCGCGGGTGCCTGTTACGTCACTGGCTCGGTCGCCGCCCGTTACCGTAGGCAGATATCAGTTTTTAGTGATTTACTTCGCAACTATAAGTTTAGGAAAAAAAATTACAATACCAAATAGACTCAGTTTTGAGAGACCCATAGAATAATAAAAAAAAATTCATTCGATTGGTCTCTCTCACGTCACACGCACCCGCGGCGGTCACTCAGTGAACTTCGCTAGTAATTTGGTCATAACTTCGTAAATTTTCGTCGTAGAACAAAATTTTGCACTATGTGTTATGGATTTCTTAGCTCTTTATATCTGCATTCTCAACTAAAAACGTTACGGATCCTCATTGTGTCAACGCGGCTTATGGTAATTGAAGATATGTAAAACTACCTGTTGATAGTGATATTTAATGTTCTTATTGTGAAATCGAAGATAGTGATGTGATGTCGTATTCACAAACTAACTCGAGATCGCGACTGAAAATTTTGGCAAGCGTCTTCTCAACTTTTACCACACTTGGAGAGCTATTCAACGAGAAGAGAACATACTCAATACGGTAGGTGAAATCTAAATCGTATTAATATTATAAACGCAAAAGTTTGGATGGATGAATGTTTGTTACTTCTGTACGCTAAAATAAACTACTGAACGCATCGAGCTGAAATTTTGAATGTACTTTTTATCCCAAAAATCAGTTATTATGGGATAGAATTAACCTTTTAACATTTTTATGGAAACAAAGAGTGCGATGCCGCGGGCAGAAACTAGTTTGCCGTATGCCCAGGGCCTGCAAAACTAAATCGTAGTTTGGCTTTCGTACAAACCCTAATTTTATGCAAGCGAGATAATTGTTGGTTTTTCAAGACAACGAAATTTCGGTTTTTTCTTTTCCCCCTAGTAGGGCACCAGTTTTGGTCGGACGTTTTTGTACTATTCAATTACTTTATAGTGAAAGTACCTACTCACCACAAAGTAATCCTTCTTTCTCAATAAGTCTTCGCGCCATAGGTAATGATGTCTTGTCGTCTGTTTTCACCCATTTGTCGACCACAGTTCGGTCCAAGGTTTTTGGAAGGAAGTCATAGCCAATACCTTCTACCTGCAAATTAAGACCAGCTAGTAAGCAGAGGTTTTTTTTTACCTATTTATTCCCAATGCTGGGCAAACGTACTGGCCAGTGCTGGGAAAACGTCAGAAGTATTAAAAAATAAAAACGTATAATATAAATTTCATCGATAATAATTATGATATGTAATCATTTAATAAACGACGATTATCATTGTTTACACAAAATCTTGACCAATTACGTAAACATTATGATAAATCTATATAATAAAATAATAAATCTAGGTACCTACCTACAAGTGTAATATCATATTTTTGTTGCAACATTAAATCATTGTACAATATGTTCTACAATTGACCATTATTCTCAATTTTGTGGTTAAACATGCTAAGAAAATGTGAACTTTGAATAATATACCTTAGAAATTACCTAATCCGTGTCTTAGATTATGTAATCTATCTATATATATAAAAATTAAACCCGTTTTCCTTGGTCACGGCATCACGCGTGAACGGCTGGACCGATTTCGCTAATTCTTTCTTTGTTGTGTTTGTTATTGTCAGGAGAAGGTTCTTATGAAAGAAAAAATTAAGAAAGTTGGAAACATAAGTTTCCACGGGGGCGAAGCCGCGGGGCGCAGCTAGTAAAAAATAACTAGCTACCTACAGATCGTTAAAAGTTAATAGCTTCAAGTAACAGTAGTATGACGCATAGGTAAGTTTCATGCTAATTTTGGTGCAGGTAGAAATGCAGAGTAGGGACAAAAAGCCAGCCATATTATTTGTGATTATATCAACTATCGCTACCAGTTTTTTCTGAAGTGCCTTTCAGCCGTCAGAAATCTTACTATAATTTTTTTTATCTGCAACTAGACTTGACCCACTGGGTAAATGACTTAAAGCTCTGTGCTAGCCTGAGAGACATTATATTATACTCATAGACACGTAGCTGTATCAAATCCAAAAAAACCCATAGAAAGAATTTGACGTCATGTGGGCTCGGTTCCCGAGCCCTGGGCTCGAGGCGTAAGCAAAAATTGAGCAGAAAATATCGATGTTTTACTTACCTCGTACAATTGTACATCAGTCTCATTAAGCGCTTCCGGCTGCGCCAGAATGGATCCATAAGGGTCGACGCCCACTATCACACAGCTAGGGCATCGCTCCTTTATCTTGTGTCCAATGCCCGAGATAGTTCCGCTGGTTCCCGCACCGATGACCACCATGTCCACTGCATCGTCCAGAGACCACAGGATCTCTTCAGCGGTGCCATCGTAATGGGCTAGTGGATTGCATGGGTTGTTGTACTGTAAAAACACTTTTCTGTAACTACATGCAACTTGTACTATTTACTGCCTAGTATCGACGCGCTGCTGCTGCTACGATGCGTGTGCATAATGGGCACTGAAAGTGTTGAGTGTGATCTAAGAAATAATAATGCTAGCAAGCCACACTTACTTATTACATTAATGTTGACAGATTTTTTTTTATATAGAAAACACCCAGAACAGATATCTCCAGATAATACAAACATTTGTCCTGAGGCGGGAATCGAACTCGCAATCTCCTGCGTCGTAGCAGACCTTCGCCTGCTACGCCACAGAGGTAATTTAGAAAAGTTCTGGATCTTAAAAAGTTGTCTGAGAATTATTAATCTTTGCAAGGAACTTACTTGATCCAAGAGCACAGCATCAGGGATCTCCTTAGAAAGTCGATTAGCAACACCAATGTTGCTCTCCGGGGAATCTGAGGGTGCTTCTGTTGGAGTCCTAATGACCTCAGCACCCAGTGCTAATAGTGTGTTCACCTTTTCATCGGACATCTTTTCGGGTAAAACTATTATGCACCTGTATCCTGAAATGCATTGTATTGTTATGATAATACCTTAGATAATTTGCTTACAGCCTGTATTGGTCCACTACTGGAAGAGGGCCTCCCCCGATGAGCGCCTTATTGGCTTTTATCACATGAGAGTAATGCCGCCCCCGGTGGATATCCCTTAGTCGCCTCTTACGACACCCGTGGGAAGAGTTGGGGTGGTGCAAATTCTAAGCCGGCACCACACAGCATAGCAATTTGCTTCAACTCAAGTTAAATATTTGTAAATGAAGCTTATGATCAATAAAGATTACTTCATACTTTGATACCATTATCATGATCATATCAAGATCATTGTCTACATTGAAATAGATCTTGCCTCATACTCAGGCATCTTATCATGACTAATTTCTGTTAGTGCCAAAATAAAGAAGAAATCAAATAATATCGCAAAAAATTTCGACTACGACAAAAAAATTACCCTGAGTGTGGTTACACACTATTAACAAAAAACCTTAAAATAAAGAAGGTAAAAAAAGCCTACCAAGTGTGAATTGGACTCGGACACTGGCTATTTTATAGAGAGTGCACCTGTGCAATATATGTTTTTCATGCACATGTGGCTAATCTCCGTTGATACTGGCTGCATGGCCAAAATTCAGCTAGGAGGACATCATTATCATCATTTTATAGCATCCATTTCCCTTCTGGGTTTCAATAGTACCTATTGGAAACAAAAGTTTCCGATTGCTGCTATTGAATATATAAATAAGGTATTGGATTACCAATATACATATACATATTCATATAAGATATTGAAAAAGGCACAATATTTACCTTTGACGGCAGCAGCCAGAGCCAGGCCAATGCCAGTGTTGCCCGAAGTGGGCTCAATGATAACTGACTTGCCGGGCTTGAGCACCCCTCTCTCCTCAGCGTCTGAGACCATCCGGTAAGCAATGCGGTCCTTTACAGAACCTCCAGGGTTTAAGAACTCACATTTTGCATCTGAAGAAGAAACAAAAGGAGTAGATAAAAGCATCAATGTATATAGGTGGTGTTAGAGTTACTGGTTGAATTTGGAATGACTGTAAGGCAGGACATATTGATAATACTTACAAATTTCACATTTTATTTGGAATGACTGTAAGGCAGGACATATTGATAATACTTACACATTTCACATTTTATTTGGAATGACTGTAAGGCAGGACATATTTTTAATACTTACACATTTCACATTTTATTCCTTCCTCTTTTGGTATGTTGTTAAGCTTCACCAGAGGAGTGTTCCCAATCACATGTAGGATATCAGGATTAACTTTCTGATTTCTATCCCTGAAAAATACAATTTGAATGAACAGACTGCAAGAGTAGCTATTGCTTAGATATAATAATTCAAGTTTTAAAATTAATGGCATGTGTAAACAGTTCAGATTTTTAATTTCTAAGAAATCCAATATCGCAAAATAAATTGACTTCAACGGGACTTGAACCCTTACTTACGCACTGTAATAACAAAAACCTTAGTTCAGATTTTGATTGCAAAATTACAATTTACACAAATACATATAACAATACTCTCTCACTTTAAATTGGGAATTGTGAATGAAGCCCTCTAAAAATTTAATCAGCTGCTTTCTGTGAGTGTTTTGTAACAGAGGATCTATGCATGCTGTTAGGTGAAACTATTTTCGTAATTTCTAGTATTTTATCACGACCTTGTTGAGTAAGTAGTACTATTATTCTTTGCCTTGAGGTAGGTAGGTACTTACAAAGCTCGGACGATGTGAGGCAGGCTACTAAGGTCAAAATACTTCCTTTCTCCGTTCTCTGATCCATTCTGTATATGGTTAGACATTTTCACGATTTCCCGGTTTAATCGCGGGCAGCGATCGGAATAAAGAACTTGTTATCAACTTTGGTTGGGAAATGGGACAGCGAACTTCTGCACGTGGTCACAATGTACTGTTTCTATTTTAAGCTCCGATTTTTTAATTTATGAGGAGAGCACGAACAACTTTTGAGAATGGTTCACCACGAGCACGTTCATTCAGAATAAGAGAAACGAAAATAATAAAAATTTAACTCCACTTCACCGGCGGCGGCGCGGGGCGGCTGCACAGAGTACTTTTTTATACCGTCCGTGCCAACCGTAGGAAGAGAAACCTATATATAGAACTCGCGCAATTGCCATCGCATTCACACTAAAGAGAGAACGACTTATGCCTAAAGCCTAAGAAGAAATGAAATAGGACGATTAGCTCTCTATCTCATCCAGCGTGCCGGTTTTTGCATTGTTTAGCACCTCCATGTGCTAAACAAATTTCCTTTGTCATCGACGGAGCTCGACACGAGACTGGTGAAAAATGTTTTAAAAGTTCTAAACTTTTGTTTTTTATGTTTGAATGTGATCAATGTGTTTATGTGGACATTCCCGCAGCTAAATACAATAAAAAAGAGAGACAAATATGGTGCGGTGCAGCGTTTTTGCATGTAGAAGTGATAGTGAAGAAAAAGTGCCGAATATATCATTCTACTCGTAAGTACAAGTTCTTTTGACTACAAAAAGGTTCAAAATTTACAGTTTCATAGATTTACATACACACAAGGCTCAAACATTATGTTTTATGCTATTTTTAGTTCATCTAACTTGTAGTTGTGAAAATTTAGGGTTGCCTGCACCCGATGATAAAATTCCCCGAATGGCGCATTGAAATATTTTTTAATAGGTACCTACATAGCTAGTTTATAAATAATGTAGCTCGCTATGCATAGCAAAATAGTTTATGCCCGCGGCTTCGCACGCTTTGTTTCTATGGAAACGTTTAAAGGCCATTTCTATCCCATAGCAACTGATTTGTGGGATAAAAAGCCTATAGGCTTTTTATATAAATAAATCTTTTTATTTAAATAGAAATAAATAAATAAATAAATCTAACATAGATGTTAGATTCCAGGATTAGAATTACTTACCTGTATACAAAATTTCATCCCGATCCGTTCAGTAGTTTTGGCGTGAAGAGGTAAATGTAAGTTGTTGCTATGACACACATAGCCCATCGGACTTCGTGAGATAGAACAACTATAAGAAACATCCATCCATTCATCCACACTTTCGCATTTATAATATTAGTGTTTTTATTTGTTACAGATTTCCCGAAGATAAAGAATTACGTTTGCATTGGATCAAAGCAACGGGTCGCAAAGATTGGGAACCTAAAAAATCTTCGTAATAAAAAAATTTGTAATGATTCTGTGATATTTTAAATGATTCTGTGATTTTTGTACTTAATCTAATTCAACTGTCCAAATCTAATCTAACTGTCCCATATAAATAAGAAAAAAAATATCTTAAGTAGGTTCTTGTAGAAATTGGTATGCTAATTTTAAAATGATTCTGTGATTTTTATAATGATTCTGCGATATTTTAAATGCTTCTGTGTAAATGCGTGTGTATTTTTTAATTAAAAAAAAAAAGCTGTGACTAACTAGGTATAAGTTATATATAGTTGTATACGCAAGTAAGCAAGTTAAGTACTTTTTAGATAGCAACATTACTATTTTTTAGCAAATATACGATGTTACGTTCGTAAGTAACCATTTTTTTTAAAGTGTTATTAATTTATGTAAATGTTATTGTATAGGTAATATAACTAAGACATTTATAATTAAACTGTGATTTTATGATTAAGTAGTAATAAAACGAAATGTTGAAGACTGATTAAAACTGTTAAATTTATAAACGTTAATTATTGTAATAAATATTGATTATTTTAAAACAAAAACACTTGTTTCTCTATCTGTACTACTCACCTTAATACCTTCATAATTATATTTACCTACCAAAAACAACCTCGGTCTGCCTTCCACTTGTAACGCCAAACAGGGTTCACATTGTGATACTTACTTGTATAATTATAATGACCTAGCAATAGCCTTTATTCACAAAATAGAAAATTATACTAGTATTTACAATTGAAACAATTGAGCTATCTTCAGACTATTGCAGGTAGCTCAACTGATCAATATCAATACCAGTCGGAAGCGTCCCCAAGACGCTGGCTGCATTGCCACGCTGTATGGCAATGCTGATGCGCTGTGCCTGATACTCACCAGCTCTCGGGTCACGCTTCGCTTCGACCAGACGCTCAGATAATTTAATTTTTTAAATTTATTAACTGGAAAATCACAAATCCGATCTAACAACTAAGACATGAAATAAGGAACCTAAAATCGGGGTAAGAAAATTGCATGGCAACACTTTTCCCCCACCTCCTCGTATACTTTGTCTTGCTCTGGGGCATGCTCGCTCGCTGAAGATCTACCTATAGGTATTTAATCTGAGGTGCCAACCGTGCGGCTGGCTGGCTGGCTGGCTGGCGGCTCAGCTGGCTGGCTCTCTGCTCTAGTCAGTGTTGCCGCCGTTGCCGGCAGTTAAAATGAACAAGTTCTGGTCCGAACGCCAAACAAAATGGTCCGAAATAGGACAAAAAGATCCGTTTTGCAATTTTGTGAAAAAAATTTTTTACTTGTAACGGGGATATTGTCTTCTATAAGAATTGTACTTTATTTATGTTGCTTCATTTATGATGAACTTCAGTAAACTTTGCTTATTTTTTAACCCCCCCGATGCAAAAAGAGCCCTTCTCTTTTTTCTTGATGAACTTCAGTAAACTTCGCTTATTTTTTAACCCCCCCGATGCAAAAAGAGCCCTTCTCTTTATTCTTCTCTGTTAATAAGTTTAAAGTGTCTGTCTGTGTATCTGTCTATGTAGCTCCCAAACGGATGAACCGATTTTAGTTTTTTCTGTGTATTAGATAATTTTATTCCGAGTGTTCTTAGTCATGTTTCATGAAAATCTGTTCAGCCAATAAACGGTGACAGATTTTAAATTTTTTAATTTTGTCTCGTTAATATACATTTTTAAATATCGATAGGTATATACCTGAAAATAGAATGACAAGATTTTGTATAGGTAGAAAGACTAAAATATTATTGTGACTTATAATCGAGTTGTACCCACGGGATTGCCATATTTTACATACTCCCACACTCTAATACATTTATTTAGAGCAGACAAAACGCCCAACTCTGTCGCCACGCCAGTAAAGGAAAACTACAATCCAGAAACTCAAGACTGTTGACTTAAAAAAACACTAGGTAGGTATCTATTGAATACTTAATTTTGCTGTATTCTGTCTGATTGGGGAAGAGATTCCCCATTCAGAGTCGTGACGTGGGGACGTCACGCAATTACATTCAAGCCTCAGAGATTAAAGCACGTACGTTTTCAGATCCTTCTTAGAAGGAAGGAACTCGTTTGAATTCAAACTTTAAAGAAAAGAAAGGTGAATTTGCAAAAATTCACTAAGTTCACCATTCCATTCACCGAGAAGGAAAAGTTAATGAAATAGACAAGAGAGAAAAATTAAAATGTAACCATAATGGTAGAGCAAAGTTTCAACTTTTTAATGAATGTGTCCTATTGGAATCGCTATAGCCTACTGAGAGATAATAATAATAATAAATAATGCTGGACAATTCACACAGCATTATCTAGCCCCAAGCTAAGCAGAGCTTGTGTTATGGGTACTAGATAACTGATATACTTAATACAATACACTACATAGATAGATATCTACTGCCTGGCCTTTTTTGTAGGTAACAGATGATTTTTTGAATAGGTTTACTATGCGATGTACCGAGGCCGTTTGGATAGGCGTTTTGGTCCGAAAAGATCCGCAAAGAGTCATGGTCCGCAAAAGATCCGCAGAGGCAGAAAAAAGTCTGAAACAGACCAAAAAGGTCCTCACCGGCAACACTGGCTCTAGGTAACTTGTGTTGTGCTGCCAACTTGGCTAATAAAAATGTGATGGCTTAGCACGAACAATTATTTTATTCTCTTTGGTTGAAGCAAAATCAGGGGTTTTTGATATATAAAATATTAAATAATAAATACTAGTTATAATATGTATATAAAGGTATTCACAATCAAGCACAGATTAGGTTATTTTCCACTTAATTTCGTAATAGAATACCTTACTTAGGTAGTAGGTAAGTACTCAATTTCACCAATCAACTTAAGGCTTTATACATGTTTGGAAATAATGTTTATAGTGCTCTGCTCGTTAAGATAGCAAGGCAGCTCACTTAAAACTAACCACAGGTGTTAAGGTTATTCTTTTTTATATTACGCAGGATAAAGCAAACGTAATACTATGTTGGTAGCCCTGAACAATAAATCTGTCACAGTGACGTTGACAGAAAGAACCTATGTTCAACGTGGTATCATGAACCCGTAGAAAGTTTAATCTGAGCATGAACCCATGTTTACTTTTATGTATATGTCGTGGCCATATCCTAGAATTGATCACTTCATGATGTGACCGACCATTTCAAGAAATGGTAGAATTTCATGGAATGGAAAATACGCGCTGGCCATATCATGATGTAGTCAGGCCAGATCAATGAATAATCAGCGTTTAACGATATGAAAAGCTAAACGCACGGCTACTGGTCAAACAATATCATAAAATAGTTACATTAACCACCGTTAGAGGCGCTGATATTGTTTTGTTTTTGACATTTGTGATTTTCGAGTGTTTGTTTGTTTCTGTTCTGTGATGCATCATGTCGGCGGACAATTATTTAGTTAAAAAATCGAATAATAATGTGCAAATACGAAGACAAAAATGAAGTAAAGAGCTGTTACGATAAAAAACTACAGGAATTTTATAAAAGTCACTCGAAAAACGAGCATAACGTCTAAACTGAAAGCTAACTGCATTAAGCAATTTTTAAATATAAAGTTCCTTCCTAATTCGAATTTTTCATTAAACCTTTTCATCATCATCATCAGCCTATATTAGTCCACTGCTGGACATAGGCCTCCCGTAATGAGCGCCATAGCCTTAAACCTTTTGATGTCATGGAAACCCTACATAAATGATATGGCCAAACGTTGATGGAAATATCATTAAACGTTGATGCTTAAACGATATAGTCAGTTTTAGCTGGCCATGTCATGAAATTCTACCATTTCATGAAATGGTCGGTCACATCATGAAGTGATCAATTCTAGGATATGGCCACGACATATATATTCATGCGTGGTGGCGTAGAAAGAGAAACCTACGTGGTAGACGTGGTGGTTTAATGGTTTAGGTATGTATGTAGCAGCATCACTACATAGTATAAAACAGTCGCTTTCTCCACTCTCTGTCCCTCCCTATATCCCTATGTATTTAAGCATACATAAGCTTAAATCTATAAAACTACGCAACGGATTTTGATGCGGTTTTTTGACGTGACAACGTCTTATAATTCGATAGAGCCGGCTGCATGCACGAAAAAACATGACGTCATGCGGCGTTACCTCGCTCTGAGGCGTTCCATGTAAGGCTTGAAGTGCAAGCGAGAGCGCTCGACATCCGTCTCTCTCCTACTTGAGTGAGCGATGCGTCTGCGTTGTCACGTTCAACTATCGTCAGTAAACCGACTTTACAGACAACCAATTTTTTTGATAGATAAAGTGATTCAAGAGGAAGGTTTATATGTATAATACATGCATAATATAGGAGAGAAACACTGATAGTTTTAGAGGTTTCTAATGTGATGTCGTAAATAAACACACTTTTTTTTAGAACAGAATAGAATAGAATATAGATTTATTTAGCACACAAAACACCGAGGGAAAGTAAAAACAAAAAAAAAACAGAAAAAGTAATACTAAACAACAATAGAGACTATAAAACAAACAAACAAACAAACATCATAAAAGATTTAAAAAAAAAATTGCGATTTTTTTTGCGCTTACATTGCAAACGCTGGCTGAACCCTACGAGATAGATCAAAATAATGTACAGTATTGTACAACTTAAAAAGGTCTACAAAAAAGTCCGCAATAGTACTTATATGTCTATCTCTTAGGGATAACCAATTTTTACCCTTTACTTTTTACGAGAAATAATGAATTATTTACGAGGCGATTTTAAGCAGTACAGCATTAATCCTTATCCAAGTAAGTAAGTAACTTAAATACATTGCGCATTTAATATAGATTAATATTGCCCTTTACAGCATGTAATTTGAATGAATATTTTCGAAGATATTACCTACAGATTTAAAATGCAGGGACATAGCGGTTGCGGTACCGGCCGGAGGGTCGATTCTGCAGTAGGTATATTTAGTATAAGCATTGCACCCGTGCGAAGACGGGGCGGGTCGCTAATAATTCACAAAGTACCTACTTATCAATCGTATTATCAATGTATTTTTATGATATAAGAAAAAATCGCGTAGATAAAGCCAGCTTTCCAATCAATGATGTTATATAATCTCATTGTTTCCAATCACCTGTTTTAACAACTTAAGACTTTACTTGATGCACTTCATTCGAGACTTTGAAAAGAAGGACGTAAAAGTGCTCCATTATCTGATACTACCAACGATCCCGTGATACCCCTAGATCTATCACTAGCTAAAAATTCCACCAAATCAGCAATTTCTTCAGCGTCACTTATCCGTTTCAACGGTGTTATGTTTTCCATTGTATCCCAAAGATGGTCTTGTACTTCCTTGGGGATCCCTGAATTTTCGATGATATCCGTTCTCACAGGACCGGGGTTGATTGTGTTAACACGCACTCCATGCGCCGCCAGTTCTAGAGCAACACACTTTGAGAAATGGTCCAAACCTGCCTTCGAGGTACAATAAGTTACTGATCCAGCTATCGGAGTAACTCCAGCAATGCTTGAAATGTTGATAATGTTTCCCTTTGTCTCGATTAAATGTTTCGCGGCTAGATGTGTAAGGTAAACTGGGGCACGCAAGTTTGTGGCTATAATTTTGTCAAAGTTTTCTATGACATTGTCATCGAGGATTTTACTGAAGCCACTGATCCCAGCGTTGTTTACCAAGACGTCTATCTTTTTAAAGGTGTGCAGTGTCTCTGTGATGATCCTTTTAGCATCCTCGTCCTTTGAGACATCAGCGACGATGGTCAAAGGTTTGAAGCCACGTTTTTCGCAGATGTCTGAAACATTTTTGAGTTTATTTTCGTTTCTGCCAATGATAACGACTTTTGCGCCTTCTTCCGTCAACTTCACGGCTGTGGCTGCGCCAATTCCGGAGCTGGATCCCGTCACGATGGCCACTTTGTTCGCTAGACTCATGATCAGACACGGTGTAACGGTTCAGGTTCAGAGTAGACTTGATCCTAATATTCCGAGGTTTTAGCTTTAAATAGTTTTTTGGCTATCGCATAGATTATTTTCGTTTTCGGCCTATCATCGTGATTAGTATTGTTTGAAGCCTTGATTAAATTTGGCCCACAATCTAGTGAATTCTAGTGTTATGTTATGATATGATGCAAAGCAATGCAAGACGCCCCGGTCAAAAACACAGTTTACGAAAAAATTACAATACCTAGTATAAATAAGTAAATGTCTACTTCTCTTTTCACAGTTGCTTTCAATTTCATAGCAGGTTTGTTGGTATTCCTATGTGAATCCCGGTTTGTGACTTGCTTTAATCGGCACAGTCAAGCGGGCCTCACCTAATTTCATTTTGAAAGGTAGGTATTTTAAGTTTACTTAAGGTATCATCATCATCATCAATGTATTCACTTACGTAGATGACTTGTAAGTGTAAGTTCAGTGAACGTTGTTCACACAGAACCAGCAGATTTCAGATTTCATTTATTCATAAAGTTTCAGGTTTATACATAGATCTTACAATTATTATTATAGTTACTATTACCAAAACCTGCCTTTTCAGGCGTATGAATATAATATAAGAATATAAATGATTGTAAGTTGTAAATGAAAATACAAATTAAATAAAATTTACATTAAAAAAGAAACATGTCACACATAATCATGCAAAATCAATTAATAGTTACCTACAGTTTATATTCAAAAAATTCATTTATACTATAAAAACATTTTTCGGTCAGCCATTTTGTCAGGTTACATTTAGGCTGCATTCCGAGTTACGCTGATATCGATAATAGCGCTCTCTTACGCGTTCCAAATTACTGTGAGCGCGACAACGATGTCCCGTGTGACGTCATAGATGACGTCATTACATGCGCCATTTTGCGATAACACCGACCATCCTACAAACTGAAATCACTGTGAGCGCTCTGTCAAAACTGACGTTTACTCTGTCAAAACTCACATTGTATTACATGTTGTTTTGTTTGTTTTCATCTATTTTCATAAAATTTACTGTTGTTTGCAAGTTTTGCAAAGTTTTTGTTTGTTTAGCGGAGTCATCGGAGTCATTTTCACTGGATTTTCACGTTGTTCTGCGAATAGGTACTGTTTGTTTGTTGTACAGTACAATGACATTTGACAAGTGACTCGTGCGTGGCCGTGAGCGCGTTCACAAAGTGTTCCGAATTGATGATGGCACTCAACTGTCAATATCGTGCTAACTAATTTGGAACGACAAATATCGTTGTAATCGATAACGGCGCTGTTTTTGTAATTCGGAAAGCACCCTTAAATCTAGTTAATAATGTCATTTCTTTAAAATTGTCGGGAATTTTGTTGTATATTTTAATTGCCATCATAAAGCTATTATTCGTGGATAATGTCAATCTTGTTTGAGGTCTAAATAATTTATTTTTATATCTCTGTCCGACGCTATAATTAGTCATTTGATTTGCCGATTGAAATATGTCTTTATTCTTAAAAACAAACACGCTTACATCGAGTATGTATAAGCTAGTCAACCGTCAGTCGTTTTACATGTCCGTTTAATCGTATCGTATACTGGATCTGGAATACTCTCCTATGTGTGAACTCGCATACTTATACAACTACATCCGCCATCGCAGAATAAAAACGTATACGAAAACGGGCCTGTAAAACGGACTTCTGTGTCAAAGTACCCTTAGGCCTATATAGTAAGTATTCGGTACCAGCTTCATGTTTATGGTACAAAACAGTCATGTCATGGCTACACGCACGAGATATCAAATCAAACCAATCAAAATTCTATCTCGTTGACAATGATAAAATTTGATAATGATTATGAACAGAAGATTAGGTTATGATAATAAAATGCAATTGACACTGGAATGCTTTTATATTTAATAATGTAGAGCGTAGTTAACAAAAGTAGGTAGTTATACACAGCACATACCTGAACATATTTTAACAAATATTTTGTGACCCATGGACGAGGGAAAATCTCGTCCCTGTTCTTGTCTGTGTACTTGTGACCCTTTATTTTTAAAAATGTACACCTACATTCTGTTGATTTGTCCAAAGGTTTCAGAAATTACCATTTTCTTTTTTTCGAAAGGACTAGAATGCTGTTGGCCGCAGATGGCAGCGTTACCGGCTGTACATTTTATTGGAGGAGTAGAATTTCGATCAAGAAAATTATTTTAAGCATGCATATGATGCACCCTTGCCTATTTCAACTGAAAACGACGATCTACAAAATTTGTGCAGACAGGGTATTATTCCCACTTGATAATGATAACATACTGTTTATTACATATTTATTTATTTACTAGTGTTAGAAATTATAATTTTATTGTTTTTTTAGTCTATGCTTAACACTGACATAAAGATGACATTACATTGACAGATCCTTCTTGTTTGACGTTGATGTATTTCATCAAAAAGGTAATTAGCATGCTATCTCGCTCGCTCTCTTTTGCCTGCTGCTGTAATGGCGGCTGCATATATATTTTCTCTGTGTTGAACGTAAATAATGTTATCACTTAAAATCGTGTAAACCACCTAAATGTATTGTTGTTTATAGTATTCATAAGACAATACAAACGCAATGCATCAATAAGACGACTTTATTTTCTGCCACATCCAACCTCAGGAGAAATCCACCTGCCTGCTCAACAGGTTATGGGACCAGCTGCTTTGAACAAAATCATTGAAACGATTTTTACCCAAAAGGATGTCGGCGTCGTCTGAAAGTCGTCGAAGTGATATAATGGACGTCAACACAAATTCAAACAATATAACCTACAATAACATCGAAAAATTACAAGGACTGACGAATTATCTCAATTGGAAATTCGCAATACGAATGTTACTTACGCTGGATGGGGTATGGAACTGTGTCGAAGGCACTGACACTGATGCGGCGCGCGACGGTCGTGCGCTAGCGCGCATCTGTCTGTCTATTCAACCAAGTCTGTTCCAGTTCGTTCGAGATGCAAAAACTTCCAAGGAGGCATGGAAAAGATTGTCGGAAACGTTTGAAGACAAAGGTCTATATAGGAAGGTACTACTTCTGCGAAAGCTTCACAAAATCGAATACAATCAATTTGCCAACATGTCAGATTACATCGAAGGTGTCATGAGCCTCGTCACACAACTGACGGACATTGGCAAGATCATTGAAGATGGTGAAATTGCGGAGATATTACTTTCTGGACTGCCGGAGCAGTTTGACGTGCTCGTTTCAAGTCTGGAGACAGCAAGCCTGACTAACAGTCTTACTAGTGAAGTTGTACGCACTCGACTACTGCAAGAAGACCATCGTCGTAACAATAACAACACAGACAATTAAGCTTACATTGCTAACAAGAGAAATACCAACAAGCCTATCTGCTCCTACTGTAAGAAGAGTGGTCACATTGCCAAGCGCTGTTTCAAGAAGAAAAGGGATGAGAAAAGCAAGGGAGATCAACACGAAGAACACTCTTTGTTTGCCTCAGCCTACTCGGCCTGTAGTTCTGATGAATTCATTGTGGACAGCGGTGCTACGGCTCATATGTGTACAAACTCAAAGCTTGTTCATAACGCTAAGCAGACAAAGTGCACTATTTCTGTTGCGAATGGAGAGCACTTGATGAGTGAAAGTCTTGGTAAGGTTTCTCTTATGTCTAATGTGTGTTTAGAAAATGTATTATTAGTTCCTTCTTTATCGAATAATTTAATGTCTGTAAGTGCAATGACAGACAAAGGTTATATTGTTATATTTAAAAATAATGTATGTAAGATTTATAGTGAATGTAAAATCACAGGCAACCAGGTTTTATCCGCTAGGAAAAGTAATGGGCTCTTTAAATTTAAAGTACAAGGTCGGCCCGCCTCCGAAGAAGGCAATTCTCCTTCCCTTCGTTTTAGGCAGGGAACCGAGAGTGCCAATGCTGCAGCGTGCGTACCAATGGATGTATGGCACAAGCGTCTTGGTCATCTGAGTCAGAAAGGTATGTCTGTACTTGGTGGAGGGAATCAGTGTGTTGGTGTCGTTTTTCAGCATGAAGACGGCGTGCCAGGCAACTGTGTCTCGTGCCTTACCGGAAAGATGCACATGTCGTCGTTTCCGCGGGCGAGTGAGAGGCGTGCTGCTAATCCACTGGAACTTATCCACTCTGACGTTTGTGGCCCGATGCAAGAGAGCAGCTGGGGCGGAGCACGCTACTTGTTAACTTTTACCGATGACAAAACTAGGAAGACCTTTGGGTTCCTTATGAAGAATAAATCAGAGGTGAGTTCCCATTTTGTTACCTTTAAAAATGTGGTAGAAAAACAGTCTGGTTTCCAAATTAAAATCTTACGTACCGATAATGGTAGTGAATTCGTTAACAAAAATTTTGCTGATTTCCTGAAGAAGGAAGGCATTGTTCACGAGTTTTCTGTGCCTTATAGCCCTCAGCAAAATGGCGTATCAGAGCGCGTAAATCGTACTATTTTTGAGAAAGCTAGAGCGATGTTACAGGAGTCGCGTCTTAGTAATCGTTTTTGGGGAGAAGCTGTTATGACAGCTATTTACTTGAAAAATAGGTCTCCTACCTCTGCGTTATCTAATGCGATACCTGAATGTGAATGGACCGGGTCAAAAATTGACCTTAGTCATCTGCGCGTTTTTGGCTGTGTTGCTTATGCACACATACCTTCTCAACGAAGACGCAAGCTCGATGCCAAAGCACAAAAGCTTATTTTTGTAGGGTATGGCGAAACCTGTAAAGGCTACCGTTTTATCGATCCACTTGATCCTCGAAAGGCTGTATATGCCAGAACTGTCACCTTTCTTGAGGACAAGTTTCTAGAAAATGATATGAATGGCAAAGAGCATTTTATTTTCCATGACATGATAAATGTTAATAATAATAATATAATTAATAATTTTGATATTAATGACAATTTTAATGCTGTTGATAATGATAACGTTGTCTGTGATACTAGTATTAATATTAATAATGATGATGATGTACTGTCAAAAGAAACTTCAAAACCACTGTCTGTTTCAGATGTATCGGAGGAGCTTGACGGTGATGAAGATTGTGACACCTGTGATGGTTTGTCTTCTCTGCCGGGCTTGTCATCTCCAGGAGGAGAACAGCTTGACGGTGATGAAGATGGTGACACCTGTGATGGTTTGTCTTCTCTGCCGGGCTCGTCATCTCTAGGAGGAGAACAGATTACGTCGAAAGATAGCGACGCGTCTATTTCTCGTCCTGTACGTGGTACTAGAGGTATTGCCCCCATCAAGTTTAAAGACTATGATTTGTCATCGTTGTTAGCAGCTGCGGGTTCATTAGATGAACCACAAACGCTTCGTGATGCTATAAATTCACCTGAGAAGGATGAATGGTACGAGGCTATGAAGGGTGAGTATAGTTCCATGCTTAAAAATAATGTGTGGAAGTTGGTAGACCGCCCTGAACGAGTTAATGTAGTTAAAAACAAATGGATTTTTAAGAAAAAGTTTGATGCTACGGGTAAATTTATAAAATATAAAGCTAGACTTGTTGCCTGTGGTTATAGTCAGAAATATGGCACAGATTATGCCGATACTTTTTCACCTGTTGTTAGACATTCAACTCTCAGAATATTATTCAGCATTTCAAATCAGTTGGACCTGAAAATGGATCACATAGATGTCACCACAGCATTTTTAAATGGTGAGTTAGATGAAGTTATCTATATGGAACAGCCAGCTGGTTTTAAATCTGACGATGCAAATAATAAAGTTTGTTTACTGAAAAAGAGCATTTATGGCTTGAAACAAGCAAGCCGCATGTGGAATGTTAAAATTCATGATGTCTTATCAAAGAATGGGTTCGTGCAGAGTAAGTGTGAACCTTGTGTATATTGTAAAAAGACCAAGGATGAATATATAATATTAGCCTTATATGTGGACGATATCTATGTTTTTCACAATGGTTTTATTGAAAATATTTTGTCTCTATTAAAACAACATTTTGAAATTCGTCACTTAGGTAAATTTAAAAATTGTCTAGGCATAAATGTTTCAATTAATAAAGGCAGAATTATCCTTGATCAATCTGATTACATAAGGCGATTATTAGCTAAGTACAATATGACTGCATATAAAACTGTATCCACCCCACTACCAGTAAACTGCAAGCTGGATAAGTCAAACAAAAATTGTTTAGATGATAATGTTTATCAGTTTAGGCAATTGTTAGGATCACTTATGTACCTATCTGTTTGTACACGTCCAGATATCTCATTTGCATGTAGTCAATTAAGTCAGTACAGTACATGTTTTGATTTGAGTCATTGGCACACTGCTAAGCGTGTATTACGGTATCTTGCTGGGACCATGAATTATGGTCTTCATTTTGTCAAAGGTGATGATTTTAACATTAATGCCTACGCTGATGCAGATTGGGCTAATGACTTGTCAGACCGCAAATCTTATACAGGATTTGTAGTAAAAATTGGTGAAAATGTCATCAATTGGGAGGCTAGAAAGCAACGATGTACAGCTTTATCTAGCACAGAGGCAGAATATCTTGCTATTAGTGATGTATGCAAGGACATTTGTTTTGTTAGGAATTTCCTGTCAGAAATTATTGACAAACATTTTGATGTCACTGTATTTAACGATAATCAAAGTGCACAAAAGCTATTACTTGTTAAAGAATACTCCCATAAAAGAACTAAGCATATAGATTTGCGGTACCATTATGTAAAGGACTTAATACAGGAAAAACACATAAATGTTAAATACCTGCCTACTGATAGGATGGTTGCTGATGTGTTGACTAAGCCACTGTGTAGACAAAAGCACAGTAACTTTGTCAATAGTCTAGATCTAAGATATATTGTTTAAGTTTAGTTGCCGTCCTAAAATAGTTATTGTAGAGTAGGATTAAATTGTATAGATTGTTTTTTCAGTTTATGTGGAGCCAATGTAAGGTCATTTGTAACATTGTCCTATGTTATGCATAAGGAGGAGTGTTAGAAATTATAATTTTATTGTTTTTTTAGTCTATGCTTAACACTGACATAAAGATGACATTACATTGACAGATCCTTCTTGTTTGACGTTGATGTATTTCATCAAAAAGGTAATTAGCATGCTATCTCGCTCGCTCTCTTTTGCCTGCTGCTGTAATGGCGGCTGCATATATATTTTCTCTGTGTTGAACGTAAATAATGTTATCACTTAAAATCGTGTAAACCACCTAAATGTATTGTTGTTTATAGTATTCATAAGACAATACAAACGCAATGCATCAATAAGACGACTTTATTTTCTGCCACATCCAACCTCAGGAGAAATCCACCTGCCTGCTCAACAACTAGCTGCGCCCCGCGGCTTCGCCCCCGTGGAAATTTATGTTTCCAACTTTCTTAATTTTTTCTTTCATAAGAACCTTCTCCTGACAATATCAAACACAACAAAGAAAGAATTAGCGAAATCGGTCCAGCCGTTCACGCGTGATGCCGTGACCAAGGAAAACGGGTTTCATGTTTATATATATAGATGAAAGTTTACAAATTGGTAACACCAATAACGATGATGATTAGGGCTTTATTTTGATACACACGTGATTTTATGTTTTGCTCATAAATTTGCATAAAGGATTAAAATTTTAATTGAGATTTTAACGGCTAGCTTTTCAATAAAATTATTAACTTCCAAAATATTATGTATTGTTGTTACAGTCAAGTACGCTAGGTCGTTGAGCCTAAACAACGTAGGTCAACCATTTTTTGAAAAAACCTATTTTTTTCGTAAATTTTGTTCCACAATCATTTTACTTTTTACCTTCTCTAATGTCTTATGCATATTTATTTTTACATTTGACAAACTAATATTCTTTTAATAAGAATTCAAAGTTCGAAGATGTGCAATTAAATTAGCAATGTTTTTTCGTTCTCTTGTACAATTGAAAAAAGGGAGATCCGTTGTTTTGGGTTTTTACCCGTGAAGTTGTTTAAACAATAAGGAGTTTGGGCACCGTGGCTTTAATGTCCAAATCTAAATAGAGTTAGAACTTGTGTAAAAGTCACTCCTCCTCATTCTCTATCATTCTAGATATTTTCTCTGTAGCTTCTTTTAATAGCTTCTCGTTTAATTTGGGGAAGTCCACGTCAAAATCACGCTTTAGGGAATCTAAGTCAAATCTGGAAAGAAAAATCTTTGTTAACATAGAATATCTATATAGATTTCATTTTATAATATACATCTAAAGAATTAAAACAAATGAAAAACAGTATTTATAATGAAACAGTTGAGCTAACTGCAGACTGTTGCAAACAAAAAATTAAAGAAGATGTAGCTCAACTGATCCATGTCAATATCAATTGGAAGCGTTCCCACAATGAAAGAAAAGTAAGTCATAAATTTTTTACTAAGTTCTACTACTTTTGCAAGTTCAAAATTTGTGACTAAATGCATATAAACATTTACAGAGATTTAAAAAAATCAAATAATATCGCAAAATTTTCGACTTGGACGGGACTTGAACCCGCATCTTTCCTTCAGTACAGGAATGTGCTAACCAACTACACCACGAGGTCAAGTGACGTGGGAGTCGAAAATCTTTGCGACTTCCTACGGTCTCTAGCGCCGTTAGCTCGACCTACAGGGGAAACATTGAAGGTTATCCAATCCTGTTCAAAGACTAAAGTTACATTTAGTTCGTTTGACGAGAGGTGTCGCGTTAAGCTGTGTGGTTTTCAGCTTAGCAGTTTTTGATAATACCTATGAATGACATTTGAGGAAAAGACTTTATGGAGTAAAATAACCACACAATGGTACCAAGGGATGGAAAAAGGAAGAGAGGCAGATCACAGAGAAGGTGGGATGACGACATAAAAGTCGCGAGAATTACATGGGGTAGAGGGGCCATAGAAAGGCCAGAATAGAGAAGATTGGAGGCCTTTGCCACCTGGCAAACGGACATACAAAAAGGGAACAAAAGGGAAAATGTATGAACAACAAAGAAATACTGTCTAGTCTGACTAAAGGCTTATGAATGACATTTGCAGAATATTGATTGGGCACAAAAGGGATATATATCAACAACCTCAGAGGAATTTGATAATTCCTCTGAGATCAACAACAAAGAAATACTGTCTTGTCTAAGGGCTTATTATTATTATGAATGACATTTGCAGAATACAGATTTTTAACAGACTTCAAAAGAAGGAGGAGGTTCAATGTTTGGCTATATGCAGGTTTTCTTTTTGGTATGTTCTTTGTTTTCTGTCAATAATGGACAATTTGGAAAATTTTCGCTATTGTATGAGTATCCTGAGGTGGTCCCAAAGAAATTATATTCCCAAGGGATTAGTTTTTGTTCTTGGAAACTTAAAACAGTGTAAGTACTAAGGAATTTGAAGTCGATTTTCAGTTCAAAACAATCAAATTCTCATTATGTAGAATAGCGCCCCCACCCCTGGCACTCACGTAGTGCGTTCAACACGCGCTCGCGCTCAGACAGACGCTGCACGCGCGTCTAGAACCACACTCACCCTGAAGATGTCGTTTAGGGATGAAATGTTTACGTTTTACGTTCTTAGAACACAAATAAGGTTCTTAGTTAACCCGCTTACATCCATAATTAATATCAATAAAATTTACCTCTCTTTCTCCACCTCCGTCCAAGTATTCTGCGTGTTTTTATACTCGTTAAACTTATTCAAATCCAAGTCAGAATGTTTCTTGATCTGTTCCAATCCTTCTATGGCATCATTGACGGCATCTAACAGCTGCTGATGTCCACTACTCTTATTGAATCCGAAATCTATATTCTTCGTATTGAGTTTGTCTAAGCTGGCTTGTTGAGTGTTTGACAGGTTTTGAAGGATATCGTGAGCATTGGACGAGTCCGTTGTTTCGTAGAATGTAGAGCAGTGTTGATTCTTCATGTCTAGGAGTCTGGAAGTTTAAATTTTAATTGTTTTGACTGTTTGATGGTGGAGTTAATACCAAGAAACTCCAAAGGGCTATTTATTTTCTTTTAATGATGAATCACACTAATATTATACTGGGATTGAAATAACTACCTTTTAACATTTCCAAAGAAACAGTGAAAAAACAAGAAAGCTGCTGGCAGAAACTAGTTGTAGAAATAAATGGTCATACAGTTAAAACATGCTGATGTCACAGCACAGCGAGTGTAATTCAACATATTACTTGATTTTGTAGCTTAAATAGAATCTATGGTGAGTTGACAAGCATACAACTTCAGTGCTTTCACTCACACAATCGCACATATTATATGAGAAGAAAATTGAGACTAATTTGTCGCTATTTTCTGGTTACATCTCATATGTGTCTGCTATCTAGCTAATAGCTTGATTTGATTTGATATCATTCTAAGCCTTCTTCTTCTATGGTCTAACATGTATCATGCCTATGTAAAACCATTAGAATGCTTTATTTAAACACTGTTGGCATTCTATCTTATAAATAAACACAATAAGTTGACTCACCTTTTCTGCTCTACAACAAAGGACATGTCCTTCAACCTCCTATTTGTTTGATCCAATAATTGTGTTGTTTTCTGAAATCGATCTGCCAAATGCGCCATCTGAATATCCATGGAAGTTTCCTCGCGTTCGATTTTATCATCGACCATACATTCTTCGAGCAAAGCGCGTAGATAATTTCCATACGCGACTTGGCGATATACACCATCGAAGGTCGGAAAACTCTCTTTACCTATAATCGTTGTATCGGCGTCACCGGCAACAATAGTAGTGTTTTTATTGAGTTTCGAACGGGGCTGTGAAACTGAAACTTTTTCTTTAATTGTTGTTGGTGCCCCAGTTTTCGGACGACTTTTAAATGATGAAGACGGACCGCCGACGGTTACCGTTGAAGGGCGCTTTATTTTAGATGTTTTCGAAGTTGGAGCACTCGGCATGGCAAAATTCTTCTTTTTATCCGTCATTCTATGGAAGTTTTGTAAATTTTCGATTGAAAATGCAAACTAATGCAAACCAAACAATCTGCGACAGAAATCGTTTGTTTTGTTGACTTGACTGTCATTTTACTTATTCTGTTTGAATCGCTCGCTGTCATGGCAACCGTTTCGTTCAGGAACTTGGTTTGTATCAAAATTAAAGTACACACGTAACAAAGTACCTACCTATTTCTAAACGAAATAGAGTCTTGCAATTTATGACCATGACAATAAAAATTACAGAATGCTCAATGATTTACGTACGACCATCGTACGACTCATCTTTATCACTCTATACGAGCTCTATACTATTCTATACTATAATAATAATAATATTCTAGAGCAGCTATACTCAACCTGCGGCCCGCGGGCCGCATGCGGCCCGCCGGGCCTTTGTTAATGGCCCATCTGAAGTTACGAATTTGTTGTGTATACCAATTTAAATTTCGCGCCCATCGCGATGAATGGTGGTGTATAATAGCCTTTTTATGTGATATTACGGAAAAACTCAATAATCTCAATCGGAGTTTACAAGGTGAAAATAATATGGTCTCCAATATGGCAAATAAAGTGTTTGCATTTGAAGAAAAGCTAAGCATTTATCATGAAGAAATACAGAACAAACAGCTGCAAAATTTTCCAACTATGACAAAAACTACAGAGGATACTAACATTTCGGAAAAAAACTGCTCCATCATTTCAAATTATATAACTGCACTATTAAACGAATTTCGAAAAAGGTTCCAAGATCTAAGAAAAATAGAAAAATGTTTGTTACTTATTGAAAATCCACGGCATTTAGAAACAACGACCATCTCAGAGTTGGCTTCTGTTTAAAATTGTAATTAGGTACTCAGAGTTGTTTGATGAGTTTATCGAGTTTAAAAACAATACCAATCTGGAAGTTCTGTTTGAAGAAAAAAGGGAAAACAGAGAATATGTGGAATTTTGGAGTATTGTTTCCAGGGCCGTCTTAAACTAGGCTGGGGCCCTTGGGCACACAAGAATTCGAGGCCCTTGGGCAAGGGCCCTTGGCAATAAATGCAAAATATTTTATAATATCAAAATATTTTATAAAATATAATAAAATATTTTTTTTTACAAAATAAATCATTGAGTCACGCGCGGGCGGGCGGCGCGGGAGGAGAGACGGCAGTGCGGCGTTGCGCCGAAAAAAAATCATTCTATGAGATAGCGGTTCTTAAACCCTTTGGACATCGAAATATTTGACAGAGACCTAAAATTAAGTTCGTTGCCTAAATGAAAAAAATTAAGAGCGGAGCGAACTTCGAAAATCTTAAAGACTTTTTAGCGACTTATATTAGTAAAAGAAACGATTAAACATATAAAATACGCGAGAGGAGCGAGCCTCGAAGTTTTTAAAGATATTTTAGTGACGATTGGAAAATTTTTGAGAGAAAAGGAAGAAAAGACGATATTATAATAACGGCGAATGAAGCGAGCCTCGGAAATTTTAAAGTCTTAGCGACGATTGGGAAATTTGCGAAAGAAAAGATATAAAAACGGCGAGCAGAAGGAGACTCGAAATATATAAACATATTTTAGCGAAATTCAGGAAATTTGTAAGTGAAAATGTAGAAAAGACGATAAAAAACGGTGCGGCGAGCGGAGCGAGCCTCAAAAATTTGAGAATTTTAGCGCCGATTGGGACACTTGTGAAAGTAAAGAGTATACATACAAAATAGGCAAGCGGAGTGACCCTCGAAAATTTCATGTTTTTTTTAGCGACGATTGCAAAATTTGTGAGAGAAACGAAAGCAGGGATCACATAAAAACGGCGAGCGGAGCGAGCCGCGAAAATTTTAAAGAATTGTCAGAGACGATTGGGAAATTTGTGGAAGCAAGGTAGGCAAATACGATTTAACAGCGCCGACGAGTGGTGCGAGCTGCAACAATTATTGAGACTCTAGCGGCGGTGGGAAAATTTGTGGAAGAGAAGAAAGCCAAGGCAAAAATATCGGCGAGCGTAGCGAGCCGCTAAAATTTTGCGTCATTTCTAGCGACTGTTGGGAAAAGAGAACGTATCAACACTAAAAGGTTGATACGTTCTTTTTTTTCACGCCTAAACGGCTAAACGGGTCTTTATGAAATTTGGCAGAGAGCTAAACGAACGGTATTCCGTACATGGCTGTTGTTCCGTACCTGAAAAGCGTGTGCGAAGCCATGGGCTGAAGCTATCTATAAATACACGAAATTAATTCGAAAATAATAAATAATTAAAATAAGGACAGTCGCACTGGGCATTTGTCCTTCCGCACTTATTGAATTTATTTCTCTTCCTAGGAACAAGTAAGAGGATATTCTAGCACTCACCTGCGCCAATCCCCCTCTACAGAAAATTAAAAGGTAGTAGAGAAGTAGTTTGGTTCCGTGGACCACAACGCGCCTTGCAGTTCGAGTTTAAAGATTGTCTACTTAAAATTGATATGATTATTGACTGTCATATAACGTAATATAATATTACATAATGTATAATTTTCTCCACAACCATGGTTAGGTACTGAATCTTTATTTTTTTATATGACCAGTATATTGTCGCGGAGCCCCCACAGAGGCCCGCAGCACACTTTGAGAATAGCTGCTCTAAGGGGATAAAATAGTAGTTTCTAGTTTATATTTTAGTTTTAACTTGAAGTTAAACCAGTAAAATTTGATACCTAGGGATTTTAGGTATTTAGTTTTTCGGTCGGTAAATAAATAAGACGTGCTTCAGTATTTTTGTAAATTTATCCTTTGTAGTATAGGAATTCCGTTAGGTACTCAGAATGGCCCCCATGCCAAGTATCCGCCAATGCCCTTGGGCACACAAGAATTCGCGGCCCTTTTGGAAAGTAAAAAAGCGAATTATATAACATCTTTTACTAAGTACCTATGACCATTTATTATAGGTAATCAAAATATAGTATGATATAATGTCATTAACCTGCATTATTTCGCTGATTTCTTGATTATTATCTACTAACACCTCGTAACATCTATATATATTTGGATTCTCCATAAAATTTCCTACAAAACAGCGTGGAAACATTCTGATGTTGTATAACGTAATTAATGAGGTTGATTAAAATTAAATTATAATTGCGGAAAAATGGTAAAATTTTAATATTTAAAATAAAACATAAAAAAACTTTACCGTTTTTATGTCCAGTTTGAGTTTTATTTTAGAGATTTACCATCATATTATTACACTAAACACAAAAAAGAGCACATTTCCAGGCCATTTAATTTAAATAAATTTTAATTCAGAAAAAACGATAAAAAAATGTCGCGGGTGTCAGATTTCAATTTTAAATATACGATTTTTTTTAATTTCTTCTATACTTGGTTAGTTAATGGTTTTGACGTCAGCTTGACACTGTCAGTCAACTTTTAAGACATTGACATGGCTGAAAAGTTGACTCTAAGTACATAAATTCGTCGAAACAAAAAACAACAAAAAAAAATTGGTTGTCTGTAAAGTCGGTTTACTGACGATAGTAGAAAGTGACAACGCAGACGCATCGCTCACTCAAGTAGGAGAGAGACGGATGTCGAGCGCTCTCGCTTGCACTTCAAGCCTTACATGGAACGCCTCAGAACGAGGTAACGCCGCATGACGAGGTAACGCCGCATGACGTCATGTTTTTTCGTGCGTGCAGCCGGCTCTATCGAATTATAAGACGTTGTCACGTCAAAAAATCGGAAAATCGGCCATAATATGGTCGCAGCTTGACTTTGGAATCTCGAGTGATTGCGTGAGTGATCGCTAGATGGTGTACTTAGTAAATTAGGTAGGTAGGATGCGTTCGGAAATATTAATAATTAGTACAGTAGGAATAGGCGCAGTCATCGATATAATGGCGTAGTAGGTAAATACCTTCTGTTAAGATTACTGATCTGTGAAAAAAGTGTAATGTGCCCGACAAAAATGTTTTGAGAATAAATGTGTAAGAGAAATTGTCGATCCTTCGGGGCCCCCTGAGAATGGGGGCCCTGGGCACGGGCCCCGTGTGCCCTTATGGTAAAGACGGTATTGATTGTTTCCCAAAAATATAAAAGCGTCCAAAGATGTGCTCAAATCCTACTACCATTCTTTGGGTCTACGTATGTGTGCGAATCGTCAGTTTGAAAAATGAAATAAGTACACGAAGAACGTTTACAGAAACAAACTTACAGATTCTCATCTGGATGATGTTATAAGGATAGCATGTAGCGACAAGCCAGATCTTGATAAAGTTTTGATAAAGTGTTCACAATGTCAAAAATCGCATTCAAACCTATAAAATCTTTGTTAAAACTTCTTTTTTCATAAATAAAGTAACTACATTGTTAACTTGGAATTACGTTTTAATTAAGACCTCAATTATATTTGCTGGTGGCCCTCGACACCATGACTGAAACGTGTTTGTGGCCCCTATAAAAAAAAGGTTGAGTATGGCTGTTCTAGAGGAAAGATTTGTATTTTTGTATGTTTGCGAATAAACTCAAAAACTACTGAACCGATTTCAAAAATTCTTTCACCAGGCCACAGATATTATAATACTATACACCAGGCTATATTTATTTCTTGAAAAAATTAGGGATCCCTACTAAAACTTCAATAATGTAACCCGAGGTGTAAAAAATTAATCATAAAAATCAAAAATTATTCATTAAATTGTCTATCATCGCATGCGCTGCGGAAACTATTGATGATAGAACAAAAAAAAAGTCAACGATATTAAAGGACATACTTATCACCCCTTGACGGCTATTGATTCCAATCCGAACCAACAAAAATACTAGAATGTTTGCATCCGTCTACGGCTAATGGTGCGGATTTGAACCATCGTACTACAGGTCATTTAAAACCTTTTCACAAGGATATAGAGTCGATTATAGCATGGGAATTTTATATCTATCGGTCCGTTAGAGAAAGAACTGTAAAATAAACCCGCCATTCATTAGTCAAGTGCTATTTATCTGTGACAAAACAGATTTGAAGTTGACCTTGTCGCGCGTAGTCGAAAAATAGTCGATTTCATTTAGATTTTTTGGTTGATTTTTATTTGAATTAGCATGAAAAGGAGGTTTTGGTGGAAAATATGGTTCTTTCTTAGTGCCGGGGTAGATATTCTAGCCTCAAAATCGAGTTCTAGCCTCAAAATCGAGCCGAGAATAAGACAAAATTACCTTGACAAAAAACTCGTCTATTTTTGACTTAGTGTTTGAAAATCGATATTTATAACTCATAAAAAAGTGTATATTTGTCACCTATCGGATAGGTAATATATTTCTCATCAGAACTACATTTACAGAATACAAATCGGTTCAGTACTTAAGATTTTATGATAAGTTTATCAAGTGGTCTCGCCGGGCTGGCGCCGTGAGGCAAAAAGAGGTGTTCGAGTGGCGGTAACATATCGCGCGCGCTTGCTCGCACTGCCAACTTCAAGGGGTCTACAAAAAACTTAGCGATACCATATGTCCAACTATTGTAGTTAAGTCAGTATAACTACTTTTTTACATTCTAAAAGTTGATAGAAATACTGACCTAAGTCTGACCATGTTATCCATACCTTTGTATTAATCCTTATCCAAATAAATCATTTCATAATAAAGACTGTTTCAATACCTGTAGATTACTTTTTGAATTATTGAAATCAAATATTCCATTCAAAAAAATATTACGAATTTAAAAATGTCAATCTACACAAAATACTTATAGAAAAATAAATGACGCCGCGCCCGCCCCCGTGCGGCGCAGCGGGCAACGCAGCGAGGGAGGTGGGTAAAAATAATAATAATTTATGTTCTCCTAGCCGAATTTCGACCACGGCGGCCAAGCTCATCGGAGACTAGCCAGATGCGCAGGACATTATTATAGTGCACAAGTGTGTGCGCTGCTGTGTGGTGCCGGCTTAGAATTTGCACCACCCAACTCTTCCCGCGGGTGTCGTCGTAAGAGGCGACGGGATATACGACACCCGCGGGAAGAGGTGGGGTGGTGCAAATTCTAAGCCGGCACCACACAACTCACACAGCACACGGCAAGACAATACATTTATCAAGCAATGTATTGTGAAAATGCAGGGGTGCCATGGGTCTGGAAAGAAATGTTTTAGCGGTTTTTAACATTTTCTGCATTCTGAAAGGAATTACACTAGGTAAGTACTTACCAGCAGAAAAGTAGTTTTCCATAAAAATTTAACATTTTCTATGAACCCATGTACCTACTTAGTGTTACTTTTAAAGCAAAGCAAAGTAATAAGCTTTACTTACATTTAAAACAAAGCTTATTATTACTTTGCTTTGCTTCAAAAGTACATCGTTGCATCGATTTCTGCAAAACGCAGAAAATATTAAAAACCGCTAATATATTTGAATTTCGCGCAAATCTGTCGATTCCGTGACTGATTCGGTAGCCTACTAATATTATGAAGCCGAAAGTTTGTGAAATGTAATTTTTGTTATGCTTATGTACCTACCTACCTACTAAGATCTCCAAAAGTACTGAACAGCTTATTATGAAATTTGGCGTACATTAAGAACATACCTTAACCACAGATATTATAATACTATACTAGTACCTACCTTAACTTAGATAATAGGCTACTTATTTTACCGAAAATACGCGTGCAAAGCCGCGGGTAGAAGCTAGTACCTATTAATTATAAACGAGATAGGCAATTAATTTCTTCCTTTTATAAATAAAACACAATGACCCTGCTATAAAACGTTTAATCAAAAGTATTGGGTGCTAATGATAGATATCCCATAATTAGGCCAAAATTTAGCTTAGATAATTACTTAATTAAAATTTTATTATAAATGATGCTGATGCTTCACAATAAAATCCAGTAATATTTCGTCGGTGACGATGCCTTTAGGTATGTAATCTGAAAAAAGAAACTAGTGTTATATAACAAGAACAAACTTCAACCACATAACGCAAGTAACTAACTAGTACCTATTCATTTATTTATTGCTTTACTAAAATATTACATACTTATCATTAGTATTTATGTACCCTATAATATCTTTCAGGATAGGTACAATAATATTGCAGGTAGGGTATGGCAACAGAATTTAAAGCTAGGACTTAAAACGAGGGTGCCAACCTCAGTTAGTACACTCCTGCGTTGGTAGTTGGTTAATAAGTAGGCATGTAATGTACCTACCTCCAAAACTAAGTTATTTGTATTATTTTTCTTCGTTCCTACTTGCCAACTTCTAACATCGGTAAAGTAAAATACAAGAATGGTGGAGCCTGCTTGCTATGTCGTAGCAATGCCGGACGCAACATTGCAGCAACATAAACCCTGAACTTATTTATTCAGTTGGTTCATGAGTACATTGCAAGTTCTTATCTTATAATGAGATTATGAAATGAACCCCGTTGGGGCGCAACAATGTAAAATTATAATTAGGTACTTAAGATTAATGAGGAAATCTTAATAAGCTAGACATGTTTAAACTTAAAAATTAGTAATTAGTGTTTTATTCTATTCTTACTGCTCAGATTCTTATCAATTTTGAACTCCTCGACGATCAGCACAAAAGGTGCGATGTCCAAGATCCTGGCAGCCAGGCCCACCGTCGGGTTGCCTTGGTTCTCCACTATCTGCTGGCAGAACTTTATGAGATGGTAGCTCACTGGATCGTTCATGTCCAGCTCATCGCCTTTATGGTTCGGGTTTGTCGCATCAGATCTAATGCTTTTCTTTGAGATGACGCCTTTTAAAAACCTGCAAATAAGTACATAATACAGTATAGGTAGGTACAGTATATAGGTATCTGGGTAATAAGCTAGGTATCTCTAATCTAAACCATCGAAAAATATTGGCTTAAAGCTGTTTTAATTTTGTTGGGAATTTTAAAAAATCTATTAATATTAAAATTTATTCTATTATTGAAGGTCGGTATTATGGTAAAGGAAAATTAATTTTCAAAACATATAAAAATCCCGTTTTGCAAAAAGTAGCGATGTGCTCAGGGCGTGCCCACCTACTCGTAAAAACGAAAACGAAGTTACGTTACCTAATCTGCGACAGTAGGTACTAGCAATAATCAGATGAGACAGCAATACGAATTTGATTCTGGTATGCTGGTCAGCAGCGGGCGTCAGTCAAATTTCGACTGTGACTACCGCAAAGACCTTTGTGGCACAGCGGGCGAAGGTCCGCTTGCTACTCAGGGCCCGTACCTACTCTTAAAAACGAAATCGAAGTTTCTGATTCGTTGTCGTACTAACGCTTTGTGCAAATGTTTTCGTGCAAAAACGCGCAAACGCTTATCTTTGCAATCGACATAAGAGTTGGTTTTGCAGGACAGCGAAAACGAAACTTCGATTTTCCTTTTCTGAGTAGGCCCCCATATAAGAATAAGATAACTTTTTTACGGGACATATTTTTGTATGGCTAATTTAGTGTAAAAATCTTACTTATCAAATCCCAGGACGATGGCAACACTGTGTTCAGTACCCATGACCTCGATAGCGTCTTTCACCGTACAATCCTCCAATATACGCGGAACATCGCGGCATATATCTAAGTTAGATATTGATCTGTTCCACCACCTAAAAATAAATACAAATACAAGTGGTTGAATTTCTCTCCAATCAAATTCAAAAGCTCTTTTAAGAAATAAGCACTTATAAGTTTTTGGCAGAGATCGCTTAAATGACGCAGTTTTTCATACAGTCATGTGTGCAGACTGCAAACTAAGTAATGAATGGGGTATGAAAATCCGCGTAAGCTACGCGACCTAAGTTCGGTATGCAACCCTAAGTTCTGCTTAGCTAGTAGCTAGATGATGCTGTGTGAATTATCCAGCATTATTTGTTTATTAGTATTTTATTAACTTAGTATTGAAAGTTCAACGCTTGTATATATGTGCTCTACCACCCATATTGACACGCGCCAAAGGTCCAGCCAAAAAACCAGCGTTACTCTGCTTTTTGTAGAGCAAAATTATGCTGAGACGGAACTTTTCGGAACTTTTCGGCATTTTGTTTTCTTTGATATAGACACTTGCTGCTATTTTAATTAGAAATATGTAATTTTTATTTGTAATGTTCTCATTTATAATACAACTAGCTGCGCCCCGCGGCTTCGCCCCCGTGGAAATTTATGTTTCCAACTTTCTTAATTTTTTCTTTCATAAGAACCTTCTCCTGACAATAACAAACACAACAAAGAAAGAATTAGCGAAATCGGTCCAGGCGTTGTTGAGTTATGCGCTTACCAACACATTTTGCGATTCATTTTTATATTATAGATAGTTGCACTTAGTGAACGAATAAATCAATTTTCTTTCTTTCTTTCTATATATGTGTATACGATACGTCATGTTGAACCTTACCTCTAGAGTCTAGATAGTAGCAGGTACTGATTTCAATCCTATTAAAACTCTATCTACGCGCGTGGAGTACGAGTCGTTCCGACATAACCTAACAAACAAGTCTTACATAAAATTATGTTCAGGCGGTTCCTTAAAGAGGTGCGCTTCCATCCACTGGTCGCAGACAAACTTGGTCATGTAGTTGCGGATGCCGTCGGGCAGGATGACCACCACGCGCTTGCCTGCGCCCAGGCTCGCCTCCTTGATGGCCTGGATGGCGGAGTACATCGCCGCGCCACTGCTGCCACCTGGAGCCATGCATGTCACAAGTTCAAAAGACTTTGATACTCGTATCCATCAGTTTTACATATTTTCGCATTTTGAATGGGTAAGTTGCACTAAAAAGTTTGGGTAGGTATTTCTGTCTGTGTTTAAATAAATATCGATTGCTGTTCGTTAGTCTCGCCAAAATTTAAAAACGGCTTGTCCGATTTTAATATTTGTTTGAATAGCAGGGGTGGTTTAACAGAAAGAAATAGGGGCAAAAAATTATAGGAGATGCGAAGTTTACGGAGTCATCAGGTAAGCTATAAAATAGAAATTTCGAGGATTAGGAAATAATATAACGATTTTTGTATTATTTCTCCTATAAGTTCCTTTACACATCACATTGTAGCAGGTCCAGGAACGGGATTTCATGTAGTGTCTCCAAAAAGCGTAAAGAGTCTACGAAGTGTTGATGAAAGTTACATTAATTGGTACTTATTACAGTTATTAGGTACATATGTTCTGACAAAATAAATATCTTTTTAAAATTATTCTGTTTAGTTTGATTATTGACAATGCCCATTTACAGCAGATACCTATAGATATTAATTTCTTTGTTTTGTGTTACCTACTCACTATAATTATTTAATTTGTATTTTTAGTTATCTATTGACTTAACCAAGTGTGCCTTGTGCTCCTACGGCGAATAAATTTATGAGTATGAGTATAGTAAAAAATATCTATCTATGTAGTGTATTGTATTAAGTATATCAGTTATCTAGTACCCATAACACAAGCTCTGCTTAGCTTTGGGCTAGTTAATGCTGTGTGAATTGTCCAACAATATTTATTTATTTATTACATTAAAATAAAATAACGCCTTTTATTTCTTTATTCTTTTCATTTCCTTTTACATTATATTAGCTCACGTTAATCGGCGTTGTTCTTACCGCACAGCAGTCCTTCCTTTTTGATTAATTCTCGACTCATGTTAAAAGATTCGCTGTCATTCGGCTTCACCACTTTGTCGACCAGCGATTTATCCAGAACCTTGGGTATGAAATCACCGCCTATTCCTTCAACCTGAAAGGAATTCAAGTTCTTATTTACCTGAGTGAAAAGAGGTTTATATTAGCGAATTTACCAAGATACCTAAAATGTGTAAGTAAATTCAAAGCAAGGCATTGAAAGGACATTATTTTAAGTTCTTTATGTTCGTTTCACATTACACATCACATTAACAGCCTTTACGTGTCCACTGCTGAACATAGGCCTCCTTTGATAAGCGATTGATTAGTATTGACATAGGCCTTATTGGACATAGGCCTTATCGAGTATTGCCATAGGCCTCCTCTGGTAAGCGCCTTAGCAATAATTTGATTAGTTTTTTAAGTTTTCCGGGACAAACCCTACTAATCCCTTGGTAGTAAAATTTATGGGCCAATCTTGGCATCATTAACTATCTATACAATAACAAAAGAATCATCAAAATCAGTCCACAATTGACGTACTAATCGGCAAATATACTTACACAAAAACATACATAGAACCTCCTTTTTCGAAGTCGTTTAAAAATGAGGAACAACTCACGTAGAACAGCTTCGGCTGTCCATCCTGGAACATGATAGATCCGAGAGGATCCACTGCCACGATGATGCACTTGGGGCACCTTTCCTTCATCTTCTTGGCGACGCCGGTGAGCGTGCCTCCCGTGCCGGCTCCCATGACGATCATGTCGAGGTCATCGTCCAGGGCGTCGAGGATCTCTTCGGCCGTGTACTCGTAGTGGGTCCATGGGTTTATTTCGTTGTCATACTGAAAGAAAATAGGATACCTAGTTTAAATAACGTTGCAACTGACGACTAATAATTTTTTTTAAGTCGGAAAAGGAGTTTGAGTAATGTTGTAGTTTTCTCAAAGCAATCAAATTATACTAAAGAACTGCGATCCCCAACCCGCATGCCCAGCGTGGGGATTATGGGCATTACCCCCATGAGATAAAAACCAACAAGGCGCTTATCAGGGGGAGGCCTGCGTCCAGCAGTGGACCAACACAGGCTGTTGAGGTGAGGTGAATCGAATTAAACTAAAGGGGAAAAGTGCGTAAGCATGTACTTTTTACCTGGTCCAGGCTTATCGCATTAGGATCCTCTTCGAGTAGCTTTTTGGCCACGGAAGCGAAGTTCTTGGGGCTCCCGTAGGGTGCCATCGCCGGGGTCTGGATGACCTCGGCCCCTAGCAGGCGCATTGTCGACATCTTCTCATCAGAGTTCTTGTCAGGAGTCACGATTGTACAGCCGTAACCTACACAAATAATAGTGAAAGCAAAAACTCCTGAATTTCTTGAAAAATATTTTAGATTTTAAAATGCCTTCGGAAAAGAAAAATCGAAGTTTCGTGTTCGTTGTCCTGCAATACCAACTCTTAATTCGCTTGCACTACTTACTCTTATATTATACATTGGACGCCCTCCGGCCAGGTGGGATGACGATCTGCGAAAGACTGCAGGCAGATGCTGGATGCGGCAAGCTGAAGACAGGGCGCTATGGCGCTCATTAGGGGAGGCCTATATCCAGCAGTGGACTAATATAGGCTGATGATGATGATGATGACTTACTCTTAATTCTTCTTGAGATTAGCGTTTGCACTTCCATTTTGTTTTTAAGAGTACGGCCCCTGGATTTGTGATATGTGAATGTGACGTCAGCGTGGCTAATAGTATAAAAAAACAAAAAACAATCGCACCAGCTTTTTTAAACAGTTTTATTAGTAATTCACTGACAGATGAGGTTTTATTAGTGATTCAGTGAGCTGCAGGTTCTGCCCATCATCACGAATACGTTCGTGAAGACGCCAGCTTAACAGACCTAGACCTAAAAGAGGTTTAAAGTATAAATATCATGCTAGATAAATAATAGAATTGAAGATGACATCGTGTATGACGATGTCTTTTCACTCCCATTCTTTATTTTATTACGCACGACATATACAAATAAACTATACATAACACCAAACTCAGACGTCGGGGTCTTGACAATGCCAGTGTTGCCGGAAGTAGGCTGGATGAGTGAATGCAGTGCAGTCCTTGATAGTGCCACCTACAGATATAGCCAACTCTACATACCGCCAATCGTAGCTGTCAAGGCCACGCCAATGCCAGTGTTGCCGGAAGTAGGCTCGATGAACCGGGTGCCAATTCTAGCCCGACCGTTCTCCTCCGCATCCTTGGCCATAGTTTTACCGATCCGGTCCTTGATCGAACCGCCAGGGTTCATGTACTCGCATTTTACGACTGAAAATTTCAATGCATGCATAATATGTTGTTCTAGTACCACAAACCGCAGATGTCAGAGACATGCCGATGCCAGTGTTGCCAGAAGTCGGCTCAATGAAACGGGTGCCAGGTCGCGCCTTGCCCTGTTTCTCCGCCTCCTGGGCCATAGTGTACGAGATACGGTCCTTGATAGAACCACCAGGGTTCAAGTACTCGCATTTTACAACTGAAAATATAAATTTACGTATATTAAGGTCATCGTAACCTACCTACATGAAACTACCTAAACCAAAAACCAAATACACTGCTGCGATATTAACGACGCAATAGGAGTAGGACGCATGCGTTTCTCCGTCCTGTGAATATGTTCTGAGAACTGAGAACTATTAGGGGAATATCACAGTGATATTCCACTGATAGTTCTCAGTTCTCAGAACATTTTGTATTAGGACGCTTAAGATCTTACACAAACCTGCGTTAATGCATTAGTACTAGTAATACCGCATTTGGTTTTATCGTCTGGTATTCTAATTAGCTGCTTTGTTTTTCTAATAATTGTTGGAGACTTTGCATTTGAGCGGGTTTCGTTCGCGTAGCCTAGCCAGAGACGGTGTAGTGCGGGCCTGAATTGTAGGTACACACATACGAAATACGATAAAAAGGCAGCTGTGTGCAAGAAGTTGGGACGCATTATCGCAATAACGCATGCGATATTATCGACCGATAAAAACGCGCCTACGAAGGAGAGCCTTTATTCTACCGTTGAACTTGCTGACAATAAAATCAAAATGTTAGATGAACTAACCAAATTATTTCCTTGATCTTGTTATGCCGTAATCTGTCACCGAAAAGAGCGTTCCCACGGGGTAAAAAGTAAAAACGTTGATACGTCATTTTATGAAAGTTGAGAGGTGTTTAGATTAACTCATATCTAGTATACGAGTAAGAGAGGTATTCGCTGACTTTCCAGTTTCCAATCATTATACGTAAGTACACACAAGATAAATATAGTAGGTACCTACTAATGTAGGCACTTTGTGCTGATTTTGTTGCTTTCAAACTGAGCTTTATCTACCATCAGACTTGACTGAACGTATAAAAATCAACAGACGACTGAACGTATAATGTTATTGAAATTTTCAAGCTTTTTATGTCAAGTTTTGTTCATTTGTTTCTAACAGCCGGACGCCGCCGCCGCGCCGGTACCTAAATAAACAGACAAATGCCTAGATTGAAATGATATTCTTTTGTTTCTACTCTAAAATTATTCTAAGAAAAGTTAAATGACAAAGTCCAATTAGAAACAAGTTATCACACTGCATCGTATTTCGCTAAGCTGCTGCTTAAATTCTAAGCATTCTTGCACCATCTCCCAAAATAAATGGGGAACAGTTCAACGGAATCGTAGTCACTTTGGTTTTGTTCTCCATTGATGCTTTTCCAGGCCTAGGTACAGTCACAAACACATATTAAGGCGAACGACAAACTCAAATCTCTTGAACTGAGAAACTCTCTCTCCGGAGTGGATCCCTATCTTAAACGTGAACGTGGACGTAGGCGGGGGCGTGGGCGTGGGCGTGGACGAATATAAACTATTCTACTCTATTCTGTTCTATTCTATTATTTTCTGGGGCAAATACATATCACGTAATTTTTTTCCACGTAATTTTGCTGTTCCTTGCAGCAATTTGTATTAGAAAATTTGCGAATAACTTTTCTTCTTCTCTGTCGTATTCTTCATTGATGAAGGTCGCGCCCGTCCTGGAAAGCTTTTACGGAGACGCTGATGAGCTGTATCCACACTACCTGTCTTCGGTCTGTCTTAGGGCTGCAGGAAAATTACTTTTAGGTGAGTTTTATTCCTTAAAAAACGCAAAAAAAATCAAAACCCCAACCAATTTTGAATCTCGCGCCAACACGAAATTAACAATCTTCTTAAGTATTTATTTGTTCGTTTTTTTCCTTTTACCAGTCACGTCCTCATTTATCCCAACAAGGGGAACAGGGCGATCGAAAAATCTTCAAAATCACCTCACGAAATTTAAATTCAAATACAAATTTTTTGTTGCGACCAATATTGTACATAAAGTTATTAAAGTTAATCAGTCTCAAAATATGGACCCGGCTAGGGCACTAAGTACTAGATACTGAGTAATAACGCTAGTTAAAAGGATTAAGTTGGGCTTTGTAAGCCAACTACAAAATCTTAAAGAATTTTTGACAAACAATACAGTTTATTTTTTTATGAATATAAGGAAGATTCGCCTGCGTTTGCTTGTGCTGTGCGCTTTCATATTGATTGTTTGAATTATGTACGTATAATCTGTCTGCTTTAGATCTAAGTAGGTCTCATGTGTTATGGTTATCCTTGAAACAATAAACAGTCGGTTGGTATCATACTCGTAGGTACCATGATACCTACCATACGTCCCGTCCGTTCGTATCAAACGTTTCAGTATAAAACTTCAGGGTTTGATCGTCCGGACATTGCGCGACTTGTCACGGACTATTCTCCGAAACCTACCGGTAACCTCCGAAACTAACCGGAAAATAAAAATAATTAATTTCAAAGTGTATGAAATTTGAAATTTTTTAAAACTTAAAAAAAAAATTAATGTATGTAAGTACATGTACTTACGAATCTCGCATTCCACGCCATGGTCCTTAGCGATGCGGTTGATGCGTACCAGAGGCGTGTTGCCGATGGTTTGCAGGATGTTGTCGTAGATCTTGTCCGAGTGAGGGCTGAAAAACCGGTAAGTATCGATGTAATAGGTAGAAAATATCCGGAATTACTGTAAGCCTATCACGGGGAATGTTGTCTAGGGTAGAATAGAGAAAAATTACGTCACATCGTCATCGAATGGGTAAAATATTTGAAACATTCCTTCAACTTCAATAATTTACGCAATGTATTTTTCTGTCTACCCTAGACGACAACCCCCGTGCTACGCCTGGTGCTCGGATTTTGATAATTGCCCTTGATAGCTCTACAATGTAGAGCCTAGTTCTGAGGATACAAGACAAAATTAAAAATTTTAAAAACCTTCCGACGTTTATTGGCTGAACAGATTTTTATGAAACATGACTAAGAACACTCGGGATAAAATTATCTATGACACAAAAAAAAACGTGTCTCTCTGTGGTAGCTCCCAAACGGATGAACCGATTTTCGTTTTGTTTTTTTGTGTCATAGATAATTTTATCCCGAGTGTTCTTAGCCATGTTTCATAAAAATATGTCTGGGGGTTTTAAATTTTTTTTTTCTTGTTTGTTTAAATGTACCTAATGTTGTACATAATAATGTAGAGTCACAGATTGACTAATGTTAGGTATCTACCGTAGAATGTTACATTACATTTTTTGTTATTTGTTATGTTGTACCTACGGTACAGTTTATATATATAATAATTATATTAGTTAATTTGTATCTCTACATTATTAGGTACAACCGAAGTAACGTTATCTAATCTGTGGTACAATTTATAAAAAAAATAACTTACGTTAATTAAAGTTAACGTAAATATCAAGTCAAGTTAATATACAAGTTATACCTAATGGTACAACTTCTACCTTATACCTAAATCTTATAATGTAGAGTCATAAATGACGATATCTTTATTCACAAAGAAAATTACAATCAAACAATAGAACTAAATTCGAACTAGTATTTACAATTGAAACAATTCAGCTAACTGTAGACTGTTGCAAACAATCTACAGGTAGCTCAACTGATCCACATCAATACCAGTCGGAAGCGTTCCCAAGACGCGTGCTGGCTGCATTGCCACGCTGTATGGCAATGCTGATGCGCTGCGCCAAATTTCCACCAGCTCTCGGGTCACGCGTCGACCAGACACTCAGATAATTTACACAAATTAACTAATGTTACTGTACATTTTATGTAATTTATTTCCATCGTACAACTACATAGTTACGTTGTCTGAGTTTGCACCAGTATAAAGCTTTTAGCGACTGCCGGAATATATTGCTTAAAATAAAGGCAGTTACAATGTAGTTTAACTACTTGCAGCGGCGCGGTAAAGTTTACCCTTTAAATAGAAACACATTGCAGAAACAATTTAAAAACAACTACGTCATTGAAGCATGTAGTATGTACCTACCAACCAGCTATGATAGGATAATAAGCTGATAAAATCGTTTTATGGGATAGTATTTGCTATTTAAGCCATTAAGTTTAATAATAACACTCTACTTTATCTGACTGATGTTTTCGGTAGTTTTGATAGTAAGTTTTTTTTAATTCGGGGACTTATTTGTATGGCCTTGAAGAGATTCAGGATTATGGACAGTGAAAGCTCAAAGTTAACAACACTATAAACAAGTACCTACCTAGTTTTTTGTTTCATATACTCGTACCAAAGGTACCAAGTCTGATAAATAATAGGTATCTCATCACAAATCATACTTACCCCGAGTGATTGTGGTTGTTTGCCATTTTATTAAATATCCAGTGAAATATTTCGCAATCACGGAAGAAAACGAAACAACAGACCAACCGGCTAAGCAACGGGAGAATACCTGTGAAATGATAAGACGGTAATGTACATTTTTCTATTTATACAGTCTTTATAGGTAGAATGTAGGTAAGCCATAAAACTAGTATAATGCAGATTTAAAAAAGACAATAACCAATTGTCATCGTTTCATTTCATTTCATTTTATGAATTTATTGTATATTGTATTTATTTTGAATTATTGTAACTTACCTATACCAAGGTTAATAATATAGCTCCTAACTTTATAGCTCTATTACGTATACCTACATAATATAACTATAAAATATCCGATTAATAAAAAATGATACTTGTTACTAAAAACGTAAAACTAAGAAGTGGTGTACCTACCTATTATTGTTACTTAAAAGGAATTGGTCGTAAATAATGTGCATTTTACCAGTTTCGCTCCTCTTATCAACCAGAGATGATTATCATCATGCTTCCTTCATGCATCCATGGCAATACTGATTCATCAATCAAAACTTAATAATATCATATTATGCGATAACACGTAATTACCTATCCGAACGTCACTTAAATCGATAATGGATTTAGTTAATTAACGTTTTTAATCACTGTTCATTTCACTGCACATTCACAGGGATTGATTCTGAAGTTATTGTGTCGGTAGTTGGAATGAGAGCGCTTGAGTGATTAGCGAGACACAACAACGGCCGGCACAGATGCAGAACTGAATTACTCACTGGGGTAGTATGCACGCTTGTGAGTATGTAACTACATGTACCCAGGGGCGTATTTATCCTAGGGCCAAGGGGGCCATGGCCCGGGGCGGCACGGTTCTCTGGGCGCCTTTTATTGTCAAGCTTGACTACAACAAGTATTATATTTTAATTGATATTTAAATTAAAAACGAACGCTTCGAACCCAAAGCCCAAACAATTGTTTACAATACTGTCAATATCTACCAACAAGTACCTACTTAATTAACATTTGAATTTTTAGTTGGGTGTGGCGTACCTAACTAGGTAAAATAAATGTTACGCGGCACGCGGCATTGCCTATACTAAAGCCGCATGACTTTTGTCAACGATATAGATGGTATCTCAGCACAATGAGTTGTCAAAAGGAAGAAACGTGATGATGAGACTCTCGAAGGAGAAGTGTTACTACAGCGACGTGACCACTTTCGAGCAAGGGTGTCCATGCTCGACCCCCCCCCCCTCAAAAGACCCAGGAATTCCATTCTTTCGACACAATTTTTTCAATTCAGGTGCAGTTTTACACGGCATACTCATCGGTAGGTTAGGTAGGCATATCAGGATATAGAAATACATATATTCTTTAGGTACAACTAAAGTTTACAACAGGTGAATTTCTACTTCTCAGTACCACCACGTCCACTTGGGACTTTAAAATTAACATAAATCTTTAAAAATACAAATTTTCTTCTGGGGTTGAGTTTCTAAAAACGCTGAACACGTAATTTTCCATCAAGTAATAGGCTAAATAACTACCAATTTTCATAGTTTTAAATTTTATGGATTTAACTTGAAGTTAAATAGAAAAGATAAGCCAAAAATTGCCGAATTTCTTTATAAACTGAACTAGAAACCACTATTTAACTCCCTTAGAGCAGCTCAAAGTGTGCTCTGCGTAGCCCCGGGTTCCGCAATAATACTGATCATAATTTAAAAAATATAGGTTTAGTACCTAAACAGGGTTGCAGAGAAAATTATACATTATACGGTATATATTAAGTTATACGACACTGCGACCGTCACTATTCTTATTAATTTTAAGCACACAATCTTTTTAATTCGGACGGCGAGACACGTAATGGTCCACGGGACAAACCTACTTCTTTACTACCTTTGAATTTTCTGTAGAGCAGGATAGACGCAGGCGAGTGCTAGAATACAACTTAATTGCTTCTAGGAAGCGAAATAAATTTAATAAATGCGCATGCCCAGCGCGAGCGCATCGAGTTTCCTGAGTAGGTCAAACCAGATATTATAATCATTTTTAGAAATGTCACCAGACACTACGATTTAATTTCGTATGTTTACAACTAGCTTCTAGTATAGTATTGATTTGGTATATTTAGGTAAATTTATATATAACTAGCTTCAGCCCGCGGCTTCGCACGCACTTTTCAGGTAGCCTATGTCCGGGATACCGTTTAGCTCCCTGCCAAATGTTATAAAGACCCGTTTAGCCATTTAGGCGTAAAAACGTGAAAGGCAAAGTTACTTTCCAATTTATAATCTTAGTATAGATATCGTCACTTGTATGGCAAAGTCACGAAACTGCAAAAACCAAATTGTGCAGGAGCGCAAAAAAACAGAAAAAATAACGTGTTTTTGCACTTTTGAAATAGTTTCCAAGGACCTATTTTGAATTTTTATATTTGTTTATACAAGAAATTGAAAGCATAATCAAATATTATTAATGATTAATACACAATAATACTGGATAGCGTAATAATGCAGATTCGCGACTTTACAACTTAGTAGAAAAAAAAATCAACTCCTTTTTAGGCCATAGTAAACTCACGTATGTGTCATATTCGCTACTTTGCATCGTAAAAATAGTTCTTCGTTCCATTATTTAATAGCAAACGAGTGAATCTGAATTAAAATTAGTAAAATAATTTGCAATTACATTATAAAGGTTTTATTTGTGGCGATATTTTACAGGAGTGAATACAAAAATCTGTTACATACAAAGAACATATTATGTTCTTTTTTCCAACAGTTGCTTGAATTGAACCAAATATTAACGGGTCGGTACGCTCGCCGTTCTTTTTGCTTTGGCTTTCGTTTCGTTCCCAAATCTTCCTACCGCCGCCGCTAGTCTCAATAATTGTCGCGACTAGCACCGGTCTTCATCGTCGTTATATCGTATTTTTTTCCTTTTCTATTAAAATTTCCCAATCGTCTCTAAAAAGTCTTTAAAGTTTTCGAGGCTCCACTCGCCGTTTTTATGTCGTTTACTTCCTTTTCGCTCACGAATTTCCCAATCGTCGCAAAAAAAAATCGAGTTTCGCTACGCTCGTCTATTCTATATAGTCTTTTCTTTCACAAATGCCCCAATCAACACTAAAGAGTTTTAAAATGTTCGAGGCTCACTCGCCTCCATGCCATTTTTATATTGTCTTTCCTTTTTTCACTCTCAAATTTCCCAAAAGTCGCTAAAAATAATAAAAAATTTCGAAGCTCGTTCTGCTCGCCGTTTTTATATCATTTCTTTCGCGCATTTCCCAATCTTCGCTAAGACTTTTAATTTTCGCAGCTCTCTCCGTTCACCGTTCATCAACTTTTCTTACTTCTCTCTTCTCAACCGTCTCTAAAAAATCTTTAAAAATTTCGGCTCGCTCCGCTTGCCTATGTTATATGTTTGGTCTTTTCTGTTACTAATTTCCTAATGGTCGCTAAAGTCTTTAAAAATTTCAAGGCTCGCTCCGCTCTCCATTTTTTTAATTTAGGCTGCGGACTTATTTTAGGGCCCTATCAAATATTTCGATGTGCAAAAAGGTTGCGTTGCGTCGCTAAAAAAAATTGAGAGCCGCTGCCTAGAGAATTTATTTCTTTTCGGCGCCGCATCACGTCGCCGCCCCGCCACCCGCGCCGCTCGAGCGTAAATCGATGATTTATTAAACAAATCATCGAGTTACGGTCGAGCGGCGCTTTTTTGTTTACTTGTGATTTTTACCCTTTCTCCGAACGTTGTCAAAATGCCCCCCCCCCCCTCCCCCCCTCCTGTGCAATCTTGGATCCGCCCCTGCCATTACGCATTTTTCTTTGCGAAGTACGAATTGCAGTGCAGAACGTTCGTTTTCTGTACTTAAAAAGATAAATAATTATTTACGTTCCACTGTAAGCAAAGAACGATTAAACAGCTTAGCTGATCTGAATATATAAGCTGAGTTGACTAACGCCTTAAGGGGGTACCTACCCTCAAATTGCTTATTTTCAACTCCGTCGGACCTCCATATCTTCCAAACTACTGAATATTTAACTTTGAAATTTATATATGGTAAAGTTCAGGACTTATTCTATCGATCATATGTTTCGAAAACACGATTCCATAAAATTTTCTCGATAGAAAAAAATCGCAAAGTTACCTCTAATTTTTTACTAAAACCCTAATTTCTCAATAAATACAGATGATACGATCTTGAGATTAAGCGTAGTAATTGAGCTAAGTATAAAGAACATATTATATGTTGCCTTTTTTTCAATTAACTATTCTAATGTTTGTGGGGAGCAAATAACTACTAAAAACTTGATTTTTGGGCTTACGCCGCTTTGCTCTGTCCCGCTCCTGTGAACGCGAAATCCTATGCCTATCCTCTTCACACAATAACGAGGTAGGGTACCGCCTATATTTTGTCAACCAATTTGTACACAAAAAAAATGTAGCTATTTACTGGTACATTTTTAGGATTTTTTTTTCATTTAAGTACTATTTTACATCACATAGTAGGTTTTTTTTTCATAAACAAATGGGTCGGTAAAGCCAACTGGCCCGGGGCGCCAAATCTTTAAATACGCCTCTGCAATTCTGCATGTACTATACCATATAGTAATAACTACCCATACCCAGTTATTAGCTACTTGCTAACACTGCATGCATGCTCGTCACAAAACAGTATTTAGCGGTTTGTGAAGGTCCGAATCGCTATTTTTAGATCTGCAAACTTAATGCGTCGAGATGTGCTCTTTCTTCCGTCTATAATACCTACCTACTTATTTTGTTGGAACGAAGTTCCATATTTCTGTTCTTTTTCTTTTTAACCCTCGACGCAAAAAGAGAGGGGTGTTATTATTATAAGTTTAACGGGTCAGTCTGTGTATCTGCCTGTGGTACCTATCGTCTCTCAAACGGATGAACCGATTTTCGTTAAGTTTTTTTGTGTCAGATAATTTTATCCCGATTGTTTCTAGCCATGTCTCATGAAAATCTGTCGAGGGGTTTTTTTTAATTTTTAATTTTGTTCTTGTGCTTTCTTATCTGCCTACTGCCCACTGGATCCTGGGTTGGACAAAGGCAGTATTATTATATGTATACTCTCTGGCAAAGGCTACTCTTCCATGACCTCCTAATCTAGAAAATTCAATGTTGTTTCTTCGATCTAAAACTAAACAAGGAATAAGTGGAACCTATCCGGTTCCACTTATTAAGCTCAGTCAACGCATATTTATTTTCTATGGCTGAAAGAAAGAATGCAATCACATCACACTAAATATAAATGCGAAAGTTTGAGTATTTAGATGTACTTATGGATGGATAGATGGATGGATGTTTGTAACCTCTTTACGCCAAAACGACTAAATCGATCGGGCTGAAATTTTGCATAGATGTATGTAGGTAGCTCCAAGCCTGGAATCATAGGCTATTTTTTATCCCACAAAACAGTTCCCATGGGATATAAATAACATTTAAACGTTTCCATAGAAACAACGCGTGCGAAGCCGCGGGCAGAAACTAGCATTTCATAAACTAAATAGAAGGATAGTGATGCGAATCTATCGAAAAATCTGAAACAAAAATATCGGAACTAACGAGACCTTCGATTATCTAATCGAGCTGACGTTTTTCATACGTGTGTATGAAAAATTAAACTCTATCACAGAAAATAAATGCAGAAAATACTCGCTTATTTATGAAGAAACAGGTACTTATGTATTTTCTAAACTCAACACATTCTAACTTCAACCAATAGAAATTGATATTTTGAGTGCGAAAATAAAAGCAGTATGGACAATAAGGAATCAATATATTTGTTATTTTATTACTTTTAAACCACCTACTTGGCACGGATCTACTTGCCAGGTTGCCAGTGACAATACTTACAATGTTGTGAGTGAATTATCTAAACCTACTAGGTTAGGTATTCAGTACTTAATTGATGTATTTATTGCGTCATAATATGGCGGTTAGGTACCAGTAGGATTGTCACTCTATGGGTATCTACCAGTTATTTTATGCTAATGCAGCTAGATTCTCTACCGGGTAGAGCTACCATAAAGCTACTCTACATACATTTATGGCAAAAAAAATCTGAAGGATTCCAATCAGCACCCATCCTTTTGTGGATATTTATTATTTCCTACAATTACGTTTAGGTACCTACCGATGCTATCGGCGAGTACAGTTGTTCTATCTCACGAAGTCCGTTGGGCTATGTATCTCATAGTGAATGCATGTACACATTGTTTTAGTGCGCGTAAGCTCAGAAGCAATCAGTCAGTCTCGCCCGAGACCGAGACGCGGTCCGGGTCACTAGTGCTCATTGTATTTACGTCAGATTTTGGTAGCGAGTACCGTCAGCATGACAACTAAGCGCAAAGTCACTACTACAACCTGGGCTTAACGGACTTCGTGAGATAGAACAACTGTACCTAGGTTTTCACAAGCTTTTGTTTAACTTGTGTGGGAAAAATTTTGCAACTGAATTTTAGACCAGTTATTCTCAACGATTGAGCTGAAATTTGGCAACTTATGCAATTCGGTGACAACGCAACGTCATGGTACCATCGATCTGGTTGTTGATGGAGACATAAGGCCATAGGAACTCCTAAACCAAATGAATTAAGCCCGTCGAGTTTGATTTCGTTGGATTTGTATTCAAGGCTTGAATGGCCCATCATCCAGGTCACTTTAATTTGGACCTAGATGATTATACTTAAGTATTTTTTTGTTTTAATATCACATCACACTAATATTATAAATGCGAAAGTTTGGATGGATGGATGTATGGATGGATGTTTGTTACCTCAAACACGCCAAAACTACAGAACGGTTTTCGCTGAAATTTTGCATAGGTACAGGTAATTCTAATCCTGGAATCAAACATAGGCTACTTTTTGTCCCATAAATCAGTTCCCATGGGATATAAATCACCTTTAAACGTTTCTATAGAAACAACGCGTGCGGAGCCGCGGGCAAAAACTAGTATCGTTATATTATTTGTAAATCATTCAAAATAATTTAAAAGTTCTAATAGCTGGTTCGTATGAAACTGTTGAATCACAGTCATAGTTTAAAAATAGGCCGTCTCAGTATCCTGTAGCTGAAATGCAAGGCGCTAAATGGAATGAAGGAAACGAAAACATCGTTTTCGTGACGCCTGCCACGGGAGAGGTTACACGCTCTATTTTTTAACCCCCGACGCAAAAAGAGGGTGTAACTGGTTGTCCCCGCGGAAAATTTCTTCCGCGTAGACAACCAGTTGTCAAGTTTGGTTGTCTGGGCGGAACAAACCAGTTTGACGTTTCTGTCTGTGTATCTGTGTATCTGTCTGAGGTATCGTAGCTCCCAAACGGATGACCCGATTTTCGTTTAGTTTTTTTTTGTGTCATAGATAATTTTATCCCGAGTGTTCTTAGCCATGTTTCATGAAAATCTGTTCAGCCAATAAACGTCGTCGGCGGGTTTTTTTTAATTTTAATTTTGTCTTGTTAACTGAGCCCCATCAATATCAACTTACGTAAGGGTTTACTATTTTACTATAACCACTTTCGTGATTCGAAGAATTTACACGACACGAACCGCACTCACCCCGATATGTCCCTCCTTTGGGGAACGAAACGAAGGTCTTCCAATACAAACTAGGTTCGTAGTTCACCCGCTTACATTCATAATAAACTTACTAATAACTTAATGAACGTAAATGTGTGTTTAATAATTAAAATTTATGTAAGTAAAACAAATACGCGCCTGGTAATCTCCATGTTCTGAGTGCGCGTTTATGTCTTTTGTATGGAGATATTGCGATCAAAGGATAAATTAGTTATGGGCGTTAAGGCAGACTTTCTCGATGTCTATCAGAAAAAGGTACTTAAGCTAGCTTAAAAGTACCTATCTACACAAAAACTATACATAGCAACATAGAAATTAGAAGTAGGGGGATAGCTTAGCAACTAGGTAGGAATTATTGTAGAGTTAGAAAAAAGAAGTTCTAGCCATGTATTAAATATTATCCTTTATTCTTAATGATTTAAGATATGAATACTTGTTTTAAAATACCTATTATTTTGCTATTACTGATAGGTATATCCCATACATACAGTAACGAGTATCTTCATATTTATAAAACTTATTTCACTATCATACTTATGCATCATATTGATAATTTAAAAGTCGGTGTAGTACAATCTGAACAGAGTTTTCGGAACCGAATCTTCTGTCATAAAACCATAAATAAACGGTAAGTATAATAAACCTAGCTAAAATGTATTGATACCTATTTTTATTCATGATACATAGCTACAACACAAAGGCTGCTTAGAAGTAGGTATTTTATTTGAAATAGATTTTACTGTGTCTGATCAGTGTTTGGATAAAGTTTACAAAAGGTCGATAAATATGTTGATCACGATAGTGTACATAAATGTGTGACTTATAAGACCGCTAGCCATTTGTGTACGTAGGTAATAAATAAATCTATAAAAAGTCCCATTTTGTATTCTTGTTGAGTGACGCCGTATATAAAGATTACAATGTATAGAGTAGATTACAATATCATTCCCTTATAGAAGCAGTTCAATTGAAGACTCGCATCACAAGAATGTCCATGTCAAACAACACGAAGCACCAGCTGCAAGAGTTCAAAAGTGATTTCATAATGGATCAGTCTCCAGAAACACGAAGAATTAAAACACAATCCACTAGGTCCTAGCGTTCAAGGCTTGGCGGCGTAGTTTTCGTACAGCCAATCCCAGAAGCGTATTCTTTTGGTTTCCGGGTCGGTCCTGAGCGTGAAGTTTCCTGTGATGTCGAGGTAGTTGACCTTCGAGGTGCCATTCACAGGCAGCCACTTGAAATCTAACATCGAGTCGTAGTCCACTGGCGGCGTTGGGTTCCTGAAAATATTGATAACATTGAAGAACAAGTTCAGGAAAGAACGTTAAAATGGATTAGGTTTGCGCATGACTTGCTGAGTTCCTGAAGACATTGTTAGAAACTGAGGAATAAGAACAACAAAGCACCCAAAAGCTTTTTTTCTTTTTGCATGACATGGGGGTCGGCAGTAAATTATTTAAATACTAGCTTCTGCCCGCGGCTTCGCACGCGTTGTTTCTATGGAAACATTTTGAGGTTATTTCTATCCCATGGGAACTGATTTATGGGATAAAAAGTTATGTTTATGTTTGATTCCAGGGTTAGACTTGGCTGTATGCAAAATTTCAGCCTGATCCGTTCAGTAGTTTTGGCGTGAAGAGGTAACTAACATCCATCCATCCATCCATCTATCCATCCATCCATCCATCCAAACTTTCACATTTATAATATTAGTAAGATTTCAAACGTTCGGGGGCCAAAAGGCCTAAAGAATAAACAGCCAGCGTCCTGGGGACGCTTCTGACTGGTATTGTTATGAATTAGTTGAGCTACCTATAGATTGTTTGCAACAGTCTGCAACTGTTCTCTGTCTCTGTTTGTTCAACTGTTTCGATTGTAAACAATAGTTCTGATTTGTAATTTGTAAAGTCTTGTAATTTTCTTTGTTAGAAAAAAATTATGTAAATGGTTACCCATATTTGGCAAAGTTAGTCCACATTTGCACCATCCGCTTGGACACAGCTAGCTCCGTGGACCCATCATCCAGCCTGTAGTTCAGACGAGAGAAGTAGAACAAATAGCCCATCTCGTCGCCATGACAGGCTCCCGGGTGTGTGATGCCCAGCATGCGTTTGAACAGCCCTAGGGCTCCGTCGAACGCGAACCGGTACAGGTACGTCGGACTTGTTCGGTTCGTCTCGGATTGTAAGCGAACTGTTTTCATTATTGGCTTCAGGAACATCACGTCTGTGAACAACTGTAAAGATATTGTCGATAAGGTGAGTCTGTTTCATACGATAATATCGTTTCATAAGTTTTTTTAAGACTACTTTATGTATAATGTATAAGTATCCTGAGAAAACACCCGGAACAACATATTTGCAGATTTTACAGCCATTTATCCCGGCGGGAATCAAACCCGCAACCTCGCTTTTACCCTAATTTTCAGAATAAACATAGAAAAAGCCCAACCCCTGAAATTCTATCAAAATACGTTTTCTGCAAAGCTCGCGTGAAAAATTCTTCCATAAATCTACACTAAACTACACTGGTTTTATCTCAGAACAGGTTCAGTTTAAAGAAATTTGATTTTTCCAAGGTTAAGTCCCTACTTACTTTATTTATTACTTACTTACTTTATTTATTACTTACTTATTACTTCTATTTATTACTTTTATTTATTACTTATTACTATTCCCCTGAAAAGACCGCCAGTTAAAGAGGGATTGGGCCAGCCATGTCAGTCGTATGCAGCCGGAGAGATGGGCCGATGCTATAACACCCTAGCAGCCAGAAGATGGGAGGCGACGACGGGGTAATAGTATAACAGGTTCTACGAATTTAAATTATATCCCGAAAATTTACGACCTCGACTCTCTGCACAGTTTCCCACTACTGGGTATAGGCATCATTATTTCTTGTCTTTCCTCCGGCTATCCGGACTAATTCTTCGACCAAAATACACCTACCTACAATACTCACATCAATAAGGTTGTCGATATGCCTCATATCGACAGGGTTCTGCTGGAAGTAGAAGGCTCTGATGGCGTCTCCGATCTCCCGAGTGAGGGAGTCGTTGTGGATGCTCAGCTCTGGAGGCACCACGCGGTGGAACTCCTGTTCCAGCTCGCTTAGCAGCTTGGGATAGCGTTGGATACCTGCAACCGTTCGTGTTTACAACAACCATTAATGTAAGAACTAATATTATAAAGAGGAAAGATTTGATTGTTTGTTTGTTTGTATTGAATAGGCTCCGAAACTACTGGACCGATTTGAAAAATTATTTTACCATTACAAGCCCACATTATTCCTGATGAACATAGATTACTTTTTTCCACGGGAAAATGCTTCATTCCTACGGGAAAACGGGTAATAGGACAACGGGTAGTAAGAATGCAGCTAGTGTAAGAATAATTAGATTGTTATGAAAAATTACAAAGGTATTTTTTAAGTTTTGCGGGACTTCTCTATACAATAGCGAAAGAACTTTAAATATCGGTCCATAATTCACGGAGAAACCGACGAACATAAAAAAAAAACACTTTTTTTCTCCTCCTTTCGTCGAAGTCAGTTAAAAAGTAAAGTAAAAGTGCATTTATTGCTTGAAATAATAATATATTATTTCAAGCAATAATATATTATTTCAAGCAATAAGGATGTTTTTGGAATATTTCTTAATTGGATCATTGTATTCAACATTTAGGCATACAAACGTTTTATTATCGAATATATTACTTTTACACAAAATACCTAAGTATGTAAATAAACAATTCGTAAATAGGTCAATAAAGAATAAAATAAAAATCATGTCATTAATATAAAATTAATATTTGAAATATTTTTATCCTATCCTATCCTACTATTTTACTAACATTGTGAAGGCGAAAGTTGGTGCCGTTGTAAAGATGTCTGAGATTATAAAAACTTTTTTTAAAAACTTTTAATGCTATTGATGCATTGTCATATTTGTCATCCAAACTAAACGTGTAGGTATACAAAATTTCAGCTCAATCGGTTGCAGATATCTGCTTCAAAATTAAGATGCAAGATTCCGCCCGTACAAACATAGATTGCGCATACATTGTACATACATTGTAAGCGAATAAAAGCTTGTAAAAACAGAAGAGCCAAAAGACCATTATCATCGTGTCCGTCAAGGTAGCGTACACATAATCGATATCACGTTTGTTGATATGCCAATAAACTCTGCATAAACAGTGTAGAATTAGTGCAAAAGTAAAATAAATACTGCCTCTTTGGTTTAAGAAATAATGACCATTCTTAGTGGGTACGCTAGCTTGACGTCAAGGCAGCGTACCCATTAAAAACGAAATAATTCCTATAGAAAACGAGCTTTTCTTATTATAAATGCTATATGTAAAAATACTGCGAGAAATACTGCTTCTGCCTGTGGTCATACTTTATGCAATTTCGTAGTGCAACAATATAAAAAGTTGATGTGAAGTGCTAGGAACAAATGCATTTTGGTACAGTCGCACACAACAAATAATAAACACCAATGCAAAATCCGGATAATACGCATTTCATCATTCACAAATCCGGATATTAATTCGAATGAAATGTCAAATTTAAACAACATCTTTTAACTAGCTCTTGTTTGCGGTTTCGCACGCAATTTCTTAAGTGTCAGTAGTTGGTATAGCGTGTACCAGTTTAGACATTTGGCATTACAGTGTATCTGGCTATTCAACTAGTCTTCAACTACTTTCAACTAGGCTATTTACTTGAAGAAGGCAGTTCCACGAAGTAGCGTTTAACCTTTTGAACCCACGAAAACTCATTGAACGACTACCTGAACAGAAATGTGCGCGGGAGACGCGGTGTATGGTGTGGCACGGGGCTACCCCCGTCGTATTTATGCTTAATGCCTAAGCAGGCATTGAGCATAAATACAATACGATATATAGGTACCTATGTACGTAGCCGTGCAGCAAAACTGGAGTAACCGGAATAACACGAAGAAAAAAGCAAGGAAAAAGCACGAAGAAAAATTAAAATTCTAATTAAAACTTATTTACGAGCTCTATTATTTTTGCCTTAAACAATAATATTATGAGTATTATTACAGTTATCTACTATGAGTATTATTACAGTTATCAGAATTATCGTAGCATAGTTAGGCAAATAAAAAGTAGGTACTTACCTGTAAAGATTAATTAAAGAGTAGAAAATTAAAATCATAATGACTTATAATACCTACTTACGTAGGTAAGTATAGATCCTAGGTAGGTATTATGTCTAGCCTCTATTATACCTACACAGCAGTAGGTAAGGTACAGAACAGACATGATTATACTTACATAGGTAGGTATGTATAACAATAGCATGTACGATCTACCAATAACTTAAGCACGGTAATATTAACTATATAATATAATTACATACCTACCTACCGTAACAAAGGCATTCAATTCTAAGATAAAATAGGTACCTACCTACTAGAAAAAGCGACTATTCGGCCGAATCCAGCTCACTCACGCACGTGTGGTTTTACATCGCGTTGTCCCTCACGCACCATGCGCATACCGGTTTGTTTTTTATGTTCACTGTTTCTGTGATCTATTTTTGTTTGGGTTTATGTAGAGATTGCAATCCGGATTATTCGAAATCCGAATTATTCCGAAAAATTGCCATTTTTATTTATACGGATATATGTATCTACATCTACCAAATACATTACTGAAAGAAATATTAGTGCAACAAACTTTGTCCCGAGTCAACAAACTTTGTTGCCAGGTAACGATCTGTTAAAGATAACGATCTGTTAAAGAGTGTTGGCATCTGCCGCTGCTGGAGAAGGCCAGCTAAGGACAAGGTGCCTAGCCAGATACACTGTAATGCCAAGTGTCTAAACTGGTACACGCTATCTTAAGAAATTGCGTGCGAAACCGCAAACAAGAGCTAGTTAAAAGATGCTATTTAAATTTGACATTTCATTCGAATTAATATCCGGATTTGTGAATGATGAAATGCGTATTACCCGGATTTTGCATTGGTGTTTATTATTTGTTGTGTGCGACTGTACCAAAATGCATTTGTTCCTAGCACTTCACATCAACTTTTTATATTGTTGCACTACGAAATTGCATAAAGTATGACCACAGGCAGAAGCAGTATTTCTCGCAGTATTTTTACATATAGCATTTATAATAAGAAAAGCACGTTTTCTATAGGAATTATTTCGTTTTTTAATGGGTACGCTGCCTTGACGTCAAGCTAGCGTACCCACTAAGAATGGTCATTATTTCTTAAACCAAAGACGCAGTATTTATTTTACTTTTGCACTAATTCTACACTGTTTATGCAGAGTTTATTGGCATATCAACAAACGTGATATCGATTATGTGTACGCTACCTTGACGGACACATTATCATCATACCTAAAACCTACCCTACCTAAGCCTGACTTCACCAACTGCTAGGTATACGTCTCGAAATTCTTATGACACTTCCACCCTGCGCTAGATATAAAGCTCTGCGGTCATTAATCCAATACCGCTACCACACAGCACTAAAACGTGCAAGTTTAAGCCCATATTTGAATACGTTACTGCTCACCAAATTTCAACTTAACACCCGGCCAGACCCGGAACAAATATTTGCCAATAATACAAACATTTGTGCCGCGGCCCACAGTAGGAATTAAACCCGCTATGAAAACGATGACGGACACGACGCATGTTTTCGACGACAAAACAATGATTGCGTATTACCACAGAATATCCATATAGTACTAACGGTATTACGTACGTTCCTATAAAATAAAGCAACGGAAACGTTTTATCAGTTTGCAATAGTTGCAATGCTATAAATAAAAGTTGCTCTTGAAATTCGCGATATGTTTAAATGAATGTGGGGAAGTGGCACAACAAGAATTCATTTAATCGCGTGTGTTATGCGTATTATGTCAAACTAGTTTCGGCCTGCGACTTTGTACTCGTTCTTCCGGGGTAAAAATTAGCATACTTATAGCTATGTTATTCCAGACCTAGAATCACATCGGCTTGTAACCGCATAATTTTGAGACAGGGACCTTTTTGGCCCCTTATGTAACACGTTCTATGATCGTATCTGTTTTTTTTTATCTATAGATAGCCCCACAATAACGTCGTGAGAAGTCTTTCGAAGGGAGGGGGGGGGGCAGTAATTAATCCATGTGATGGAGCTCATTCTCCTGATTTTCAGAGATCCGACAACGGGGGTCTGTCTTGCGTGGTTTCGGAGTTACGACGGTTTGAAATTCTCTTGGAGCCAAGTTGGAGTGGAGAAAGACCCATCGTGTGGGGTGTCTACGTGATCAGCAGAAGGAGCTCCCTTTTACTGATCACGTAGATACCCCACACAATGGGTCTTTCTCCCTTAGATTCGGAGATATTGAGTGAGGAGTTCATTTTCTGGTTGATCATATAATTTTTGCAAGGAGAGGGTACTATGGTGTCCGAAACCCGGCAAAAGTATGAACGGAACTATTTTCACAATACACAATTACTTAACTGTTTTTTTTTGGTAATCTAAATAATAACCGATTCAAAAATAATTATCGCCGTTTGTAAAGAGGCGGGACGGTGGAGGCCATAACGAAATCAATTAGAAAATCGTCGAAAAGTTCTCCTCATTCTGGAACGGTCAAAGAGGTTAGCAAAATTCATATCATATATCATAGAATCTCTACCAAATCAGAGGTCTGACAGGAAATGACCGAAAATTCAATTAAATATTAAAAAAGCTGCCACTGAGCTTTTTGGTGGTTTTATAAAATTAATGTCAATACGAATCTCCAAATGTCGATAACGTGGTTACGACCTAAGAAAGGTCTAGACCTCCATTTATGTTAAATTTCAGCCCGTTCGGTTCAGTTATTTGGGTGTGAGGAAGTAACAAACATCCATGCCATCTAACTTACATATACCTATTTAAACATTGCCATTGATGTGAAACGGTGTCTTTGAATACTGTTAGCCTTATGTAACGTCATGCCGGGTCTGCATTACATAAAGTGAAGTATATTACCATTATATGTATTACCTAAATAATACAGAAACTTTCAAATAGCCGTGTTGTGTTGTGTTAAGGTTGATCGTGTTGGCGCGAAATTAAATATTTTAAAGTTTTTAATTTTTTCTCCGTTCTACATGGAATAAGAGTAGCGGAAAAATTGAAAAAGCGGAAAAAATGGTGCAAATTATCAACCATTTTCTGCGAATCCATGATGAAAAAAACTTCGATTCACTGAAGATTTTAGACCTTGGGAAATTATGAGATTTTGGGCTATAAATCAACATATTCCCAAATGCTCCTGAGAACACTACAAGATTGTAGATTGCAGATATTTCCTTCTATAGTAAGCATTAATGACCACCGTTCAGCACTATAGTTTAGAGAATCACATCACATCACACTAATATTATAGATGCGAAAGTTTGGATGGATGTATAGATGGATGGATGCTTTTTACTTCTTCACGCCAAAACTACTGAATGGATCGGTCTGAAATTTTGCACTTTTTATCCCATAAATAAGTTCCCGTGGGTTAGAAATCACCTTTAACGTTTCCATAGAAACAACGCGTGCGAAGCGAAGAGGTGTCTATCAGGAAGTTTTTAATTTTTAATTCTCCAAACTATAGTGCTGAAAGGTGGTCATTAATGCTTACTACATTAATGCTTACTTTTTTTTTTATCTAACCTATTTTGTCCCACTGCTGGGCAAAGGTCTCCCCCAAACTCTTCCAGGAATCGCGTTCGTTGGCCAGGTCCCACCAATCTACCCGGAATGCGTCGAAATCGTCACAGCGTCTCCTAGGCCTGCCTCGGCGTCGTCGCCCGTCCTCAGGCACCCACTGTGTGACGATGCGAGCCCACCTTTCTGGGTGCATGCGGCTCACATGCCCCGCCCAGTCCCATTTGAGTCTGGCCGTCTTGTACCCAACGTCGGCAATTCCAGTTTTGGAGCGTACCGTAGTGTTTCGGATTCGATCGATCCTCTTTACTCCAAGCACGCTACGCTCCATTGCTTACTACCAGTACCAAATAATTCTTTTTGTTTCTTTTTTACGTTCGGATATTTGTTTGCCTAAACTTCTTCTAAAATAAAATTGAATCGAAATTGTTTTCATCACGGGTTCGTAGAAAATGGTTACTTTTCCGCTAGTTTTATATCTTGCAGATCTCAAAAAAAAAACACAAAAATATTGAATAATAAATAATACTGGCCAATCCACACAGCATCATCTAGCCCCATGGTGAGCAGAGCTTGTGTTATGGGTAAGTACTAGATAACTGATATACATAATAATATACGAGTAACATAGATAGATATTTTTTTATTATAAGTACATAGAAAACGACCAGAACACCCTGAACAAATATCTGCAGATCGTACAAATATTTGTCGCGAGGCGGGAATCGAACCCGCAACCTCCTGCGTCGCAGGCGGACCTTCGCCCACCACGCCACAGAGGTCGTCAATAATAAATAATAGAATAATAAATAGAATAATATATAATAATAATAAATAATAGTGGACAATCCACACAGCATCATCTAGCCCCAAGCTAAGCAGAGCTTGTGTTATGGGTACTAGATAACTGATTTACATATTATTTTAGGTAAGCTCTGCTTAGCTTGGGGCTAGATAATGCTGTGTGAATTGTCCAGCATTATTTATTATTATTATTATTATATAATACACACACATAATATGCACATTACATAGATAGATATTATTTATTTTATTTTTTATTCTTGAACACGCGCTAACATGAAACGATCCACCTTAACCCATTTCACTGCGCCCGCGCCGTTCAGAATGTTACATAACGATCTTGATATTTTGGAAGTCCGTAAAAGAGCTTGTTTTAAATATCTACAAGTACTTAACTACATATCGATTACGATAAACAAAATTATGCACGCCTGTCATTATGATATTTATTACGTTTATCGTTGTTGCGTCTACTGGTAAGTAAGTTATGGGCAGGTAATTATTTTTATAAATATTATTTCTAGGTACAGTCAGCTGCACAGACATGTATACACTTCCAAGGTTTAACTTTTATTTTACTCGGAACTTTTCAAATAAAAGGACATGCAAACGTTTTTCGTACAAAGTAGTCAACGTACTTCGCCAGAATGCGGTTCATAAATTATCACAATTACTATACACTTACTATTTAGTCAAATTGAAAACTTGGGAGTGTATACATATTTTTGCAGCCGACTGTACCTACCTACTATGAAAGTTGTCAAGATATCTACTGCTTTTTAGGGTTCCGTACCCAAAGGATGCCAAAGGACGACGGACAGACAGACGGGGCGGTGGCTAGTCATAGGGTATGACTAGCCGCCGCTGTCTGTCTGTCCGTCATCGTCCGTCTGTCAGCGGACAGATGTGATCTCACAACCGTAATAGGTTAACACTGAATATTTTGACAGTAACTACGGAGAGCACAGAGAACGAGGGTCTTAAAATACCAAAATTTTATTAAGTTTAATAAACTCTTACTAACTTTTGTAAAGTAAATTATTCTAAGTTAAATGTAAGAAAGCTACGCTCGGTTAATGCAAGTAGGTACCAAGTGTAGAATGACGTGATTGCCTCTATAAAAACAAATAAAAAATAAAATAAAAGGGGGATCCTCAAAAAACATGTAAGTACTTATCTTGACGTGTTTTTTGCCGTTGTTTGTAAACGTACTTAATAGACACTGTTAAATCGTTACCTGCGATGGCACGGAACGGAACAATTTATGACGTGTAAGTTTGACTCGCACTTGGCCTGTTTTATTCATTTTGTTCTATCTACCTACGGTCCTACGTCAGTATATTGAGAATATAATATACCTAGGTATTGAGAATAACTACATATAAGTTCCCTTTATGACTTGTAAGTTTGACTCGCACTGGGCCGGTTTTATTCATTTTATTTTATTTTATTTATTTATTTATTTATTTTTGCTTGCATGTACATTCATTCTTAGGTCTAAGTGAATGATTAGTTATAGGCTTTTTGTTCCATCTACCTACGGTCCTGTCCTACGTCAGTACAACTCAGTATATCCCATTGAGAATATAATATACCTATTGAGAATAAAATTAAAATAATTAATTTAATTAATAATAGTAATTTAAGTACTTACTTGTATATACTAGTTTTTATTGTTTTATTCTGTTAATGTAATGTTCTATGTGCTAAATAAATGTTCTTCATTTAATTAATTAATTAGAATATAGGATGATATTGGCGCAGGACCGTGTGGAGTGGCACAAAAGTTTGGAGACCTATACCCAGCAGTGGGTGAAGTCGGGTTGCGGATAATGATGATGATGATGATTGAGAATAACTACATAAAAGTTCACAGAATAATTAGTAATTACACACAAGCACAGATATTACTACCTATACTACACAAGTAATCCTATTTCATAAACAATCAGGCCAAGGAAACATCATATAATTTTCATAGCTTTTGATATTCTAATCTTCTTATCTTACACAAGTGGAAATAAGTACCTATGGCTTCTAGATGATTCCATTTTACGAAAGAAATGACGTTAGCGAAGTATTACGTTATTGTTTGAATATTTGATGAGCTATTTGGAATTCATTCACCTTAACTTGCGAAAGAATATTGGTCACCTGTGAGTCAGAGACTCTTCGTGAAATTTCCGAAGGATTCAGATATCCGCATAACCTACTTATATAGCCACCTTGAGCAGTGCCAATTTTAATGTAAACAATCAAATACTTATTGTGTAACGCGCGATCTGCACAAACACAACACCGTCTCATCTCATGATCTTAGGAAACTAATACAGAATCACTAATGCAGACGACCTCTGTGGCGCAGCGGGCGAAGGTCCGCCTGCGACGCAGGAGGTTGCGGGTTCGATTCCCGCCTCGGGACAAATGTTTGTACGATCTGCAGATATTTATTCACGGTGTTCTGGATGTTTTCTATGTACAATAAAAAATATTTATCTATGTAGTATATTGTATTATGTATATCAGTTATCTAGTACCCATAACACAAGCTCTGCTTACCTTGGGGCTAGATAATGCTGTGTGAATTGTCCCGCATTATTTTTTTTATTTTAGATTATGATTTTAGATTGGCTATACTAACCAAACTCGATGTGAAATGCTTATAAACAAACCACCCATACTTAACCTAAAATTCACTCTGTTTCCGCGTCTAGTTTATGCCCGCGGCTTTACACGACGTCTATGAAACGTCTAAATGTGATTTCCATCCCATGGGAACTGATTTATGGAATAAAAAGTAGCTTATGTTAGATTCCAGGATTAGAATTACTTGCATGCAAAATTTCAGCCCGATCCGTTCAGTAGTTTTAGCGTGAAGAGTTAATCGATCCATCCAAACTTTTGCATTATAAATGCAAAAGTTTTAATTAGTGTGATTTACATTCTTGTCGATTTGAGATCCTTCCTCCAATAAATATTGCTTACAATTATATCTGAAACTCGACGCCAAGCATTTTCGTGTCGTGGTTTCTTTACAAACATTCCACATTGAAATCAAAAAATATCGCAAAAATTTTCTACTTTGACGAGACGGGACGGATATTATTTGATTTCTTAGAAATCACCCAGAGTGCGAGGGCTAACGCACATAATATATTATACTTATAACAAAAACCTTATATTTCACAACGAGTTGAGAGAGGCTAGTTTATGGAGGATGTGCAGTTCTTTGACGTCTGTCTTCTGTGTAAATAACACCTCCATTGCGATCACCAATCCTCCTGCCGTGTGTCGTGATTATGGCAAAACCACCCTTGTTCGGGGAGGCAATTAAATGTTTAGTAAATGCAATAAATGTTAAGTAAATGCATGTTAGATGTTCAATAAATGCATGTTCAATAATGTTCAGAAAAATCAAATAAATGTTAAGTAAATGCATTTTCAATAAATGTTCAGTAAATGCAAATAAATGTTAAGTAAATGCATTTTCAATAAATGTTCAGTAAATGCAGATAAATATTCAGTAAATGTTCGTATGTATGATGATAAAGCGGCGGATAAATGTGACGAAGCTTTGAAAATCAGTCTACCAGAAACAAGGGCAATAACAAGTAAAACTAAGCTCTCAGTGGTGGAAAGAAAGCTTGTCACAGAAGAAGATAAAATACTCTTTTACAGCTAAGGTTTGTTGTTATTATAGTGCGTAAAGCCTTCAGGGTAATTTCTAAGAAATCAAATAAGCACTCAGGGATTAATTTCCAAGAAATTAATCAGCACTCAGAATAATTTCTAAAAAATCAAATAATATCCCAAAAATTTTCGACTTCGATGGGACTTGAACCCATATCCTTCCCTCATTACTGGAATGTGCTAAACAACTACCTACACCCGAGGTCAAGTAACGTAGGAATCGAAAATCTCTGGGTTCTCTCTCCACCTACAGGGGAAACTTCAATGTTTCCCTTTTAGGAGCTTACGGCGGCGCTAGAGTCCGTAGGAAGTCCCCGACGTTTTCGACTCCTATGTCACTTGAGCTCGTGGTGTAGTTGGTTAGCACATTCCCGTACTGAGGGAAGGATGAAGTCGAGGTCGAAAATTTTTGGGATAGGTATTATTTGATCTCTTTTACAACTGGTTGCGAAACTTAGTTACCAATGTCGCTGAAGATGGCTAGAGTAGACACTGACAGTGTTACTACAAAAACCAACGTAAACACTGGTCTAACAAGCGTTTTGCTAAACAGTGTCTAAACAGTTAGACATGGCTTTATCAAGTTTAACTCTCGTTTACGGTATGTCTAAGCCGTGTCTAACAGTAAACCGTCGTAAAACGCAATTTTGTGGTAACGCTTTTGTTAAACACGCGCTCAACGGATGTCAAACTTTTTTGTAGTAGGTACCACTATGTAAGTCGCTTAGCTCTGCTACAGTGAATGTAGCTTAATGCGGAATAGGAACTACGAGACATTATGATCTCCGATTACGTAAACACCGCAAAGTGATAGAAAGGAAACACATTTAAGTGCTTTTGATTACATGCCGGGCACGAATAGGTATGTTATTATATCCGAGTTCCTCTCGTCTAGCGACATAGTAGATCGTTTTGCTCAAGAATACTGAGTAAGGCTCATTTACTTACAACTTATAATATAATTGTGTTTCTTAATAATCAAGGCAAAATCAAACTTAGAAATTATGGAATTACCTGTCATTTAGTTTCAAATAAGGCAGGTTGACAACTTTGGTAGTTTAGGAAGTAGGCCTGGCAGAACGGGTTCCGTTCTATTGCAAAACCTTTACGCCAAGGATATCCGCCGCCGCTAATCGTCATATCGCCTCTGCGCAAATCCAAGTGACTGGAAAATTACTCTGCACTGTTACCTACCTACTAAGTCACTGATTGGTTAATTATGGAAAACATAGTTTATGTTTATACATAGATCACACTAATATCATAAATGCGAAAGTTTGGATGGATGGAAGTATGTGACCCCTTTATGTCAAAACTACTGAACCACAGAAATCTTAATAACAAGGCACTAGAAATGCTGAGTAGGGTCGTTGCACTAGTTATCGACCATTTAGCGAAGTTCCAACTTTGAGGCCTCAGAAAAAATATTGGCCGTTTGTCAGCATAGTTCAAAGTGATATTAGTCGGTAGTCTAGATATTTGAGTTCTAAATATTAGAGGATTTTTATAGTTAAGCTTCATAGTTATTTTATAAAAAAAGAAATAGTCAAAAATGAGTAAAACTTCAGTTTTCGGCCACAAAATTCAGTATTCGACCGGACCTGAACCCAATTTCGGCCGCTAATTTTAAAGGTTTTTATGGAACATAATTCTAAAATACTGGCATAGTTTTCGTGCTTTTTCATCAGAAAAAAGTCACAGATTTTATATTGTAGAATCAACATGATCAACACTCAAACATGAATTTTATTTAACATTTTTAACTTGATTTGATTTTAGAAACGTGCTCCAGCTCTGCAAATCGCACGGAATCATCTGTTACAAACGTGATCTATTTCCGCAGATCGTGCCCGTCTCCTGGCCGGTCCAAATAGGAGTCAGGATATTGATAGCAAGAGCTTTCTTCATATAATACTTGCACATTATAAGATCCTGCAACATTCCTTATCGCAATATATGTTTGGTTAGATGCAAAATGTTGCGTGTCTCATCAATGCCAATGCGGTAATGCTGTTGAATAGCATGGTCATCACGGATTATTGTGTACTAGGGCCGCCGGTCGGATATCTCACCATGCCAGCCTTAACGACATTATCACGCACGAAACGTCGCACACGATGGTTGCGGGTCGCTACTTGCGACAACACACAATCAAATCAAATAAAATAAAGCCTAGCACTGTCGCCGACGGCCTAGACAGATCATTGAGCCACCAGTGATGATACCGGTTTCAGCATCATCATCTAGTGGCCCATGATACTGGAGCGGAGGTCCTGCGCCACGGCGACCAGCAGGCTATTGGAGCTGCAGCGCATGCGGCCTACCAGGGATGAGACCCGCTTGCGCATGATTGCGTGATACCCATCAACGTGCGCGTCTGCGAACATCCCTGATGCGCTACATTACCGCAGCAGCCCCTACTCCAGCCCCAACTCCTGAAGCCGTTATTGTATTGGACGCGTAAGGCATTGTAGGCTTTTTGTGTATATCTGGCCCACAGGCTGCACGTGTAGAAAGAAGTACAAGACGCCTTAAAGAGTGTTTTTTAACTGGCGTTGTGCAACGTAAGAATCTGCCAGCCACCATATTACACCTCACCGACAACTCCCTACGCTTCCTTTCAACATCCACATTGTCTTGATTGTGTGATTATAATATAATAAAATATAATAAAATTATATATATAAATATATAAAATTATATAAATAATAATAAATCAAAATATATAAAATTATATAATATAATAAAATTATCCTCAGTGACCCAGGTATTTAAATTTTTTACCCAACTGAGAGGAGTACGGTAAAGCGAAACCGGAGGTACAGAGTAGCTCGTCGTACCTGCTTTGAATAGAATCAATTCACTCTTTTTACATTATACCTGTGTCCATGGGCCGCTGCGTATGTCTCACAAAGCGTTCGTAACCGTCTCAGGGCACAATATGCAGGTATTGACAGAAATTGTCAGAATTTGCTTCTTTTGGAGTGACTCGTGACCCTGAATCCGTGGGATACCGAGGCTTTCATAAATTTTATCGGAGCCTATGGTCGAAGCAGACTTGATGTCTCAATTTTATTTGGCATGAACTCAGAGATGTCTTAGTTATCAACAGGTTCAGTATCAGATCTGGTCACCGACTGATTCGATGCTCTAAACATCAATCTGAAGCTTGAACAAAACCGTACGATGATGTCCAAACTTTGACCTTATCGAATCCAAATAATGGTGGGCACTGAGAATTTCCAGAAGCTGTTTGAAGATAGGTTTTTGCCTTGGAAGACCGAAGACGCTGACGAACTCACAAGACCCTACACAATCTGGACAAAACGCTGAGAAAAAAAGGTATTAATAGCTGCCAAAAGCAGTGCACTGGCACTCGGAAGAGACTCTTGGGCCAGTGACAAAAAGACGAGAAACCACCCAAGCGACTTCGTCAGAGGTCAGGCCTTAAAAAGCGGAATGCGAAGATGGTACGACGCCTTCGTAGCTCCAACACACGCTTTAAAAAACGCAATAGAGCGAAACCGAGGTTCGAAAGTATTCACTCAGCAGCTTGGTTAGGAACCTGACGAATCTTAAAACGCACGATGGGAGAACCGAGATCAATGCTTAGACAATAGACTTCTATGACCGTTTATATGCTGCCAATGCTCCTTGTCCTTAACTCAACGTGACGATCGTGATTCTAGAGCCACCCTGAAACGCCACTATACCGACTTACTGCCAGTTACCAGTACCCGTCCATGATACAAGCTCTGCTTACCTTGCGGTTAAATTATGCTGTATGGATGGATTGGCCAGCATTATTTATTATTATTTTTATCGCTCACGACAAAATCGATTGACTGTTAAGACGGCTTATTATAACAATAAAGCCACCGGTGAGGACTGAAATACTTCAGAACTTCTGAAGGCAGGAGGAGCCCTCGTTGTACAGGAGGTGCAGATCCCCTTAAATTCCGTCTTTCATTGCTGGAAAACTACAAAGGCACGCTTCGGGAGCTTGGTGGTTCTATAATTTAAGGATGATACGATAACACCTTCTTCAAAAATTAAAGACCCATCTCACTTCTTAGCCAGGTTCTCAATATAATATTTTTTCGAAGTTAATATATTCTTCTCCGTTACAAAAGTGTCCAATTTTTACCAAATATATCTTATCTAATGCGAATTGGCCGAAAAGGAAAACTAGTTTTAACGTCCGGCCACCTCATTTATACGAACAAATTAAATCTGGCCGAAAACGAAACCACAATTCTAAGCATGATGCCATTTTCGGCCGCACACAAATCGATGACAAAATTTCGTATGAATAACAGTAAAATGGGGGCCGAAAAAGGAAATTTAGATTCCTTCGGTCGACATTAGTCAACACGATGCAAATATACTCTAATAACATCCTGATAAGTAACAGAATGAGACAACAGTATTCTGCGTCCATTCGTACTCTCTTTCGGCCCCCCGGCCGACATGTAAATTTTATGTGAGTTGCAAGTTCCATAATCCGGCCACCCCAATTTTTAAGTAATTCAATACAAAAACATTAATATTCGTATCTTAATACGTAAAATAAGTATTCCCATAGTGGAAAAACAACACATGACAATGGGTACATCGATAAAACTTGACATACTTGTCTTCCACTGAAACACGCGCCACTATTTTTTTTGTTAAATATCCGACAAGCTGACAGTTCCGTCGCAAGCGCAAAACTTAACATTTTTTTTTTAATTACAGGGTGTGTTTACACGCTCGACAATGTTATTAGATAAGAGTGTAACTATTTGAATAGACATTGAACTTGATTTCGTTTGGAAATTGTAATCGACCCTTCTAATAAAATAAATTTAATAAGAGCCTACACCGCAATGGCCGATAACAGGAGCTGGTCGGCCAGCGGGTGCACCTACCCTACCATCCGATCTATCGGGAATGCGTGTCGCCGGCTCGCCCCCTCTACTACCTTACCACTACATACACAGACAATAACTACGGAATAACGGCTACGCCCATCCAAAAATGCAGTGCAAACCAAATTAAGCCTTATGCGTAGTTGCATACGTTCGCTTACTCACACATTAGTGACAAGTTTGCATTTGTTGTCGTTATGACGTCATTTTAATGTAATCTACCCTAGTGCTGGGCACGAAATATCAGGTCACGTACCTATCGTACTGTTATTCTATGACTAGGGCATTGTACTAATAAAATAAAAATATAGTTTGTACTTCAATATTCATTTATTATTAACTAGCGACCCGCCCCGGCTTCGCACGGGTGCAATGCTTATACTAAATATACCTACTGCAGAATTGGTACTCCGGCCGATACCGCAATCGCTATGTCCCTGTCATTTTAAATCTGTAATATCTTCGAAAATATTCATTCAAATTACATGCTGTAAAGGGCAATATTAATCTATATTAAATGCACAATGTATCTAAGTTACTTAATTGGATAAGGATTAATGCTGTACTGCTTAAAATCGCCTCGTAAATAAGCCATTATTTCTCGTAAAAAGTAAAGGATAAAAAATGGTTATTGTGGGTTATCCCTAAGAGATAGACATATACTATCGTAGACTTTTTTTGTAGACCTTTTTAAGTTGTAAAATACTGTAGTACATTATTCTGATCTATCTCGTAGGGTTCAGCCAGCGTTTGCAATGTAAGGCATCCGGTAGCACTCTCAAAAAGGGGGATCTTGGGAGGAACGGGGGGGTAAAATTTTTTTGGAATCAAAATCATATGACCCCCTCTATACAACCCCCTAAAAATTTTTCATCAGTGTGACTCTGCTTGGCACCCCCCTGGGGGGCGGTGGTTCCGGGGGGCAAATCTCAAAAAGTCGGAATTTTTCCTAGGTCCCCCGGACACCCCCTACATGATTCTGCAAAAAAAACATACCTCCCCCTCCACCATCAAGGAGAACAATTATGTCAGTCAGTCAGTCAGTGGTAATCGAGCTTTATAGATAGTTAGTTATTATGATAATAAATCATAAATAAACAATTTTAATATAACATCGTATTCCTAAAATACTATGTTAAATTATGCAAAGTTGTTTTACAAATCACAACCAAGGTAATATTAAGGATAATATTACCGTGTCACAACACTAGCTCGCGACCGAGTTCTGCGGCCGTACCACGATAGGAAATCGAGCGCGCAACGTTATCGTTCACTGTGCAGTACATTGCTTTTTATAATGAGGTACCTGCCCGATGTTGACAAAAATAAGAGGCAATGTATAGTTAAACGTGATAATAAGAACGGTCGACTGTGACGTTCGTATTACTTTTAAAGATTCTATAATTTTAAGGAAAAAAGGCATTATTTAGAAAAAACAATACTTACCGATGAAAAGTTATTCCTTTATTAATATAATTACAACTTGTGGAAGAATTTCCGCAATGGGAAATGCTGCAACACACCATTTTTACACACGCACGTTTCGAGAGCAACTGAACAGCAACGAACGCACTGGTGGCGTGAGAGTCACCTGAGCGGCGACAAGGTCACGCGCGCTTACGATTTCTAGTGCCTTGTTATTCAGATTTCTGTGTACTGAACGAATCGGTCTGACATTTTTAATTGTTGTTTTTTTTGTATTGACCCCTGATGTGTAAAACTTACATTATAATAGTTTCAAATCTGCATGCTTTTGTCTTCTAATTGAATTTAAAAACTAAAGTCTTCTCTATGTTTAATAATTAATTTTAATGCTGTTATACTTATCAATTAAATTTTGATTATCTAAGACTTAAGTACACCTAAGTCTTTTACAATAACCACTCGTAATTATTGAAAGGGGAAGCACTCACTATCAAACCAAGCTATTTTCAGAATAGTTTTTTGTACTTTTTATCCAATAAAAAAAAGCATAGATGTAGGTTCTTACCTACCCGGGTCTTAACCAGGAATAACACATACTTACTTACTACCTTCTTTTTATCCCATAAATCGCTTCCCATGGGCTAGAATTAACCTTTAAACCCTGGAAATGTTCCACGACAATAATAAAATCTTCGTTAACGGAATAAACGTTTTCTAAACTCACGCGATCAGAACATATTATTATAAAATATATTCACGGGTATTTAACGCGGTACATTGGTAAATAAACGCTATAAATAGGTACCCGTGAATATTTAAATTGATTAGAATAAAGTAACGTAAAGTTTTTTTTTTATCCCGGAAGAAACACGTGCGAAGACTTTTAAAGAAACTAATAATCCTACTTATACATATATATACTTATACTACACTTATACTTGTATTACAAAGCCGAAAGTTTGTGAAATCTGAATTTTCAAAACTAGTGAACACATCAAGATGAAATTTGACGTACTTTTAGAGCATGTATAAAGCATAGACTAATGTTTAGAGCCAAGCCTAACTTAGATAATATTATACCGAAAATACGGGTGCGAAGGCGCGGGCAGAAGCTAGTATATCAATAAACCTAAGCTATGATTTATTTATAAGACAGGTATTTAGATAATCTAGATTTAAGTTGCAGTGTCGATTGAGAGTGATCGTGGCCGCGTTAGGTGCCCGGCACAGATTTAAATAGTAGAGCAACATTGTCGATTTCCGGAATACTATCATTTTGATCACATACGTAATCTTCTGATATAATTTATAAGTCCTATCTTATTCGCAATATCTAAATGCTAAATCCACTAGCAATACTTATATGACTTAAAAGTTATGGCCATGTGATTGTTGTGCCTATCGTAGATTTGTATTTTTGACCTTGGCACACATAACACCGAATACTTAGATACATGAAGGTACCTAATACGAATACAGGTTTTTGGACTAGCTAAATTAGACCCGACAAGACTTCGAGTCCCGCTCGATATGCCTTTCATTTGTGCCTACAACATTTATTGTTAATAATATTAACACACGACAGACCCATCGGAATGTAGATTTTAACGCAACACAAAATGCCAAATCAAATCATCTGTCTAAATGTTGGCGATAAGGCGAGCATGGGCTTGTATAGGCAGTCAATTCATGGTCAAATCTGTCATAACATAACAAAGGACGTCGTCATGTTGGCCCAGTTACATCGAACATAGGCTAGTGACAGCAAATCATAGTTAAAACTGTCATAAAGAAGGACGCGAAGAAAAGTAGCAATTAGGGACTTACGTCGAAACAGTATAATGCCCTCCTGCGCATTATACCCCGTGAGGAGAGGCACGTCCGCCCCCGGCAGGGTCTCCTCAGGCGGCCGCGTCAGGAATGCCTCTGGGCCCTCGGGCTCCAAGGCGGGCAGGAACGGCAGCGCCACGGTGCTCTGCAGGTCAGCAGACTTGTCGGGTGAGCCTATTGCTATCCTAGCGCCTGCTTTGACAAGCAGCTCGCTTGGAGTGGCTCGGAGGTAACCTGAGGGAAAGACAACATATTAAATTGGTGAACTCTATTGTACCTAGATTATGGAGTCATGTGGTAGAAGGATAGAGCGTATGATGCCTTGGAAAATTATCAAAAACCATAAACAAAGCTAGCTCTAACTGATAAAATCTCAGTATACACATTGTCATCCATTAGATGCAGATTAGGAGTGGCCCCTATTATATGCAGTAAGTAACCCTCGAACAGTATTTGTATGATCCTCTATTCTATTAGAATGGAACATCGCATGTATAGCTGTTATGTAGAAGTTTGTCATTTATTGCTCGAAGGCGCGCGCCCGCGGGCTCTGCGCGAGCGCGGACGGTGATAGCGCCACTCCGCTCTCGACGATGGCTCCGACGAACAGGTTATTAAGAAGGTTCTTACCAAGCAGTTCCGCCGTGCTGTTGGTGTCTATGCCCAGTTCCTTGCCCAGCTCGAAGGCGCGCGCCCGCGGGCTCTGCGCGAGGGCCCACGGTGCTAGCGCCACTCCGCTCTCGGCGATGGCTCCGTGGAACAGACCCTGATGGTAGCAGACTTGTTAAAATTTGTCAAAGGATCGTGGAAAGGGCCGCATTTGCCCTGTGTTAGTCGCACCGGAAGACACAAAGTGAATGATTTTAGTCACTAAAGTCAAGCTAAAGTCCTTTCTTCTTTTTCGCTTTTAACAATTGGACTGCCATAGGTACGCCAGATTGAATGAAGGGCAAGTTATTTATGAGAATGCAGGAAAGACTTAAATCTCGTTTAAAATGATGGTTCAAGAGTCATAAAAACTTTTACATCATCCCAAAATTCCCAAAGAACGAAAGATGTCATGTCATGCACATTTGACTGCAAAATTAAACCCTCTATTCAAAGTGTCAGTTATGTCCTCCATTGACGCATCAATAAATATCTCAGAAGCCACTTTCCGTTAATCCGACGCCTACCGTTGTTTCCCAACCGGCTACTGATCGATCAATCTGGCGGTTTAGCAACTGGGTTACTGTTCTCTCATTTCGCGCTCCGTTCCCCATTCACAGATAATCGGAACCATTCATTTGTAGCGTGTGGTAATAAATTGAGAGTTTCTCATTTATAATTTTTATGGGTAGGCCTAAGTTATTTTATTCACAAAATTATAAAATGTAAATATGAATTTAATTGTCATGTCCCAACTGTACCTGCGTAAATATTACTACACCGTGTGGTAGTAAGGTAATTCATAAACATATGTACATAATGAATGACGTAGCCGAATTTTCGGAAACGGCGGTCAGTTTCAACGGAGACTAGCTATGTGCATGCGCAGAAAATATTATAAATAAATAACGCTGGACAATTCACACAGCGTTATCTGGCCCCAAGCTAAGCAGAGCTGTTTATATTGTGTGTGGTTAATATAAAATAAACTATAACACATACCAAAAGTAGGTACAGATTAGGTAATGTTCCTAAAGTCCAAGTAATATCTACCAACTACCATTGTTTATATCTGCTGTCAAGAAGCATTATGAAGTTCATAACCAAAACACAGTTCATAATGTGAACTGTGTTTTGGTTCAAGACCAGCTAAGATAGAGCATCGTAGAGACTCTACGACGCTCTACCCAAGCATTTACACGTAGAGCAGATTCCTGACGTCCATTCTATTCGACGTTTACCACTTTCAATCAGGTCAAGAAGAAACATAAGTACGTACCTTCGAGGCTGGTGAGAGCATGTGAAGGTGCACCGACACTGCGCCGGCCGACTCGCCGAAGATCGTCACTCGGCCGGGGTCGCCGCCGAATGCTTCGATGTTATCGCGCACCCACTTCAGTGCCATCACTTGGTCCTAGAAGTTCGTTTAATTTATAGTCAGATAGTCATGTTATTGGTAAAATAATGAGTAGGTACACACGAGGGGATTGGTGATCGGGGTTTTGATATTAAAACCACGCTTGGCAGGGGGATTGGTGATCACAGTAATGGTGTTAAAATACACAGAATGTAGCTGCAGCCCTCTCTCTGGGAGGTTCCCTTAGCCGGCTCTTACAACATCCCCTGGCTGAGATGGAGGCGTCAATTCTTACGCCGCGACACGACAGCCACTGCATCCATACTACTTAGTTATTAAAATAATTCTAAAATATCTTTCTCTCTGTCTGTCTTTTAGTTACCTTTTTCACGTCAATGCGGCTGAATTTGGCAGTTAGATAGATGGTGAGATCTGTACCAGCAGGGGAGGACATAGGTACTATTTATCCGGGTAAAGCGCGTGTAAAGCTGCGGGTAGTACTAGTATAATATTTTGTCATTTGTGTTAAAGTCACGTTCTGTGAAATTTTCCTCGCAAAAGCCGTCTTACCAAATGCATGAACGTACTGAAAAGCTATATTGAGAGTAACGATTTGGCTTCTACATACAAGATTATAAATGTTTCCTCGTAGCTTTATATTGGAAGATGATGTTCTCTACAATAAAATATTATCGGTACCTACTATTCTTGTTTGGTTAGGTGGTTAGATCGTTCGCTTTGAGTTAAAATGTGAAGTGTGACGTCACAGAACAAGTGCGAGTCAACATGGATGGTAACTACAGCTTTTTATCACCCGAAACTGAGTGCAGTTTTACTTTGTGTTTTTCACCTCAGTAATTTTAAATTTTGTGTATGTTATATTTTTTCGGTAATGTATAATGTATTACTTAACCTAAATAATCGATAAAAAAAATTGAAAAATTCTATGCATACGCGTATAAGTACAGTATTGTTTGGGTCAACTGTCTCTTGTTTCTCCGCGTGTGAATAATTATTTATCTAATATGGAAGGATTGTTTTTGTTTTTTTCTGCTTGATATTGAATCTTTTAAATGAGTTACTCATATAAAACCTTATAAAACATCAAAAACATGGTTAAGCCCTTCATTTAACTTTTTTTCATAGGTATAAAAATTTTATTTTTGCTAGAAATCATTGATATACATAGAGGTCTTTCGAGTTTGTTGGTTCTGAACTGTTTTATTTCTTATCAATGCCTTCACACTCATACCAATAGCTAGTTGACTCTTTTTAAAGTAGGTTTTAAATTATTAATTATTTTCCAATTAGAGCTAAAAAATATTACCATATTTTTTTAGGACAAAACTTTGTTTTAAAAGTCTACTTTTCGTAAACAGTCGAAAACGCTGTCAGCCATATTTATCTGTGCTGTGACGTCATACGTGTCGAATCTAACAATTGACATTTAGAAAACGTTCATCATTGTAAAAATATAGACAGACCAAAATGGCGAATTTCATTAGTATGAATCGTCTTTCATGAAATTTGATTTGAGTCCTATGACGTCACAACATGGCTGACAGCAGCGTTTTCAGAATTAAAAATTAAAACATCAACTATTTAATTATTACATTGAAAAATATAGTCATCTAACACTTTTCATATCAGAAATCTGTAAATATTGGTTATGTCAAATACTACAGAAAATATTTGTTGATTGCGCCAAATTTGATATAAGTCAAGTAGATTACCTACGGCCTATTATAGGTACCAATACTCTACCAGTTACGAGAGCACAACATCTTAGGCTGATTATCGACCCCGGTGATACCATCAACTTTTTGCAGATAGTTGCGCTAATGACCATATTTCATGAACAATATTTCCACAGATAGGTAAGGTGGATCTACTTCTGATATTTATCTAAGAAATGGTAAGTACCAAACCATTAAAGCAACCTAAGCTATGATTATAATGTAGACATTATACAGTAAGAAGAAACAAAAGTGAATGTGCGTGCATACTTATAACTAGTTTACCTTTAGATAGGTAGAAGTACTTACCTAAATTCTAGTAACACAACAGCCATCAAAATGCGTAGCGAACTTGACCAACTTGGCTAAACCATGACCGTGCGATGAAATATTTGTACGCAGCCAATTATTTATTGAGTACCATAAGGTTTGGTCTTGTTCTTAATTCTTTTTCTGGGTTTCATCACATTATTTTTGTAGTGTCTTCTCCAGCTTTAGATGCCCTCAATCGTGAACTCAGAATCTAAGTAGGTATTAGGCTTATTTGAAACTGTTCTATCGAGTTGGCGCTGACCGAAAAGCTTTTTGATACTGATAGTTTTATTTAGGGTGTTACTACGCCAATCGATCGATCGTGGATCGATGGCATCGATCGATGGTGAAATGGATTAGTCGACGTCGATCCATAGTTCCTGACACACCTCTGGCATCGATAGACGATCCATCGATGGGTAAGTCGATCGGTAGCCGTCGATCAACTAAAGCTACCACACTTATCCATTGTCGTGGATCAAGGTCGATCGATGTGATCGATCGTCGATCGATCGATCGGTGTGGTAACACCCTAAGGCTTAGTTTAACTTTGGTCAGAACTGCGAAATCGATGTTTGCGGACAAATATCGCGCATCGATTATCTCGATGTCTTAAACATAACCAAATCATCCGATCAAAAACATTTCATGTAGCTAAGTAAAGAGGTTATTCATCGTCATCAACTGCATTTACCAGTCCAGTGCTGGAAATACGCCTCCTCTGATAAGCGCCTTATTAGCTCTTATAGGTAATGCCATAATCCCCACGATGGGCATGCGTGTCGGGGATCTGCAAGAGGCGCTGCTGTCCCCAGTGGATATACTCAGGCTTACAACACCCGCGGGAAGAGTTTGTTGTAGCAAATTCTAAGCCGGAATCACACGGCTGAACGCAAATTAGATTATCATATCTCCATAAAAACAGTACTTTCAGACCATATTCCCCGCCACCGCGTCCACAAGGTGGTCCGGTCTGTAGAGAATCCACACCATCACGACTAACTTGGGTTTGTACCTAACAATGGAAAGAATATAGCCCGTCAGTTACCTTCAAGCCCATATTCCCCGCCACCTCCTCGTTCTCCAGACTGAGGAAGCCGAGAGCTCCTAGCCGGTAGTTGAGGGTCACCAGCACCACGCCCGCGCCCACGAGGTGGTCCGGCCCGTAGAGGAAGGCGTTGCCGGAGCCCACTGCGAACGCACCTCCGTGGATCCACACCATCACGGCTAGCTTGGGGTTGTACCTTTGCAATGGAGATTTTGTCCTTAGTCTGATATTACCAAAGATTAAACAGGTTTCATTACGAATGTAAGCGGGTTAATTTCGAACCTTGTTTGTGTTTAAAGTACACCACCATCTAATCCATAAATGAAGGAGTTCTTCAGGGTAAAAAAAAAATACAGGCTATTCTCAGGATCAAACAAAGTGGGGAATCGGGAGTTCCATTCATTCCATCCAATGGATCCCTCTGTACCTAAGTTCTGCGTTGTTTTATGTTGAGAAGTTGTATTTTTTCATGATTTTTGACCGTTTCCTAGCAGAAATTGTGAATTTTTCAGATTTTGTTGTCCGTGAACCAACAGATACGTAGGTAAACTTTTGTTCCCTCGAAGAATGGAATGCCATAGGGATAATTAGGGTGTAGTTACCCAGAAATGTTGTCAGGTAGAGCAGGCGTATAAACGTTGAGGAACAGACAGTCCTCATCTCCCTTGTAGGTGTCGAAGAGCATGAACCGGTGCGGGCAGACGGCGCCCTCCTCCAGGGCGTCGCGGACCCCGGACCAGGGCTCCAGCGGCGCCGGCGGCCGGAAGCGCAGCGAGCCACGGGGGGGCTGCGCGTATCTGTACATATAGAACATGATAAACTAATGCCCATTCTTTTCTTACCAGCATCAATTGTGCCTCACATAATTATAAATTTGAGTAGCTAACTAAAAGCAAAATAATCTGATAGCTTACTAGAACATTTTCATCACATTTATCAGAGACAAGTAGTTAGTCTGTTAAGAACATTATTTACATTAGTCCCAGATTATAAGTGACAAGGGATACCATAGTGGCAATCTGGCTGTGCCTAATGAATAAATCCCCTATATTAGCCAAGCCATAGCAAACGCCCCAGAATTTAGAGCCTGTAAAGCTTTGCCATAGCTCGGACTACACGTGACCATAATGTGCCTAAGTATTTCAATAATTATTATAGACATCAGCATTCCTCGGATTCCTGTGTAGGTTACCTAATTCCCTTGAAGCTGTAGTAGGGCGTTTACTGCCGCGCAGCGAGCCGAGCTGCGTTGCCACGTTGCCTTCGCCGACGCGCCTGCGGTCCACCAGCACGTGCACTATCCAGTAGCCTGCGCAGGGCATGCTTCAGTTAGACCTACTGACAGTTACCTGATTCCCTTGAACTATAGTAAGGCGTCTGCTCCGTGGTCCTTGCCACGAGCCGGCGGCCGCGCAGAGAACCGAGCTGCGTTGCCACGTTGCCTTCGCCGACGCGCCTGCGGTCCACCAGCACGTGCACTATCCAGTAGCCTGCGCAGGGCATGATGCGGTTAGACCTACTGACTGTTACCTGATTCCCTTGAAGCTGTAGTAAGGCGTCTGCTCCGTGGTCCTGGCCACGAGCCGACGGCCGCGCAGCGAGCCGAGCTGCGTGGCCACCATGGGGCCTCCGCCGACGCGCATGCGGTCCACCAGCGCGTGCACCAGCCGCGCCGCGCGCGCCGGCACCGCCTGCAGCCTGCGCAGAGCGTGCTTCAGGCCTACGGACTCGCTCACTGTGCTCGACAGGCGACGCCATGCTCCTGATACCTGAAAATAAGCTAGTCTCAAACATCTATCCCTGACTTTTACATCCATGAAGTTATAAGTCAGTAGTGTTCGTTTGGCGGAACTTTTGTCGATGACTTGTAAAGCATAAACGTAAACATAAATACCCTACCAGGACGCACGTTTGCTCATCGTTTATATAGCTAATATTTCACGCATAGTGGATAGGAGAGTATTTTACTTACATAATACCCAACATTATAGTAACCAGCCTAGTCTTTCGAGTAAAACAAAAGAACGTAAGTTTTCTGATGCTTTCTGCAGCGGAACCAAGAGCTTCATGTGCCACACTGCCGCTGTGTCATTTGATGTTAATCGGTCAAAAAAGTGAACTGGAATCAATAGGTCAGTTTTCTCAATAGGGAGAAAACTGACCTATTGATTCTCTCTCATTTCCATGCCATTTATCGAATACCAAAACACGCAGTTCAAAGCGCTCGCAAATTAAATAAAGCACTATAATTTGTTGTCGGTTATTTTAAAGCTTTTGCGTGCGTTTAAACACAGTTTTCAGCTCATTAGGTTAATGCGAGTCGGGAAGGTGTAAGAAAGGCACGTACGGACAGTTTGACCACACACATTGCCACTGCAGTTGACATGGTAATTGAGGGGCTGGCGTAAACACTTTTGAATTGTCTTTTGAGTTGTTGTTGAAATAATGCCTCGCAGTTAGCCTACTACAATTTTACTAAACATGTCAAAAAGTTAAAGTGGCCATTGTAATACCGTTACATATATATCGTTCTGGCTGAAATTGCCAAGATATTGAGAAAAATATCTTTATTACATTTACATGAAAATAACAGTCAAATAATAGAAAAAAATTAGACGAGTATTTACCTACAATTGAACTAACTGCAGACTGTTGCAATTTTTATACATATTATATGTAGATTCTTGAGAAAAAAACCAAATTATAACCTTATAACTCCAAATAAAACCTCATGGACAAATAAAATGCCTTGCCTTATCAAATTATTTTGGATTAAGAATTTGTGATGTAAATTACTCAATGGAATGTGATGAAATACAATTTGGTTCTTTTGTAGCAGATATGCATGTAAGGAGCCTCTTGACATTTATAGTTGCAATCGAACATAAATAGATAAATCACTCAAAAGATTGTAAATTGCGAAAAATAATGAATAAACGACCTTCTCTACAAAATGTTAAATAACTTTCATAATCCAACAATAAGCTGTGCCCAGACAAGTATAACAATGACGCTATAAAAACAAACAATAGTTTAGTATGCGAGGAGCCGAGCCCAAGCTATAACATAATTTAATCAAGTATACAATGGACTGCGATCGTGGTCAATCTGATCTGAGACTCTACCTTGCAATGAATCGATTGCAAGATCTTCAATCATGCTTGCGATCGACGCACCTAATCCAGTAAATCTAATTAATATTAAAAATGCGAAGGTTTGGATGTTTAGATTAGATCCTCTTTACGACAAAACTAATAAACGGATCGTGCTGAAATTTTGCATAGTAGGTAAGTAGTTCTAGACTTCTATGGGTTAACTGAAAGATTTTTATCCTGCAAAAACGCGTCCAAGCCGCGGGCAAAAGCTAGTATAAATCATATACAATTTGATTTCTTAGAACTTTTTTTTTTATATAATTTGATTTCTTAGAAATTCCCCTGAGTGTGAGGGCTTACGTATATCCTGCGATAGCATTGGTCTTCCGTGGAGGCCAAAATGAAGCGCGTGAGTCACGGCGTAACTCACACATAAACAGGACAATATTAAAAGAAAACACAAATAAAAACAAAAAAAAACAAGATAATGTACATAATTAACTCCATTGGTTCGTTTACATTACAGTAATGATGGACCATTGTAGCGTATTTTGACGTGACAACGTCTTATAATTCGATAGAGCCGGCTGCACGCACGAAAAAACATGACGTCATGCGGCGTTACCTCGCATGCGGCGTTACCTCGCATGCGGCGTTACCTCGGTCTGCGTTGTCACGTTCAACTATCGTCAGTAAACCGACTTTACAGACAACCATTTTTGTTGGTGCAAAGGTCCTACTCGTAAACTGAATACTCTGCTTGCAGTTGCATGATATAAAGTGTATTCATGTCATTACTTTGGAGTTCATCTCCGGGGATTTATTGACGTTGTATATTAAAACCAATAAAGACTTGTGCGTATTTCGGTCATGGTCCACAAGAAAAAATATGATGTAGGTGCATGTTTCCATGTATTTTGAAATGTTTAAACCAAATAGGTAATATTTATTACGCTGGATGGTATGCCACGGATCTTTAATTAAGTAATCTATACTAATATTATAAAGAGGAAAGATTTGATTGTTTGTTTGTTTGCATTGAATAGGCTCTGAAACTACTGAACCGATTTGAAAAATTCTTTTACCATTAGAAGTCCACATTATTCCTGATGAACATCTACTTTTTACCGCGGGAAAATGCTTCGTTCCTACGGGAAAAGGGGTAATAGGACAACGGGTAGTAAGAATGCAGCTATTATCTCAAATAAACTTTAACTTTAAAAGTTCGTTATTTCAATGGGTAAAAAATTTTGGGCATTTGGAAAAGTCATGTAAAATAAAGTACGGTACCTACCTTTAATATAGGTTAATAGGAATAGGACCTCTATTTGTTATTAGCGGTAGTAAATTACTGTTCATTTGAAAAACTAGGCTAATATAATAATCCTTGATTATATTGTAATAAAATATGATAGAATTATAGATTCGGTAGGTATCTAGTACAAGTATTTTGTAACTCTTAATTCGTATACTTACTAATTTCCAAGCGTGAGGCATCATTTGGTTTTTCCAAATAGCAAAATGAAATACTTAGTTAAACTGATTAGGTACCTAATATTTGCCATTTCTAACGGCGAATCTCAATTCTGGGAAGTCAAATTCGAAGCTAGGTACTAGATTTCAAAATAAACCACTTCTCATGCTTTAAATTCCATATCCCAGCTAATTTCGTCATTAACCACCACAATTTAAAGGGTAATTTTTGAAAAGAATGAGATATTGCTCCATCTTGGTGGTAATCTGTAGCAATTTACCAACAATTTGATCCATGGTAAGTATAACAATGCCGGCTACGTAAGGCCACGACTGAGACTTGAACAAATAGGGTCATTCAGATTTCATCCTACATCACACTTCACACCAATAATTTTATAAATGCGAAAGTTTGGATGGATAGATGGATGGATGGATAGATGGATGGATGGAAGTTTGTTACCTCTTCACGCCAAAACTACTGAACGGATTGGGCTGAAAATTTGCATACAGGTAATTGTAATCCTGGAATCAAACATAGGCTACTTTCTATCCGATAAATCAGTTCCCGTGGGATAGAAATCACCTTTAAACGTTTCTATAGAAACAACGCGTGTGAAACCGCGGGGCGCAGCTAGTTATTGGATAATTTATCCACTGCCTATTAAGTAGTAACTAAGTACCAATCCTTACTATTAATTAAATAATTAAGCTGAAAACGTGGCCGATGATAACGCAAACTATTTATCATGTTAATGATTTTATGAGTTTTAAATGTACTTATGTGAATATGATGCTTTTAATTTGAAATTAATCTACACTCGAGAGCAATGAATCCGGGTCACTCAAAGAATCCAAAAAATCTCGGAAAGTAAGAATGCTAGGTTAATGCAATAAATTGTATTTAATAGACAATTTAATACTCCTTAAATGAAAGTTAAAAAAATATGAGTCACCATACATTTTATTTACACAAAATTACATAAAGAAAAAAAACTGCTGATCTCTCCTTAAAACAAAAATAGGAAACATGAAATTTTTGAACTTTATGACGATTTTCTTGAATTTCAATACTTCGTATTACCTCCTCGTGCTTCCATTACTGCGTTTACGCGGTTTGGCATGCTGTACACCAAGTTCCTTATACGATTTTGGGCAATATTCTCCCATTCCTCTGTGAGAGCAATTTTGAGCTCAGGAAGCGTGATTGGGGGAGGGTTTCGTTGTTTTACGCATCTCCCTAGCTCGTCCCAAGCATGTTCGATCGGGTTGATATCCGGGCTGCGCGCTGGCCACTCCATACAAGTAATGTTCATCTCTTGAAGGTAGTCATTCACAATCCTACCTGTATGAGGTCGGGCATTGTCATGCATAAATATAGCATCCTCACCCAAATTGACCATAAATGGACCAACGTGTTCGTTGAGGATTTCTTCCACATATCTTACGCTAGTTAAAGAGCCGTTTTCTATGATCACCAGCTCTGTGCGACTTTCAGAGGAAATTCCGGCCCACACAAGTACAGACCCACCACCGTAGGCTACTTTTTCTTCGATGCATGCTTGCTTGAATCTTTCCCCTGGTCTTCTATACACTCTGTGTCTTCCATCGTGCTTGTAGAGCATAAATTTTGATTCGTCGGAGAACATAACTTTCGACCAATCTTCAATACTCCAATTTACGTGGTTCTGGGCATATCTTAGTCTTGAAATACGATGGCCACGCTCCAGTTTAGGGCCGTTTGCAGGTCTAAGGGGTTTTAAGTTAGATTCAGCAAGCCGACGTCTTACTGTCCATGCACTTGGGTTACTTCCTCCGAGGCGTCGAAACTGATTTGTGAGTTCAGTTCCTGTGAGAAAGCGATTTCGAAGCATGGTGTTCACCAAGTATCGGTCTTCTCGTGCTGTGGTACACCTAGTTCTGCCCGTTCCTGGTCTGCGTAGGTTAGAACCAGTTTCTTCGTAACGTCGGAGAACTCTTTGTACTGTTGACAGCGACACACCGACAGTCCTGGCTGTATCGCGCTGACTCCGGCCGGTTTCCACCAATGTAAGTATTCTGGTGCATTTTTCAAGTGTAAGCGACATGATTTCAGCTTGAATAATGAATATTGAGCACTATCAACCTGGTTTATGTACCAACATAAATGACAGATTACAAACAAAAGCAAAAACAAATCCTGTAATTTCGTAGTTCCATCTTCGACAGTGTTCCCTTTTCAAATTTGATTTTTTTATGATATAACTTTACAATAACTAAGAAGTTTTAATACTTTCATTTAAGGAGTATTAAATTGTCTATTAAATACAATTTATTGCATTAACCTAGCATTCTTACTTTCCGAGATTTTTTGGATTCTTTGAGTGACCCGGATTCATTGCTCTCGAGTGTATTTTAGTTGTTATTTAAAATTTATGTATTATTTACATAACTCATTAATAAGTGACCTGTAACTTGTTTAAGTTATTAATAAAGAACTATGAACTATGAACTTACCACTTACTTAGTTACCAATCCTTTCAAACCAAGCTGAAGACACGCTATGGTGCTCATTCGGGTCTACTTGATGATGATGATGATCCAAACCTGAACCACATACCAAAAAACCAAAACAATCTCGTCATGTGTGACCATAATAAACCAAACCACAGTTGGACCAAAGGTGTAAATATTGTTCGTGTTTATGCCCCCGTTGCTGGTCAGATGAACGAATACGTAGGAGCAGGGTCACGCACGTTGCATCATACATAACAATAAAGAAGACCGTAATAGCTTGTATGAATGCGTTTCTACTTCTCGTTGCCCAACTTGCCGAAGATGTTTAGGACAAACCCTGGAAGATGATTATTCTTGTGACATACAACGTGCGCGGTTTAAGAAAAGGTTTATTTTCGGAAAAATAGCATTAGCAAGGCTGTTTGCGTAAATAGGCCTATTCCGAAATTCTACGTTTCGTGGTTTAGTTTAGTTAGAATACTTTGTTCTCAGGATATGATGAGAGATCTAATTATATGCCTACGTTCTATTTTTATGTTCCTATAATAGCCAGTGTTCTCGAAGATAATCTCAAAGGTAAAATGGAGCTGTTTCAACCGACTTCAAAAAAGTAGGAAGTTATCAATTCGGCTATATTTAATGTTTAATTAGATAAATAAATACAGAAATTAGTACAATAATGAGTATTAGAACTAGTTCTATCGAAAATACAATCGGACAGTTACATTTTAATGACGTTTTTGGCAGAAGTTTTCTTACATTAAAGTTTACTAGACGATCGCCTCGCAGTTTCACCCGCGTAGTTCCCGTTCCCGTGGGAATTCCGGGATAAAATATAACCTATGTCACTTCCTGAAAAGTAAGCTTCCTAACGGTGGAGAATTTTTCTAATCGGTCCAGTAGTTTGGGAGCCTATTCAATACAAACAATCAAATCTTTCCTCTTCATAATATTAGTGTAGATAAAATCTACGTCAAAGTTAACTAACGAAGCTGCTAATTGTTCGATTCTATTTCGAAGAACACCACCCCAAGTTTCAAATCCTCGCTCAAGTTCTCAATTTCTGACGAAGACGAGAGGAATCTCTACCCCGAAAAAACAGATCCTGATTTTTTCAAATTCTTTCCTATAATGGGGATGAAGATTATTTTACTATTTTCTAGAAAAAGACCTAACCCGTCAATTCATGTTTTATTTAAATAGATAAATCTAGTGCATTTTAATTTTAAGAGAGCAAAAGAGGGCTACTTTGTTATGGTAGTATGAAAAACAAACCAACTGACTGAAACTAATTAAATTAACCATGACACAACATGCCTTTCGGGCACGCGCGCGTTGAAGTCTTTTGTAAGAAAAAATCTATGAACTCTCAATGACTTATGCAAAAAATATTAATGAATACTTACACTCATAAGTAATTAATTTAAGAATGTTGCACAAATGATAAATTATCTTCTGAGCACTACGTTTTCAGTGTAGATAAAGGTGCAGGAATTCAAAAACGGTTTATGTTCTTTTACTGTATGGAAATTAATAGAACCAATAAGGCGCTATAGACTGTTTTAGGCTAGTGTCGTTGTAAGCAAATAAATTATGTACCTACTAGGTACCGTTGTTTAATTATGCACATTAAGAATTTCTTTAAAAAATTCAACGAAAAAGAATTTCTTTATCCATGTATAGTCTCCAAAACTATACATAATTTTACATAAATATTCTTTGAAAGAATAAAAATTTAATTTTTACATTTTTAATTTCATTTCAGTATTTACTTACTAAATAATAGTACTAAATAATATTGAGGCATATTAAAGTTGCGGTAAGTATACCGGAATTTTATAAAAATTAGTAACAAAGTAACTGAAATCAACTTAACTAAACACGTAGTAGTGTTAATAATATAATTATATCGCCTATAGTAGGTATAATAGTGCACGCGCGCGTTGAAGTCTTTTGTACGAAAAATTCAAAAAAGTCAAGCGCTTTCAAACTTTTCTTCAAAAACTATGCAAAAGTTGGTAAAAGGTAAGTTAGGTAAGGTACTTAGTTCTAGAACTTATTTGTCTTGTTATTTGTGGTTACCCATTCATTTATTTAATTAAATATTTGTATTTTTAATGTACCTACCTACCAGCGCAAAATTATCTTCTGGTTATTTAGGTTTACCTACTTGTGTGCTCTTTGTTGATATTGATAGTTTTAGAGCTAGACCTGGACTAACATCCCAACTTAAAATAAATATGCTCTTTTTTTTCTCTCGAACGCATGTGAAGTTGGTAACTTTTAATAAATTATTAGACCATGTTAGGTCACCCTCTTAGACAATCTAAAAGAAGTATTGAAGGTCATGGGAGGGAAAACCAGCACGGTCACTCAAAGAAGACCAGGAAGATTCTGCGCTTTTGGACGGAGTTGGGCTGGTTTATAAGGTGTACGTACCTTCATGGAGTTGAGACTTGTAGCAGCGTTCGCGACGACATCCCCCAGGGTAGCGGGCGGCAAGGCATTGCTGCGTAGCACGAGACAGCACGCGCAGATCACTGCTGCGCGCCACCAGCGCACGCGCATCCTCGGGCTTGCTCTGCGATGACGGCAGGCGCTCCTCTCGCTCGCAGGATGCGAATGTCCTTCCGTATCTACTGTATAATATGAATACATGTTAATGTCAATCAGAAATATTCAAAACAAGTAATTTTTAAACTAATTTTCAGAATGCGTAAGTTTAACATAAGTAATAACTTCTTTAAAAAAAATTAAACGCATTCGACTCGTCGCGTCGCGGTCGGAACGGAACGGAACTAATCAAGGAGCTTGTCTTACGAGACAAGCTCCTCCGTGACTCCAACTAAACAGGCTGCTCGTCTATTATCAATAAATAAATAAATTAATTACTTACTACGACAAAAAACAAATAGCAAACGAAAACTTCTGTTTACAGACGACTAGCTTCTGCCCGCGGTTTCGCACGCGTATTCTTGGTATAATAAGTAGCCTATTATCTAAGTCAGGCTTTGCTCTAAACGTACGCCAAATTTCATCTTGATCTGTTCGGTAGGTTTAGAGATCCTAGGTACCTAACAAAAATTCAAATTTCACACACTTTCGCATTTATAATATTAGTAGGATATGAGTATTAATGTGAGGCCGCAGAACATTCCCTTCGTACATTTTTTGCGACATCATCCGGCGGGCCCTTGGTGACAAAGGCCCGCCGGATGATGTCGCATTAACGTACCAGATATTCTCGAACCGAATGGTCTGATGCGTGACGATGCAGCGATGGTAAGAGGCAGGACTTGTTATTCAGATTTCTGTGGGCCCGACGGTATGACACTCACTAGTCCCGTGGGAGTTGGGGAGGCCCATTGTGTGGGACGCTACATGAGTCGACACACTTGCGCCTTCCCATCTTCCGAGGACATCCGTGAGGGCAGGTGCGGCGGCAGATTTGGCCGAAGATCTCAAGAGGCACAAATATGCAGGTCTCGACAGAGCCTACGTAGCTACCTACACATTTGCTTCCCTTGGAGTCCAGACCCTAGATCCGTGGGGTACCGTTATGTAGATGTAGAGAATGGAGGTAGGAAATTTGGGTTAGGGTACATCTGGTCCGAATCTCAAACTCATGCGCGGACGAGATGTCCACTTCACTTTGAGTACAGGTACATCTCGTCCAAATCGAAAATCTCTTGGTTTTAGATTCGGATGAGTTGTATTGTAGGTACCCTCAACCAAAAGTGAGGGGACATCTCGTCCGAATCGCTTCGCTACTTTTCAAGGGTTCTGTTTACCTAGATTTAAGGACTTTTTCTAACTTTACTACCTACAGATGAATTCTCTGGTGGGCTTTTGGGGAATGACCAACCATCACAATAAGTGAAAGAGTAAGGTGTAAGGTACCATGGTACCTATAGGTAAACTGTAGAATACCACACTCACACAACAGATGAAAACAAAAACCCGGAACAATTGCATAACTGTTACCGAGCCGTTTCTAAATTGCACCCTGTGGACTGTATGGCAGACTGATTGTGATCTAGGTATTACTTCCTGCTCTGGTCGGTATAATATCGTAAAATATTCACTTTTTTAAAGTGAACACACAAGTACAAATATGTACTTAGATCGTAATTTTTTTTCAAAATCTTTAAACTCATTCTATAACGCTGAAGTTAAATATCTTCCTCGAACAACGATAAGTTAAATATTTTTAAAAAACTTATAGGTACCCTAGCACCTACCCAAATAATAGGAACCTAGGTAAAGTATACTGGTACTTTACCTAGTTTGGGTTTTAATTTTAATTACTTAATATCAAACAGAAAATCATAGAAACCAAAGATGATAGGTACCTAGTTAAAATTATATTTCGATAGAGCTCTAGATGGTACAGCTGGTACAGCTCTGAGCTTAAGCTTCAGAATTTTCAATACGAAATTAAACTAAAATTATAATTTTACCTATAATTCTTAATTCTCCATTGACATACCTTCATTAGGGGAGGCCTATGTCCAGCAGTGGACTAATATAGGCTGATGATGATGATGATGATACCTATAATTCATGGACTTACAATTCTCAATTCTCCATGGATTGAAGGCAGTAATTTATAGACCTAGGAAGGTTAATAAGTAAATAAAAGATGCAATAGCTGCAATGAAACCAATGCCACAAAGTTCGGCTGTCTGTCACATATCGGTTCAATAGCTTAGTAGGTTACTAAGCTAGAACAAGATCACCAATGATTTCCCATCAAAGTAGGGAACCTCTGTAGGTAGGTACCTACATCCTAGAAAATAACGAAGTAGATACAGTAAAATAGAGCCCATGTAAATTATCCAATAGAATGATAACAAACCAGCCGAATTACATAATAACTAGGTAGATACTACCTACATTCATATTAGCAAACATAGCTTACCCAAATATGTTTCGTGCTTCTACTTCAGCCACTCGCACTCACTTTTGTGAACTAAACAGTAATACCAACTATTTTTAGAATAAGCTTGGAAAGTGGTGTTTTTATGGAGAGTTATAAAAAACCGCCAATTAGTGTTTTGTTGGTGATAGTAGTGTAGGTAGTAACGCGTTTTCGTTTCTCGGTGGCGTGGTTCAACTGACGACGCGTCTTCGGCCGGTGTCGTCGTCGGTGGAGGTGGTAGCTCTTACTCAACAGTACCCTCACCCGTTCGTTACCTACCTGATACCTCTACCTACCAGTAGATGATAGAGACACTGTTATCCAACAGATTCCTGTTTCAGACTGACATTTATACAAATTGGGTAGGTATGTGCCTATTTCCAACGTTTTGGTTGTTGGTGAATAGTTATTAGAATAGTTATCATAGTTAGATGATGCGGTGTGGATTGTCCAGCATTATTTATTTATTTATTTATTGACGGGATCGCATTTATCCGCACACGATAGGTATTAGATCCTCAACCTCAACCTCAACAGCCTGAATTGGTCTACTGCTGGACGCAGGCCTCCCCCTGATAAGCGCCTTGTTGGTTTTTATCTCATGGGGATAATGCCCATAATCCCCACGCTGGGCATGCGGGTTGGGGATCGCAGTTCGGTGGTAGAAAAGCTACCTTTTGTTATGTCCCCTACAATAACACAACGCCTGAGGAACACCTGCTAGACTCAGGAAGCAACCACTGGATAGGTTAAATGATAGGGATGGGCCGAAATTCGTTTTACATTCGGTTAGAACGAATTTCGGCAGCTTGAGCCGAACTTCGGCATTCGGCCGAAATTCGGTTTAAAAGTTGAACATACCGAATGTAAGAAAAAAATAAATTACCTACACAAGCAAGCAAGCACAATTTTGACTGAAATTAATAGAAATCATTATCTATCATAGTAACCGTAAAATAAGTTTAGGCCTTTTTATTACCCACTCATTTATTTAGTTAGGAACATATATAAACCTTAACTTGCGGTGTGATAAAATTTAAATTGATCTTTGCAACAAGCAAATAACAAAATTTATTAATTTAAACCTCGTTAATCCACTAACTTAAATCAAATAATTCGTTTCGTAAACAAAAGCACGCGACACACTGATGACGTATTTGCTAATGACGGCCGGCTCAGGGTCACGCGGGGGAGCGCGGAGTGCGGGCGGGGGGCATCTAGTAACAAAATTCATGTAAGTGCGTAAACAAGTCACGTAGTGTCGCTCTCAAGAAAGCGCGGCGAAATTCAACCGAAGTTTGGCCGAATTTTTTATGTCAACCGAATGTTCGGCCGAAGTTCGTATTCGGTTCAAACCACATTCGGCCCATCTCCATTAAATGACCCTAAAGTTCTATCCCTTGAACGCCACAGTGGCGTTCAAGGGACAGAACTTTTGGGTGTCCTTTTGTAGTAGTGGCGCCACTACTACAAAAGGATGGTCGGAGAGGTGATTTAGATCAAGAAACAACCGAATTTTAATCGTGGAGATGACTTCATGATTAAAATTCGGTTGTTTCCGTCTCTCTTCATCGTGGAATCCTGTTTTTAAAAAGAGTGTGCTCCGAGCCGAGTCGGACACGGCCAGTGCAGTGTTGTGTTCCTTCCTGATTCTGAAGACGAATTGTGGGTTAGGTACTACCCTCAAATATCAAAAAGAATTGAGAAAATTGACTGACGGTCGTCGTATATCCACTACTGTGGATAGGTAAGGTACCTACTGCCGTCAATTTTCGGCTGTAACTTCGAGTAGGTACATCGAGTCGCCCCGTGACCGCATTGTTGCTTAGCCCACCTGTTACCCCCCTATGCATCATTGTATCAGTTTACTTCTATTTTTCCTACCAAGTTTCTACACTAAAAACTACAACTACGGTGTCAGAAAAACTAGCTGAATCTCGGAAAAAAAAGTAGATTTTAAAGCCGCCACACACAGAAGCCGTGGCCGGACCGGAGGCGAAAGCGTGCGAGTTGTATCATATGAATTTATATGATAGACAACGCACACGCCGCCGCCGCGCCGCCGCGGCTAAGCCACGGTAATATTATCCAACAGTATTTGGACTCGGCCGTATCTTTGAAATAAATGCCTACAGCCGCGCGGTAGGTAAACATGCGATAGGGCTGCCCGCCTCCACCATTTTAATTAGGTACATTTGCCTACTTTGTGTTTCCATTTAGTTTTGTGATTGTAAATATAGGAAGGTACTTTTTTTATATAAACAAATAAAATACTTTGTGAATTGAATGGGAAGTGTTCAATAAAAATGCGTGTTGTATTTTGATTGGTAGATTTCATTAAAAAACCTGTTTAAGTTTGAATAACAAATCGGTCTTATAAATTTGCGACCGAAAAATATTTGCGCCTCGACTAAGACGTACCTACAAAATGCTTTATATTAAATTTTAGGAGATTTTTTTGGAGAAAAAGGAATATCTTTTACTTGGTTATAGATACCTGCAGCTACTTTATTAAATATGTACCTGAACTTATTTTTAGAGAAAAAATTGCGCGGTTATTGTTAAAAAAACATCACACCATCCGTTCGTCACTGCGGCACAGCCGCGACTGTCTGCAATTCTGCATGCTGAGCGCATGCCGAGATCGAGGCGCGTAGGTATAGCTCGCGTTTCGCCCGTTTGTATGAAGTCGGATTACTTATAGGATAATATTACCTTGGCTAAGCGGTGCACGGCCGTGGCGGCGGGCCGGCTCAGCGACACAAACAGCCGCCGCCGCCGCCCCGGCGCGTAGCCGTGGCGACGCGGTGGAGAGTTGGAGGCGTACTGAGGTGAGGCGTAGCGTGCGTGTCAGCGTTGTTTAAAATAACCATGGTACAATACAAATAAACAAGGTATGCTACTCCGAGATCTTCCCAAGCTACGTCACTGTCCAACTGCCACAAAAATAGGAGGTTACGTTCATTTGCCGGTGACTATCAAACTTTTATTGACGCCGCCGGTGAATCACTCGCGTTTTGATCGGATAAATCTTTAAATTAAAATGGGCAGTTACTCTATCCGTAACTATAAGTGTGAAGGGCATTATGGTTCTTTAGCGTCCTTGGCCCGCTCTTATTTTGGATATAGGTATAAAAGTATTAACGACATTTTAATAGCAACAAAGAATCCAGTCATCCTCTTCGCAGACGACTGCACTGTTGTCTTTAATAATCACGACGAAATCTATACAAGTCTGAAATCTATAATTGGTACAGTGGCTAAAGAGTAATAATTTATTATTAAATTTGACCAAAACTAAGCTCATGAACTTCAGACAAACACCGACTGGAATATTACCACCGAAAATTATCTTTGTTGAGGATACTGAGATATGTAATACGATTACAACAAAATTTCTTGGCCTCTACATAGACAGCAATATGAAATGGCAATCACATTTGGACTTTTTGCATGAGAATGTGCTGCAATCCGCGTATGCTTTACGGAAATTAAGAAAGGTGGTCAACCAAAAAGCTGTGTTAACAGCATATCATGGTAAGTGGTCTCAAGGCTAAGATATGGCTTAATTTTTTGGGGCAATAGGTACAGTAAAAATCTAACGTCTATTTATCGCACAAAAGAGCTGCATGAGAGCAATCTGTGGTATTAAAAAAAGGGAAAGCGGTCGACCATATTTCAAAAAACTTAATCTCCTGACATTGACTTCACTATATATTTATGAACTTGCACTATTTATTCGACAAAACCCGGGACTATTTTCTTATATTATATATAACACTAACTAGACGATCGCCTCGCGGTTTCACCCGCGTAGTCCCCGTTCCCGTGGAATTCCGGGATAAAATATAGCCTATGTCGCTCCCTGAAAAGTAAGCTTCCTAACGGTGAAAGAATTTTTCAAATTAGTCCAGTAGTTTCGGAGCCTATTCAATACAAACAAACAATCAAATCTTTCCTCTTTATAATATTAGTAGGTACCTAATCTATCGACAAGCGGCGACAAGACTGTTTACCACTTAGGAACAATATTATAACACTAACAAGCGGCGACAAGACTGTTTACAACTTAAGAATAACGTGGAAACAGCTTTACTTAAAAAAATTGGTTGCCTGTAAAGTTGGTATACGGGCGAAAGTTTTACGTGACAACGACTTCTCATTGTGAGCGCATAACGTGAGCGGAGCGTAACGCGTAACGCAGTTTCTTGAAGTGTCACCCGGCAAACCAATTTATAAGACGTTGTCACGTCAAAAAGTATTTTTGTAATGGCACCCAAAATTTATATTATATACTAGCTGCGCCCCGCGGCTTCGCCCCCGTGGAAATTTATGTTTCCAACTTTCTTAATTTTTTCTTTCATAAGAACCTTCTCCTGACAATAACAAACACAACAAAGAAAGAATTAGCGAAATCGGTCCAGGCGTTGTTGATTGTTGAGTTATGCGCTTACCAACACATTTTGCGATTCATTTTTATATTATAGATATACCATTTACCAACTGACATTAGGAAGTGTAATGACATCATAATACCTATTTAAATCTAACCTTTTTAGTTATTTACTAAGTAAGACATTTTACAATTTGCATGAATTTTTTGACGCAGTTTAGTAGTAAATGTAGAGTTCATAGTAGTTGATTCTCGTTGCAATTTAGTAAACGCATTAATTTTCAATTCTTCAACCTTTTCCTGGTAAGCTTCACTATTATTAATATATTTTTTTCATTTGATGAATTATGTAAAATTTGTACGCCTAATGGCAGATCACAGTGCTCTTATTTATATGTCTGAACATCCCTGTAATACCTGTGTATCACAAATGAATAAATGAATTTGAATTTAAATTCCCGAAAAGAGAATCTATGGCTGAAAAATGTTCCTGCTATTAGATAAATTTCATTTCAAGGGGAAAATTGATTTACCCATGTGCAGAGTTCATTTTAGCGTTGCTCAAAATATGGAAACTAAGTTTGAAAAATTTCATGGATAACCTAAAACCTAGATCTAGATCTCGAATCTCCCAAAACTAAAAAGTTTGAGAACCACCGCAGCGGATATGACGTACGCTTGGGAAAACCCACGTGACCGCTGTTTCTCGGAGTAGCATACCTTATTTTTTTGTACCATGATGATAACAACTACCTACCTATTGCGGAAGTACCTGCCACTCAACGGGGTTAGCGGGGCACAGGGCGTGCCACTTGAGGGGATAAGTAAGGAGTGTATGGGATAAGTAAGGTGTGTATGTATATTATTTTTATTTATTTATTTATTTATTCAATTCACAGTCATTCTCACAGAGTGCAAGCGTCGCGTCGCGGTGCGTAGGCGTGCTACTAGCAGCGGAGTTACGAGTTGTATTTATTTACAAAATTTTTAGCTTATGTTATGATTATGACTTATGACCATCGAAGTAAGTAAAATTCGGCTTATGACCCCAAAAAGGCGCTAAATAAAATGGAGTAGGTTTACCGAAAAATTTATTTTATTAGTCCAACCACATCGTTGTTTATACGATTGCCGTATAAAAGATTATAAAAATGATTTACATCATCTTTACAATAATGCAACGCCGCCATGACCTACACACACACAAGGCTCCAAAACGCCTCCGCGAGACGCGACGATGTGAAGACAGCCGCACCGCGATCGCAACGCCTGGCTCGGTTACACCATCCGCCACCGCTCCGGCTTCTGTGTGTGGAGTGTGGACTATAATTAGATGTTCCTTAATCCAGTTAGATTTCCTTCGTCCATGTTTGTGATTGACAGACAGATTAATTGAAATAAAGCGACGACAGTGACAATGACAAATAAAAGGAATGACGTCACGTCAATCAATTTATGTTATCCATCCATCCATCCATCCATCCCCCCCCCATCCACCTTTCCTTCCTTCCTTCCCTTCCATTCTATTGTTGCTTGGTTTTCGTCTGTTTTTTATAATAAATTGCAAATTATACGAAATACAAATCCTTTGTTCCAAAACTCGTACTTCCCAAAGTTTTTCCAATCACCTTGTTAGCTAATTTGACAAGAGTTTTTTCTGGAATCGCAATATCCATCCTTCAAATTATGTCGGCAGCTCAGGGGCCAAGTGCTCCAAATACATCAGAAGATCTCCCACCGCCCTACTCCGCCGTGGTTGGGAATTCCCAGTATGGCTTTGTGATGCCTGTTGGAGATCATGTTCCGGTGGTTGGCCAATATCCAGCCCCAAAGCAGTTTACAGCCCCTGGAGTGTATCCTCATCCAACGCCTAGCGTGTATCCCCACCCGAATATATCAGTGACTTCCACGCAGCCACACCTAGGCGACGGGCCGCCGCCACCCCCTGGCCTGCCCATGGGCCTAGTTCTACCGCCTGCAGTTGGCAGCGAACCCACCACTGTGAACTGCTTCAACTGTGGGAAAACTGTAACTACCAGAGTTACCTTTACTACAGGGTGGCACACTCATTTAGTTGCCGGCTCTGTTTGTGTTGTCACTATGTAAGTACCTATTTTTTATTGGTACACTATATCAAAATTCACTAATATGTCACCAAACAGCTCTGTCGGAAGACCAGCATTGGTCATTATGTGGTAACAACTAGCTTATGCTGAGACAGAGACCGTTTTGTGACTTTAATCGACAGAAGCTGTATCTTTTATTTTATTTTCAAATCATGTTTGTTTTTGTTGATTATGTTACAAATAAAATATTCTCTCTCTCTCTCTCTCTCTAATATTATGAATGCAAAACTTTAGTTTCTTTAGGTGCATTTGTTACAATATCTTCACACCAAACTTTACCTATGAAAAAGGTATGCAAAGCTGCAAGCTCGGGTAACTCTGGTACTCTTTAAATTTGGTTTGTCTATCCATAATTATTGATGAATGCCTATAATGTATTTATTTTTTAATTCTAATTGTCATATTTGTCATTGTTACAGGATATGTTCTCTATGCTGTGTGGGTCTGATACCATACTGCTTTGACACCTTCAAGGATGCTGAACATTACTGCCCTAACTGCAATGCTTTCATTGGTAAAAGCACAAAATGCTAAGCAGTTGGCAAATATTAAACTTGGCACTTATAATCTTGCCAATTTGAGTCTGTAACTCATCTTTTGTTAAGATTTGATGGTAAGAGGTGCTGTCATCATGGCCATTTTACTGTATGAATTTTAGTTTGTTTGTGATGTAAAGGCCTTATATTATACCTTGTACCTTAATAGTGTGATTTTTGAAGGCCTTGTCTTGTTGGATTTTAATTGGTAGACTATTTTTATGCATAATTTATCTCATAGTTGATAATTTAAAATGGGTTTGTTTATTTATTTTTGATTTGCAATTATTAAATGTATTAAAAAGTGATTTTTATATAAATGTACAATGGAAATGTAGTGCAGTTAGAATTATATATTTTACATAAGATACAAGTATATTTCATCACATTTTTTTAAATTAACTGCTAAAAAGGGAAACTGCATAGACATATTATTTTTAAATTATTGTTGTCTTAATATCTTTGTTTTTAGTATGCAATGTGACCTACAAAAATCCTGTCCCCAAAAATAAGTTTATTTGGTATTTACTGGTACAATAACTCTTATAGCTCTATGTAGCATTATGGTTACAGTCTTATTATATTAATAATTTTGTATGGTATTTCATAGTTTTGACTTCTATCCCATTCCAAAATATGATTTTTAGTTACAAGGTTAGCGTATAACTTTTTAATTGCCACAGAAATGTATCCATACTAATATTAAAAAAAAGCTAAAGTAACTATGTCTGCCTGTTACCTTTTCACAGCTGAATGGATCTTAATAATATTTGGAGGGAGCCGGGAACATAGGATACTTGAAAAGCATGTGTGAAGGTGCAGGTAGAAGCTAGTATTAGATATTAACTGACTGACTGATAGGAAAAATAGTTGGTCCTTTGCTTAGGGTGCAGTTGAATGAATCTTCCTTTGAATTTGAATCTCTTGAATACAATAGCTGGCTGTTCAGCTTAAATTGTTTAGGTAGCACTGACATGTCCCTATTTATATTGTCAGCTTATAACAGCCACACAGATTTTAAACTTAAGTAGATTAGGTATGTATGTAAATCATATATTTTTATTAAATCATTTATAAAGTATCCACTTTCGTAAACTAAATAAAGGGTTCTGTTAAAAGGAGTTTGTTTATTACTTTTCCCTAGTCATCCGAATACAATATTGCAACCTTACTTATCTGATACTTATTTATCTGAAATGATAAGATAGCTGTTGTGTGATGATAACAATGTACATTTCTAGTGTAAGCAATGTGATATTCATGTCTGAGTATTTTTGTATAATTCACTTTCATTATGGATATCCATAATAATTCATCTAGGGGTGGACACATCAACAATGAAGCCAGTGACGCTGCACACCCTAGGGAGCCTCCACCACCCTACTCAATCAGTGATACAATAACTCAACAACCGATTATCCACCAGACTATCATAGTGCAAGCACCTTTGAAGGATACTCCAGTGTTTTACAACTGTCCTACCTGTGACAAGAGAGTGTTTACTAAGGTGGAACATATCAGTTCAAAGAATACCCATATGCTCGCTGGATTCATCTGTGGATTAACATTGTAAGATATGCTAATGTTTAATCTATAACAGAGACGATCACAACAAATCCATCTAAATGTTTGCTTTTTCTTTCAGATGGTGCATGCTTTGTTGTTTGGCTGCTATTCCTTACTATTTAAAAACATTTAAAAAAACTCAACATTACTGCCCGCGCTGTAATACATTACTAGGAACCTACTGAAGTGTTGATATATTTATTTATGTAAAACCTCAACCAGTTTCTTATCAGACTTTTAGGTGACTCATATACCTATACCACAACTGGAAACAAACAAAGAAGGTATTTTAAACAGCTATATTGGATGGTTGAATAACAATATTATAAAAACTTGCTAAATCATGTGTTTTATTAAATAGCTGGAAAATGTGAAAGTAAAAAGTTAAATTGAAAGAGGTTAACCAAGTCCGATACTTTACATGGAAGTTTTAAAATAACAATAACTTCTTATCACACTTCATATTCATATTCAGTTTCTAAAAGGACTTAAAATAGCTTAGGTTTACACTTCCAGTAGGTACATCATAAATAATATTATTTTTATTTAACTTTTACATGTTTTACACCAATGAATTCCTAGCTATTGTAAGGCACTTGTAGCCTAAAACAATCAGAGGCAATCTTCCATTTACCATCAACAGCAACAATAAGAAATGTTTGTTGGAATGGTTTCTGGACATCATCATTCTGGTAGATCACATCACCGCATGCTTGGATAAGATAGGTGAGCTTATTTGAAACCAAAGCTTCAGATAAGGGCTGGGCATCCAAAGTCTTCAAAGTGTGGTTACTGGCAGGTAAATCCATTAGGAACTTTTGAATCTTATCATTTCCTTTGATACCGTTTCCATTCCAAACCAATAAACCCGTATCCAAATACAATTTAGAAGTAAGATGTCGAATATTATCAACTTGCTTGTAAAACACCCTTGTAAATTCTTCAGCAGTTTCACATGCGTTATCGATATTTTTTACCGGTACCTCCGACATCTTTTATTTGTAGTAAATCTTACAATAAAATGTTTTGCCTTTTCTTCGAGGTATCAGGTTTAATTTAATAGCTCAAATTTTAAGTAAATTCAATTTGATTTCAACCACATTACCTTCCGGAACAAAACAACAACAAAACAAATTATTGGTCTACGTTATTGGTGCAGTGCAGGCAAGGCCAGTGTTGCCGTTCAACTAAATTAGAAGTCCCTAGCCAGTATTAGAAATTCCTCTAGATAGATATGGAAAAAATCGTTCCATAAAAATCAACTAGAAGTCGCTAACCTACCTCATCTATTGTGACCTCAGTAACGCTCAAACCGAAATGCTTTAGGTATAGTTGTGGTTCTATTCCTCCGTAGTTGTTTGTTCTATTCCCACTCTTTGACGACCTCTGTAGCGCAGCGGGCGAAGGTCCGCATGCGACGCAGGATGGGGTAAGTACTTGATAACGATGTCCTTAAAAGGGACATTATACTACCTACATAACTAGATAAACATCTATGTTTTTTCTAAGGGTTTTCATGTGTATTTTTTATTACACATAGAAAACACACGGAACAAATATCTTCAGATCGTACAAACATTTGTCCCAATGCGGGAATTGAATCCGCAAACTTCTGCGTCACGCAGGAGGTTGCGAATTCGATATGTGTAGTAAATAAAACGTCAAGTGCGAGTCGGACTCGCGCACTAAGGGTTCCGTTTAATTGTAAGACCTTGTTTCTTGCCAAATTTTATGATTCTACGTCAACGGGAAGTACCCTATAGGTTTTGGTCCAATTTATGCACTAAAAAAATTACTTTTAATGCTCGAAAAGTCTTTTTCTTAGTGAATAAATTACAAATTTATATTTTTCCGATTTTTCCCTTTACTTGTGCCTTGCTGCTCACCAAATTTCATGATTCTAGGTCTACGACCCTATAGGTTTTATGTGCATGTGATTCCCTTGAAAATTTTAAAATATTCGGACTTAAACGGCTGTAACTTTTGAGTGCGTTGACTTAGAAGCTTTATTTATATCGCGGCTTCAAGAGGTTACATTCGGGCTAGATGATGCTGTGATCCATGTGTGATGTCCAACCTTATTTATTGCTAGATGGTGATGTACCCCAATCTACTTTTTCTATGAATAAAGTATACGTCTAGAAATTGTAAGAAAACGTTATTGACTTTTCTATTTCGTAAATAGGGAGCCACACCGACCAAATGCAAGACAATTATTCACACATTTTTGTTGTAATCAACAATTGGGTCATAAGCAGCTTAAGATCCCGATTGAACTAAAAAAGCGGCCGCCCGTCACTTTCAGTTTCTGTTCGTCTCATGTTCAATGAAAAAGGCAAATTGAAAAAGGAAATACAGGGTGCCAATTTAAACTACCTACGATAAACTTTGTTCTACCTACAATTTTTTGAATTTCGAATAGAAACTGACGATAAAATGAATGAACTCCTTCGAAACTGTCCAATACTTAAGTACGTAATTCTCGGTTTCACTCATTCTTGATAGCAGTGAGCGAGACAAAACAGAACAAACCTTGCACAGAATGCTCATAATTTGGGAAATCCCGAGTGTCCTGCTTTTATAAATATATAATATTAATATAATTAATTTGATTCATTATGTTTATCAACTCAGAATCTTTAGTTTTGAAATAAAGACGGACGGTTGCCCTTCTAGCGTCTTATTGACCCGCCTAAAAGTCGTTAGAAGTCGCCAAAAACTTTGTTCTCGTTAAATTTAGAATTTTGCCCGCTAAACACCCACAAAATCCCCTAGTTCTGTCGACAAAGTCACTAGAACGGCAACACTGCAGGCAGGCAGACATGAGAGATGAGAGATAAATTAGGTTACGTCACGGTAATATTGTGGTTACGTTTTTGTAGCATTCTCTTTCTAGTTTCCACGTGATGATGAATGGATGAAGTTATTTCAACACATTTTTTTGTCAATGTTTGACAGAAAAACCGTTTGTATGTAACTGTTCGTAACTGATACAGTACTTGGACACCATACGGTTTTTGGCCACTTTCACATTAAGGCGAATAGTAGTATGGATAGTGGCGCCACTACATATTTAATTTAATCATTAAGTTATACAAAGGAATTATCAAAAAATCGGACCGCTGGTAGACGATACCTATCACAAGCTTTTATTTAATGTATCTGTAATAGTTTTGTTTTGTGTTATTCAATCAAAAACCTTGTTTGGAGAGCTTGGTGGCCAATAGGAACTAAACTCTTGAAACAAGTATCTGCCTAAATAATACAGTACAAAACTATTAAAGATACATTTAAAAAAAGTTTATGATAGATATCGTCTACGCGCGGTCCGATTTTTTGATAATTCCTTTGTATAACGTAATTATAAAATTAAATATGTAGTGGCGCCACTATCCACCCTACTATTCGCCTTAAATGCAAGGTGAGAAAGGCGAATTTGCTTAAATTTGCCGCTTCTCACCTTGTGCTTGCGTAATATAACTAACAAATTTTGTAATTTAAATTCATTCAGAAGAACCAAACATAGAAAAAAGTGTTTCCTTAAATTATGGCCCCAGCAGACAAGTATCTTCTCTTGTGTGACCACCACATAATGAATGATTTCTTATATCTGTCGACTGTGGTGTGGATCGCCCAGTGACTGCGGGCAACCTGTGAGGTCAAAAAAATTTGCCAAATCGAAGTGTGATCGAAGAAGGTCTACAGACCTCTAAAAAGCAATCTTTTGAATTCTAAGGCAGTTTGTTTTGTTGGTAGTCGATTGGGCTCCTAATTTATCCGGTCTCTGACTTTTGGTCGGACTAGCTACATCCTCAAAGTTGCGCATATTTGACGTTCATTTTTCAAGTTCCGGCTCAATAATCTTTGAATGGCAACTCCTAACTCTTGGTGGTACAAGAAATAATTCGAATTTAACACCAAAGTAGTACTTAGTTCTGAGTTAACTGTGCTGGCGCAAGTGGGCCAAATTGTATTCAAAAAATACTACAATGTTGTTTTTATTTCCAACCAAATATTATTTCTCATCATCTTTATTGACATCTACCTTTCATGAAATCTTGCCACGACTGACATTTTGTGCCGCGCCGCGCCGCGCCGCTCTGCAGTGCGGTTTGGAGGCCGCGCAGCGCCGCGCGCCGCGCGGCGGATAATAAAACATTTTCTATGAACATATGGTTTAACAAATTTCAACTAGAAAATATTTTAACTAGATGTCGCCACTAGACAAACTAGAAGGCGCTTTCGATGTGTGTGACTTTTGAAGCTACACAATAAACGATCGTTGTTTGTCAAATCTATATATATAAAAATGAAACCCGTTTTCCGTTGTCATCGCATCACGCGTGAACGGCTGGACCGATTTCGCTAATTCTTTCTTTGTTGTGTTTGTTATTGTCAGGAGAAGGTTCTTATGAAAGAAAAAATTAAGAAAGTTGGAAACATAAATTTCCACGGGGGCGAAGCCGCGGGGCGCAGCTAGTACTTATATAAAATATTTTTTCGAGATAGGAACTTAAACTTTTTTTTGTATGCAAGTAAGTATAGCAAATATTGTTAGTTTTTTGCAATTCATCTCCGATACAATATGAAAAAACAGGTTTGTCCAGAACCCAATTTGACACCGATCTTCTAGTCCCACACCCACTGTTAATTCAAAAGGCGTAGCCGTTTTTAAGTTTAGTTTCAAGTAAAGCTTCTTTAATTGTTAGTTTTTTGCAATTCATCTCCGATACAATATGAAAAAACACGTTTGTCCAGAACCCAATTGACACCGATCTTCTAGTCCCACACCCACTGTTAATTCAAAAGGCGTAGCCGTTTTTAAGTTTATAAAGCTTCTCTCTAGATTATTTGATTGTATTTTTATTTGTGAATAAAGTAGGTAATTACCTACTTTTGAATAGGTAACAGTTTAGTTATTCAAAAGTAGGTAGGTACATAAAATACTTTACATACGGTATGTCGGTACCACAGAAATCTTGTTATTTAGATTTCTGTGGTCGGTACCATCGATCAGAATTTTGATTTACTTATAACTATGGTCGGTATGGGCTTTATTTGCGAGTTTTCTTTCTACGTAGTGTAAGGAATAACAATGTAATTTAGATCTTGATTTGTTTAAACTAAGCTTATATTGTAACGAAGTTGTTTACGCTAAATGTTTTTATCGTAAACAGCTCTTAATATTGTTATACTATGTTCAGATAGTTTTAAAAGCAATGTTACAATCTTGTTGATACTAGACTTCCAGAGTAACTGTCAGATGTAAATTCTTATTGGAGGTAGGTAGAAACTAGCAGTCTTGTTGGAGCGTTTGAACGAAGCGGTCGTCCGCTCGGAACACACTAATAGTGTGAAATTGCAATAGTGAGTGCCCGTCAGCTGTGGCAGTTAAGCTAAGGTACGTTATTTTCTTGCTGTTCTTAGTTCTTCTAGTCGATAAGCGATATTTAGTTAACCAGCTAGTGATTTCTTTTTCGCTTCTTTGCACTAGCTTATAAAAGATTGAAGCTAAGAGAATCAAATAGTCGTACATAGTCTATTTAGTAGATGTAAATTTACAATGTTGGAATAAGCCATGAGAAAATAAACGCATTTGATTCTGATTTTCCTTTTATTTTATCATACTCCTATAACTCAGAAGCGGGATAAGGCGAGTATTTGAAATAAATTACTCGCCGCGCCCATGTCTCAATGTAAAAATAAACATTTATTTATTTTGTCATGGCCAATTTAACTGCAGAACACAGAACTATCGTGAGTGATATTTGTTTAACAGCTTAATTTTTTTTTGTGTTCCTTTTTATTTCATTTCTCTTTTTGCTCATCAACATCACTATTCCTATGGTTGAATTTTGTCCGGCGTCATGAAAATTTATGGCTTGTTAAAGTGTCTTTAAACATAATATCCAATTTATTTCTTTATTTGTTTTTTTTTGTTCGGTTTTATTATTATTATTCTTTGTCTTCACTCATCGGTATACCGTAATCGGTATATACTATTCTATCTAACCACGAACCATGAAAGAAGAATAATCGCTAGGTAATTAATAAGTATTCGAGGGTGGAAAACCAGAAAACGATTACAAACTGCACAAACTTCATTGTAAATTAGTTCTCAACTTGTTATTTGACATTTTTGTCATTTACTACCATATTTTCACTAACTTCCCGGATCAACCCTCAACCTCAACAGCCTGTCTTGGTCCACTGCTGGACGCAGGCCTCCCCCTGATAAACACCTTATTGGCTTTCATCTCATGGGGGGTAATGCCCATAATCCCCACGCTGGGCATGCGGGTTGGGGATCGCAGTTCGGTGGTAGAATGTTCTGCAGGACCAAAATTGTAATAATTATACGGGGCCAAGTAATAATACGAAACTCGATATATTGTCAAATAATTTAACTATAATTGGACCTAGTTATGCAGAAAGCAGCCATATGCCTCTTTTTTCAAAAATGAGTTATAAACACAGCCATATTAATTTCGGTATTGCGGATTTTTTGCAAAGACAGCCATGTCGATATCTCTTTTAGTTACGGAGATAAAAGCTGTCTAATGCAGCCATCTCAACATATTTTTTTTGTATAAAACAGTCATCATAGTGCAGAATAAAGCCAATTTAGACCTAAACTAAAATACCGTTATTGCAGAAGTCAGCCAACTGTATGGCTGTTTTTTACAAATTTGAAAATGTTAAAGGTATCTGTTTTCGAGTTACGTTAAAGGCAGCCAATCCAGGCTGAAAGAGCAAGATCTCAGTTAAAATTTGATATGAACTTAGGTAAAAACCATCCAGACATAGAATGTCTTACGTTTGATATGCAAAAAACACTACCATTACCCCGAATTCAAACAAATATAATTTTTTATAAAAGACAAATCTGGCTTTACAACTTGGGTGTACATAGTGCAAAAAATAATCAAAACTACTGTTATACATGGGTTGAGGGTCAGGCTGGACGTGGCGCACAGGAAGTGGGATTCTGTCTTCTAAAACATATCTAGATAAGAATGTCTCTGACAACATAAACCATTTAATTCTATGGTCAGATTCTTGTGGAGGTCAAAATCGCAATATTAAAATAACTCTTATGATGAAAGCGGTCCTTGAAATGAAACCGAACCTAGAATCTATTACTTTTAAGTATTTGATGCCAGGCCACATGACAGCTACTTACCCAATGATAAAGACTTTGGCGATATTGAGAGAGCGTTGAAGTACAATCAAAGAATTTATACGCCTGATGATTATATTGATGATTATGGCTTTATGTAAAAAGAAAAATCCTCTAATAACTAGCCAGGAAATTGATGATTTCTACTCATGACGACCTCTGTGGCGCAGCGGGCGAAGGTCCGCCTGCGACGCATGAGGTTGCGGGTTCGATTCCCGCCTCGGGATAAATGTTTGTACGATCTGCAGATATTTGTTCAGGGGTTCTGGATGTTTTCCTATGTATAATAAAAAAAATATCTATCTATTTAGTGTAAAGTATTATGTATATCAGTTATCTAGTACCCATAACACAAGCATTATTTATTTATTTATTTATTTATTTATTTATTACTCAACTGAGCCTCTAGAGAAATTGATAGTGAATCGGAAAAAAACGACAAGAAATGTGAAAGTTAACTGGATGAAAACAAGAGAATTAAGAATAACAAAGGAAGATCCATTTCATATTTATATGAAGTCTGATTTTGATACAGAAGATTTCGATTGTTTAGATATTACTCGTAAAATATCTAATAGACGTAACGGTGGCTCTGACAATCCAGAAGAAGGAGTTTTTAAGAGCCATTTAATTAAATTATGGCCAAGTGGAAAACCAATAGCAGAGCCCAAATTACGTGATATTATATCAATAATGCATCTTATTCCAGAAGATGCTCGTCACTTCTATAACAATTTGACAGGTAGAGCGGATCACATTGAAGACGACGTTGACGGTTTCAGCACTGAATTAGATTTTATTTTGGAAGATGAGGAATAAGAGCGTTTATTTTTATTTTTATTGATTGATTTCACAGTTTTGCACTCATTCCTGTGAGTATAAGCTACTTAATTTTTTTAATAATAAAATTGATTGATCTCACAAAGTTTCGCATTCTGCCTGATTATAGCTAATCACATTTTTAATAAATACCTCTAATGCAATTACTGAGTTTTTATTTAAATATCCATTTATTAACGTAACTTTGCCATATTTTGTCACTGCCAGATATACTTTTGCGGCTGTATATTAGATTAATCAACACGTTTAAAAAAAAAACAAAATTCAGCCAACTAACGTGGCTGGTTTATGGTTTATTGATATTTCTTTAAAATATGCTATTATTCACAAAACAGCCACATCTAAAATCGCAATTACTAATATTAATAGCAACGGTTCGAAATACTGCATAGAATAAAAAAATAATAGATTTTAAAACCAACATTTCTCATTTATCACATAATCATAAAGTTAATAAATAACCGAAGTACAACCATCGACAGAAAAACGCTTATATCTCTGTTGATACTTTTCCCCACATGGCCGCTTTCTGCATAACTTGATCCAATTTTAAAGCATTTTAATAGTTTTGAGAAACGATTTTAATAATAATAATAATATTAATTATATAATAATAATATAATTAAAAATATAATAAAAAATATAAATAATAATTCATTTATTGCCTATAAATTACTTAACCTAGACTAGAATTAAACACAAAAATTAAAAAACATAGGCAAAGATATCAAAATTTTACAATTTTTGTATGGAAGCTCGGAAGTGGTTGTGTTCATAACGGTTATCGTTATACCGGTATGGATTTCGGTTACACCGGTATGGATTTCGGTTATACCGGTATGGATTTAGGTTATACCGGTATGGATTTCGGTTACACCGGTATGGATTTCAGTTATACCGGTATGGATTTCGGTTATACCGGTATGGATTTAGGTTATACCGGTGTGGATTTCGGTTATACCGGTATGGATTTAGGTTATACCGGTATGGATTTCGGTTATACCGGTATGGATTTCAGTTATACCGGTATGGATTTCGGTTATACCGGTATGGATTTCGGATATACCGGTATGGATTTCGGTTATACCGGTATGGATTTAGGTTATACCGGTATGGATTTCGGTTATACCGGTATGGATTTCGGTTATACCGGTATGGATTTCAGTTATACCGGTATGGATTTCGGTTATACCGGTATGGATTTAGGTTATACCGGTATGGATTTTGGTTATACCGGTATGGATTTCAGTTATACCGGTATGGATTTCGGTTATACCGGTATGGATTTAGGTTATACCGGTATGGATTTCGGTTATACCGGTATGGATTTCGGTTATACCGGTAAAGATAGCGGTTGTACCGGTACTGATAGCAAGTACCTCAGGTACTTGTATGGGATACCGGTATTGAATACCGGTTGTGGAAATAAGTTGCTAGGTTAAAATTTGTATTAAAAATAATGACAGTAAATTGTAAATGTTAAAATAAATGATTATGATAGTTTATGATGTCGGAAGTTTATATTTTGTTTTAGGCTAGGTTTGTAAAAAAAAAAAAATACAGTTTGAACATTAATTCAATAAACAAATACAAATCGTCCTAACTAAAGGTAGGACGTTCTATAATACGCCCTCGTCTATACCTGTTCAAATAATTACGTACCTCGCATTTAGCGTAAGGGCCGCCCATTGTGCAACTGGTTGTGTTTTTCTGTTAGTTTGCCTGTGTTTAATTGTGTTTTTTTTTCGTTCTTGTTGCGAGCTATGGCGTCAAGTCGATCCAGTTACATGGATGGCGGTGACGATGCAGCAGCTACGGGCAGGCCGCCTCCGACGACAACCAAGGAACACCAGATCGAGCATCTCAACACTACACCCTCTCGTGGAGAGAGCATCATTAACAAATGTAGTTCGAACTCAGTACCCTATCATGATAAGGTTGGTGAGAGCCGGGCTGATCAGGTCGGCAAGGACTCGGAGCTTTATGGTGATAGGGGTGATGAGAGATGGGCTAATCACGCTAGCACGGACTCAGAACCTTATTGAGAAGGGTTTTGACAGACGGGCTAATCCGGTGCCCTGTTATGAGGAGGGTACCGAAGCACCTTGTTATGAGGAAGGTGGGATGGCGGTGACGATGCAGCAGCTACGGGCAGGCCGCCTCCGACGGCAACCAAGGAACACCAGATCGAGCATCTCATCGAGGTACACTTCTCCGACCGGTGCAGCTATATTTCCGGTCACGTGTTCAGTCGATGAGGCATATCAGTCAGCAGGAGAAACCACCCTCTCGTGGAGAGAGCATCATTAACAAATGTAGTTCGAACTCAGTACCCTATCATGATAAGGTTGGTGAGAACCGGGCTGATCAGGTCGGCAAGGACTCGGAGCTTTATGGTGATAGGGGTGATGAGAGACGGGCTAATCCGGTGCCCTGTTATGAGGAGGGTACCGAAGCACCTTGTTATGAGGAAGGTGATAATGCATTCAAGCAGTTCTAGCGTGGAGTCAACATAGCAGCGTCGTCATTAGCGTCTTTGCCGGCGTTATTGTGGGGATCCTAGATTTCAGATTTCATTTATTCATAAAGTTTCAGGTTTATACATAGATCTTACAATTATTATTATAGCTACTATTACCAAAACCTGCCTTTTCAGGCGTATGAATATAATATAAGAATATAAATGATTGTAGGTTGTAAATGAAAATACAAATTAAATAAAATTTACATTAAAAAAAGAAACATGTCACACATAATCAATTAATAGTTACCTACAGTTTATATTTAAAAACTCATTTATACTATAAAAACATATTTCGGTCAGCCATTTTGTCAGGTTACATTTAAATCTAGTTAATAATGTCATTTCTTTAAAATTGTCGGAAATTTTATTGTATATTTTAATTGCCATCATAAAACTATTATTCGTGGATAATGTCAATCTTGTTTGATGTCTAAATAATTTATTTTTATATCTTGGTCAGACGCTATAATTACTCATTTGATTTGCCGATTGAAATTTGCCTTTATTCTTAAAAACAAATACGAAGTTGAACACCTAGTCGAAGTTGAACACGCAGTAGAGGGATTATACTTCGATTGCGTTCGAAATCTATCGAGTTCGGGTGTAAAACCACCTAATAATCGTCACTTAACCCTACGAGCGTTTCTGGTGACCGCACGGGTGTCATGACCGGCCGGTGATACAAACACTAACTCTCACTGCAGGACAAACCAGTGTTTTACCCTACGTACGTGTAGGCGTTGAATGTCGGTACCTACACAAGGGCGTACTAAAGGCACAGAACGTACCTACTCACTATTACCTAATCTACGTAGCCTAACCCCTACTTACGGAATCTAATTTGGACCCTAACCACGTATCATGTATCCTATTATCCCTAATGGTGTAGCCCTATCAGTGCGTCTAGCCCATAAAATAGCTTAATTTATAAATTTAAAAAAAAATCGTAAAATTCAAAATTAGTTACTGACGCGTGCGTCATCGTTTTTATCGTTTTTCTTTGTATAAGTTATGTTTTCTTTTTTTTGTTTCTATTGTAACGATAAGCTCTGTAACTTTAAAATAATGCATCATATCCCATTTCAAGAAAGATGGTTCCCATTTTGTAAGAACTCATTGTGTAAATAAATTGTTTGGAAATGTCTTCGCTCATCAGAGGGTGCTGATACTTCAGGGTCCGTAAGGTCTTCGTAGAGGGAGAGGAGTAATACTCGAATCAGTGCTTCATTCTTATTTATTTATTTACAAAAATGTACAGTTTCCATACTAAATCTGGCGTAGCAGTTTCGCTGAGTCATCACGCTAGCACGGACTCAAAACCTTATTATGAGAAGGCTAATCCAGTGCCCTGTTATGAGGAGGGTACCGAAGCGCCTTGTTATGAGGAAGGTGATAGTCCAAGTGAACAAGATGTACGGCGTATCGTTACTCTATTGAAGTTTGGACTTAAGAGCGCTTTTACATCTCGGCGCTACTATTTTTTATTTAACGCACCGAGCGGGCAGCGAGCTACTCAAGCGTAACTTTCTATTGTCTCGCGATTGAACTGACATAGGTCTGCCCTCGATAAGCGCTCGCGTGGTACTGAGGGTAAATCGCCGGCGCAATGAAATATATACTACTTTTAAATAATTCATTTTAGAGCCATCTGTGTATGTTCTTATTTTGTATATGTTTGAGCTATCACTTGGCTCTTCGTGCGTTTGTATGGTGAAGCTTTTTGAGTGTATGTGTTTTTGGGTACCCTATCACAAATCGAGAGTAGCATGGGATTACTCCCTGCGTACTTGTCCCATAAACTTAAAGCCCATACTGCTCTCAGCTTAAGCGTGATAATAGATAGATAGATAGAAAATTCTTTATTGCACACTTATCAAAATAATTTACAATATTGAAATAAACAACAAAATTACAGACTATGTAACAATTGACGGTCTTATCGCTCAAGAGCGATCTCTACCAGATAACCGTGAATGGATAGGATCTATGATCCAGTTTACCATCGTTAGCTCCACTCCGTGATTTTGCAGGAATGTATTGATGCTGTCAAAGTTTGTCTTGTCAGAAGCCCCTTCGATATCTATGAAGGCTGCGAAATGGAGCGTTTTGATTGAGATGTCTTGTTCTAATCTGCTAACTACTGTGTGCAGCGCAGATGTTGTTGATTTACCTGAGCTGTAGGCGTGTTGTTGTGGGTGTAGTGGTTTTATTCGATAATCCAGCTGTTTCAAAAAAATCTGGTCGCTACAACAGCGCTGAAGAGGGACATCTTTCCTCGAAGTATCCAATAGCAAGAGCGATATGTAAGGCTATATATATAAAAGGCGGGGCATCTTAATAAATTCTTTGAAGTAGGTACTTAGATCCCATGCTAAGAGGGTTGAACAATCCTTAATTAAGTCTCATTGGTAACTCAGACGTAATGGCCAATACGACAAACATGGGACGATAATTCAGAAATACAAATCAGGCTGAATACAGTTCGTTAGACCACAATTCGACAGATCATTCAAACGTGCTCATAAGCTTGAATAATATTGATGAATAAATATAATATTAACTATAGATTACATGATTAATTGGTTACAAGTAATAAGTGTTGAAACTTATATAGTAAAAAAATCTACGCCAGAACTTTATTTTTAATTAGAGATTTTAATTCAAATTTTAATTCAATTAACGTATTCCTCAACAGAACCATTTTACACCTATCTACATACTTTGTCGCGTAGGGACTAGCTCTAGCAGGATGGTCGAGCTGTAAGGAATAACAATGTAATTTAGATCTTGATTTGTTTAAACTAAGCTAATATTGTAACGAAGTTGTTTACGCTAAATGTTTTTATCGTAAACAGCTCTTAATATTGTTATACTATGTTCAGATAGTTTTAAAAGCAATGTTACAATCTTGTTGATACTAGACTTCCAGAGTAACTGTCAGATGTAAATTCTTATTGGAGGTAGGTAGAAACTAGCAGTCTTGTTGGAGCGTTTGAACGAAGCGGTCGTCCGCTCGGAACACACTAATAGTGTGAAATTGCAATAGTGAGTGCCCGTCAGCTGTGGCAGTTAAGCTAAGGTACGTTATTTTCTTGCTGTTCTTAGTTCTTCTAGTCGATAAGCGATATTTAGTTAACCAGCTAGTGATTTCTTTTTCGCTTCTTTGCACTAGCTTATAAAAGATTGAAGCGAAGAGAATCAAATAGTCGTACATTTTCTATTTAGTAGATGTAAAGTTAGGTACAATGTTGGAATAAGCCATGAGAAAATAAACGCATTTGATTCTGATTTTCCTTTTATTTTATCATACTCCTATAGTAGTATTAGCGATGCTGTAAATTCATTATCAGTTTTTAAGGGTTTCTATCTACCGCTCGACTATTTTTATGTATTCAGGCCAAAATGCGGGTACCCCAGCTTTGGGAATCGCTTAGACGTTGCTGATAATCTGGCATTGTATTTGCGGGTAGAACGAGGATTCATTCCTCAGCTGTAACTGATCGAGAAACGGTCTCGCATCATGTAATGCTAATGATTCTAAAAGCATAGTTGTTATTTAAAAACTAGTTCTTTCACACGAATATAAAGTTATTAGTTGATCTAATTGTATAATTTGGAAATTCCTGAAAGTATCCAAGTGTTCATCTGAACGGAGTAAGTATTTAACATCAGAAGTGCTATGTGAGAACCGACGTTGCAGAAAGGCGAATGGTATGTACTTACAAATGATTTAAATGTTACTACTTGCTGTTTTGCGAGTAGGTAAGGTACCTACCTAACATTTTGAACGCTGGGTAGAAGTCCCCAGTATACTTACTGAGGTGCCTATCTACGTACCTAGTACTCGTAGGTACCTAATACCAAATTATTCAAAAAGGTTACTTATAACATTTTCAATGCTACTTTGGAAGCTAAGGCCGCCGGCCCACTGCGGCGCACGCTGTGCACGGCCACGCGGCGGATTTTAACTGCGTGTGGGTTCGTTTGTTTGACAACGTGGGTCTAGGTTTCCGCACGCGTGTACGGCGTGGATAGCGTTGACAGCGTTGAGCTGGTTTTCTTTAATAAAAAAAGTAACCCTTTTGCTAAAAGTCTGTTCCCATTTTTTAACGTGGTCGTTTTACGAATAAATCTATGTGCATTTCATCCTAGCGCGCGGGAATTTCTATTACATTGTCAGGTTAGATAGCATACATTTAGGCCGCACCCATTGATGAGTTCGCCCGGACGACTTGTGCAGCGTGTTTGTGATGGGCAGAACCTCAAGTTCACGCAGCGTCAGTGAATTACCATAACCCTGCATAATATAGGAGGATCCAGCTAGGCTGGGCAGCGTTTGGGAAACTACGTTGAGTCTTCTCCTCATCGATACCGCAATGCTTGAAAATGAAAGTTTTCAATCAGTGCGTCCTACCCGTCATGACCTACGGAGCTGAGACGTGGACACTCATGGTAGGGCTGGTCCACCAGTTCAAAGTCGCTCAGCGAGCTATGGAAAGAGCTATGCTCGCAGTCTCTCTGAACTGAAGGATAGGATTCGTAACGAATACTCGTACATCCGACATATTTGATCAGCTGGAAAAGTCAGCTTAAAAACCTAAAACAAAATAATGTTTTGTTGTGTAACCTGCTGCAGAAAAGAAATACAAAAATTGTATAGTAGGTAAATATTTTAATGTCTTTATCTATTTTTATAATACAAAGTTGCTTACGTATTCTAACGATTAAAATTTTAATGCTATCAACAAAAAATGATTTTGACACATATACTTCCCAGATGGATTTTTGAAATAAATTAATTTTAACATAGTGGGTTATTTTTAGAATGGTCAGGTCTATAAAAAAAACCTACCCTATCTAATAGCTCAACCTAAATAATTATCATGCACAATAAAATTTAATTTTAATATGATTCTAGATTTAAGCCTGTTTTGCAGGCATAAAGCAACATTTCTTAAAGTTATAAAAATAGAAAATTATTAATTCGGTAAATAATAATGTGTATAACAAAGACAAAAATAAATTTATTTAGGTCTATAAACATAATCTTAACATCCCAACATCAATTAATTCAATTAATGTAGTAAATCATTATTCATATTTAGTATCACCTAACAGAATATTAATTACACATGAAAATATTATGATACTTACCAGAATAAATCATAATAGGTATTTTATAAGTCACTATTCTAACTTTTCGCAAAACTTTTCACAATCAATCTTTCTTAAGCAGTCAATGGACAAAATTCTTGTTCAATATAAGTTAAGTACTAGTTTCTGCCCGCGGCTTCGCACGCGTTGATTCTATGAAAACGTTTAACGGCTGATTCACACATATCAGTGAAGCCACAGTTCCTCACAGTTTTCACAGTGTTCGCTCAGTTCGGTATCGGTTATTTATACCATGGGAATTGTTTTATGGGATAACAAGTAGTCTATGTTTGATTCCAGGCTTAAAAGTTTTATGCAAAATTTCAGCCCGATCGGTTCAGTCGTTATTGCGTGACCAGCTAACCAACACCAATCCAAACATTTAAACATCCCAACTTTCGCGTTTATAGTATTCATGTGATTTCTTAAATAATCTTGACAATACGCTTAATTAATACAATCAATTACAATTAATCCAAAACTGAACCGAAAATTAATTCTTAAATGAGGCAGGTGTAACACGCGATGTCACATTTCCGGACTTGCATATCTAAAAGAAACTCTAGTGCACAGTAATATTATGTGGAAGTCCGATCTAGCCTTCCTTATCGCTCCATAGAATACAATAATTTGATTGTTAAAAAAAAACTAAAGACACTTCGAATCCCTCAATTTTAGTGTTTGTAAGTTTTACGGGACAAAATTTTGTTCCCTAGGGATTAGCCTAGGGAACAAAATTTTTATGTTACACCTCAGGATCATTTTCTATGAAATGGCGATAATTTTCAAAATCGGTGCTAACGGAGATATCGACGAATGTACATAAAAAACATACAACCGAACATAGTTTTTCGAAGTCTTACAAAGGATTGGTGATTGGACGTATTAATTGATAAAAAAAGAACTAAACAAAAGAATATCATTGTGGTTACTCAAATGGAGCATTTAAATAAATGGGAATTTCAATTACATTGATTTTATACACAATTTTAACACTTATTATTTCTATTTACATGCGAGTGTACATTTCTTGAATTGATTACATGAAATTTCCTATAAATGTACTTAACTATCAAGATAATTTTAACAAGTGCATCTATTGTTGTTATGATGTCAGCGTAGCTGTATTATCAAATTCTATTTTATACATATTCTGATTTTTCCACATTATTAAATTTACACACATACGATATCAATATGCCTTTGTCTATATTCCATATTCAGTATTTACCACAGGTCAGCACAATTATGATTTAAATCTCCCTTATTTTTCTTGGTATACATTCTCATAATATATTTTCACCTCATCTTTTTATACCTATGCATATTTATATGCAGAAGCCAAATTAGAAATTTAGTAACAGTCAAGAATTAACGATATAAAAAACAAAGAAATTGAAAAGCAAAAGTAAATTATTTAAAGGTTTATTTGCTGAAAAATGCCTTCACAAGTTATGTACCCTAGGTACAAGGTTCAAGTTAAAATTCATTAAATTTTTTCTACATCTTGTAAAATAAGCATTTGTTTTATCTATACTTAAGAAGTTGACGATTGCAGAAATTTGAGAACGTGTAAAATTAAGCATTTGGAAAAATAAGAATATTCCAAAAATAGAATTTGGAAAATGTGTGTCTTGGAATACCGACGGTTTTTATGTGTGTGATAAACCAATATTATTGCTGAAATATTAACTTTGTACGTTCCTTTACTTTGTTTCACGAATTTTATTTTATAACAATAAATTCACATGCACAAGTGACGCGTTTCCGCTGTGTTGGTCGGATAGGAATGACACCACAACTGCTTATATCGAGCTAATCTATTTCATTACATACTATTTGTTATATATCTTCTAGCCCCACCTGAAACAAAGATTGAAAGGAAGTTAGAATATTTGATGTATTTTATAAAAACTAAAAAGATACACAAAAAACATACAGACAAATAGAGAACCTTCTTCTTTGAAGTCCGTAAAAACGGGATAATTTAATTAAGTACAGGGTGGGCCATAATTTATCTTTTATTTTTGGCCCACCCTGTATAAGTTCCTAATGTGATTTACGCTCTGACCTATATTTTTATGATGAAGATCATCACATCACACTAAAGTTCGGATGAATGGATTTATGTTTGTCTCTTCTCCTATCTAATTGTAATTATGTATAGATCTACATAGGTCTTAGGCCTGGAATAACACATACGGTTTTCAGTCCATAAATCAGTTCACTTCCGTTCAGTTACCTGTAAACATTTTCTTAGAAACAACGCGTGCGAATACGCAGAACTAGTTTCTATTCTAATAAAAGTGTTTTCACGGTCAGAAACTAGTATTATTAAGACAAGTTGGTTTAATTTCATTGAAACTCACCTTTGAAGGCCCGTTGCGAGAATCCACCAGTTTCTCCGATAATCCGGCCATTAGTCTTTCCTAAAAAGAAAGTAATATTATATATTTAAAGTAATCTGAGCCATGCGTTTGGTTTCTTGGCAGTATCGAGATATTTTATTTTTGTATGGGATTTGGAACATATTTATTTAAGGCTGACCGACAAACCGAATTACGGTTTATGTTAGCTGTAGATAAAATAAGTTAATACTATGTAATATAAATAATTGAAAAAAAAACAGCGCCCCTAGCGGGCATGCATGGAAATACGCAATTTCCATACAAAATGGAATGTCTTGATTACAACATCTCGATACTATAGAGAAACTTAACTCGGGGCTATGCTTCGTTTAAAATATAACTAACCTCAGTAAGTCTTTCTGCATCTGCAAAACTATGATTGTGGTTAGTTGCCTTTTCTAACTGAGCTTCCAGTGCATCTATTTTCTTCTGCATCTGTCAAACAAATGGAGATTTATACAACCATTATAACAATGCGACATATACTTTTCACCATCACCAACAAAAACAATGATTGAAGATGAAATAGTAGTTTTCTAATTGGGACACTATGTGGAGCTCAAAATAATGAGACATAAAACCTACAGCGTATACCAAAATCGAATTCATTAAATGTATATTGTGTTCGGAATCCGATATATATTTTACATATTTTGAGATTTTTATTTTGATATATTTTGGTATCCGAGTATAATGTTATACTTCCATCTACAACCGAACTAAAAAAGAACAAAAAAATATTGGCAGAATTTGTTTACGACACTACTTAATGTATCATTGAGTGTGCACCTTTTTCACTGCATGTGTGCAATTGTTGAAGTTTTTGTGCAAAGTTGTTTACTTCCTGCTGTCTGTTATTGTGTTTTAAGAAAACACAAACTTAACTGATCAGTCTGTTTTCAAAAAATGTCATAAATTCGAAATCCAAGTGTACAGGGTGCCACAGAAAGGGTGGACTAAGCCGGAAGGGGGTGATTCTGGACATCGAGGGGGTTCACGTTTGTTCTACGGTTTTTTTTTTACGTTTTTGGAACAAAATTGATACGTTTTTTATTATTTTATTTATTTATTTTTATATTCAAGAAATAACATCATTTTTTTGTAATAATATCATGACAAAACATTGGTTTTGCAAAAAAAAAATTGGTTTTGTCTGTAAAAACGGTTTACTGACGATAGTTGAACGTGACAACGTCTTAAGAAAATACTGATGGAATGGTAGCATTTGATACTCGATCAAAACATGTAAATGTACTATAGTATAGCAGCTGTCCACGCAGACGCATCGCTCACTCAAGTAGGAGAGAGACGGATGTCGAGCGCTCTTGCTTGCACTTCAAGCCTTACATGGAACGCCTCAGAGCGAGGTAACACCGCATGGCGTCATAGCGAGGTAACGCCGCATGACGTCATGTTTTTTCGTGCGTGCAGCCGGCTCGATCGAATTATAAGACGTTGTCTCGTCAAAAAAACAAGCTAAAAAGATTTGTGAAATATTTGTAACGTTAAATATTCTCACATCTCGTAAATCATTAATTAATTATGTATGAAAAACACTTTTTCTGTATGTTCTAATGAATAGATTTTCCCCTTAACTGAGTTAAAAAAAATAGGTAGTATACCATGCCTATAGTTTTTGTGTACATTTGAAAATAATACTTCAATACTTAAGCAGACAAAGGTAATAGCAGACATGACAATGTTTTCAGGACACATAGAATAAGAGTACAATGGACTAAATACACAGGGTCAACTGGTCATAGACGAATAAAAAAACAACGAAAGTACCTTTTTGTAGCTAAATAATCTCAAAATAATTTGTATAATAAGCCGTAGAAGACTGTCGAAGAAATACAACGATAAAAAGATAGCCTAGCAAACATAAACTTCAACCAACATCAACACAAAAAGATATTATGCTGCCGTAAAGTACCTCCTCTATTATTGTAGCCAAAGATTTTTCCATGCAGGAGTAGGCGAACTGCAGAGGTTCCTACACAAACAATTCTTTGAAGGTGAACAATAGAATGGCAATAGAATCATTACTTATACTACGTCGACGCGTTATTTTACGTTATTTTACTTTTAGCAGATTTGACAGCTCGAGTGACGATCAATTAGTGATGTCAGTACTTCAGAATTGTGTCAACCCGTCACACCATGATGCAGAGCCAAAGATAAAAGAAAGAAAAGATTTCATGTCAGTACTTATCTATCACTCTTCCTCTTTTAAATTTTTAACACGTCATTATCAAAGAAGTCAAGTCAGTCATTAATTACATTGCATTACATTAACTATTATGTATCAAGTATTTATCGCGTACCTTGATTTGAAGGTTAACGATAAATGTCCGATAAATAATCGGTAATATGTCTTGTTGACATATCGCGAACGTTTAAAAAGTTTTATTTAACACTTTTTTAAAATACATATTTATTACCGATTTTGTGTGAAATGTCCAGTACTATGATTATTTCCTTTGTAAGCGAGCACAGTAACATCTCAAAGCGATAAGTGGACTTAAAGGTGTGATAAAACATCACGAACCTGTAGGACTGTCCTCTGTTTGAGCTCGTCCAGTTCCTGTTGTTTTTCGTTCAGCTGGCGAGCCCACTGCTGCTCCTCCGTCGTCACGTTTTGTTGGAGCCGACTTAGTACTCCTTCCTGTTACAAAAAGATAATATTTTTATTAGGTAAATAAATTATACAAATACCATCGATCAAAGTATTCGCGGCCTCCTCCGTACATGCATAGAAACTAACAAAAACGGAAGATTTCAAAACCAAAAATTATTCCCTACTTTGCTTATTACTTGTTTACGATTTGCTAAGATGATACACCAGAGTACTAAATTATTATCCACCAATATTTCTTTGTGAGTGTGTGGGGTTTTGTAACCTTTTTGATAATAAAAAATATCTATAATTACAGTTATCTATAGTTAAACGAGTATAAGTTTTCAGTTGTTGTTATGTTTTTATATCATCACTGCAGTCCATGCTCATTCTGGACTGCAGTGATGATATAAAAACATACCTATACAAAAATTATAAATCTTACCGTCTCATCAATGACTCTCTTGTATTTGTCCACCAATTCCTGCAGGTGATCTTTCTCCGACTGCAGTTCCTGAAGGCGGTTGTCAACAGGCGGCGCCTTAGACACTGCCTCGAGGGTGACTGTTCTCTTCTCCAGCAGTTGTTTCTCAGAGTCCTTATTGCGGAGCTCGGAGGTCAGATTGTCTGCGAAGGCCAGAAGCCAGTCGCGGCCGACGGCGGACGACGGCGCGGCGACCGGGCAAGCCGCTCGCAGGACCACCGCCACTTCCGCGTACTGTGCCTCTTGCGCTTTCGATATCGCTTCCTGAAAGAGAGTGGGAATCACCGTGTACGACACGGTTTGAGCCCTGTAGTGTCTACACAACAAAGTCAGCGGGCCGCCGATTAGTTGACAAAACGCTGCCTACTATTTTTACACTGAAATGTCGCACCAACGCGCAGGGCTGTGTAGCCGACCTTTGTTTGTAGACTCCATAAGGCTAACGGACTTATGAGACAATCATGAGAGAACTAATTAATTTATTCAATTTTTGTATTGATTTAATAAACTAAGCTAGGATATTGGGTCGATTGAGTATTAAGGATTCTAGTACATTTACTGTTTTTAAGTTCAGCATTGTAATTTTGAGCAACGTGGAAATTATAAACGCTGCAGCTGAACACACAAACATGGCGATCATGGTATAGTATAGATTATAAATGGCTGCGGTGACACGAAAGCCACCTAAAGCAAAAAAAAACTGAAATAAGCGAAGCCGGCCGAAGATAATTTCGTTATTTACAGAAACTCTGGAAAATGCGAAGATGGGACTTACGCTCAGGTCTTGGGCCGGCAACGCGCTTGGCGATCGCGTCTGGAGAGTCTTTTCGGCAGATTGTAACGCCTCCATTACTTTCCAGTTTTTAGTTCGCAACTCCTAAGCGGGGCCAAAAGATTATGTTAGTAAGATTGGTATTTTTGGGGGGTAAAATAATAATGGAGTTCCTGGGAGGCATATTTTTGAGAATTTCGATTTGGTCCACCTAGGTCGGATAGGCAGAGATTTATTTATACATGGTGTAAGTGAGATTCTCTATGGGTCATTTTCATTTTGAGTGATATGTCTTCATTTTGGTCTCGTCTCACCAATCACGAGTTTTTTATACTAATATTGTGTAGGAATATGGTGTTATTATGACTCGCAGAGCTTAAAACGACAAAAAAAACCACACAACTTTTCAAAAATGTACCTATGAAATTTTTTTACTCAAAATTGAAACCACGTTTGTGACATTGTGACAAGAAATAATTATTATGAAATATTAAAGGACTTGATATTTCAAAAAGTAAAAACTGATAAAAGTTTGAAAAGTGACCAAGTTGCGTAAAATTTGGACTTTGTTTTTTATACATTTTTTATTGATATCACGTATTTATTTTTTTAGACGGCACGCTTCTTAATTTTCCAAAATTACTACATTTTATCTGCATTTAGATTTTTAAATACTTTGTTGAATCTACAAATAATAGACGTGTTTTCGGGTTAGGGGAGGGGGGGAAGTCTAAAACCTGACCACGTATTAAAAAACTCGCTAAAAATCATCACGTGATTAATGAATATTTTTCCCCGCTTCTTCCTCGTGCTCCTACTAAATTCTCCTACTGGTAGGAGCACCGGGACACCCATGTCCTGATGCTCCTACTGCAAAAGGAAATTGTAAAACGCTAAGTAGGAGCACCGAGAAATAACTAAAATAGATTTCCTTAAAGGCATACTTTGATTCAAGTACAGGTGAAGAGTCACAATTTTGTGTCTACATTTGTATCATATGGCTCTGGGTGCAATTATACATATACACACCCTTTCAGTCACAGAGTCGCCACGAACCCCCCCCCCCCCTTGTATAACGTAATTATAAAATTAAATATGTAGTGGCGCCACTATCCACCCTACTATTCGCCTTAATGACCCCCCCCCCCCTTCGTGGTTTTTATGTTCAGTAGGAGAATTTAGTAGGAGCACGAGGAAGAAGCTTTTTTCCCCTTGAGCAGTTTTCTATGTCCGTATATCGATAGTATGAGTAGCGAATGTGTTTTATAGGAGTGTTTTATGCGCGTGTGCGGTGTAGTTACATTGTTCTTGTGCTGGTATGTGTGAAGCTGCTGCGTGAGTTGTGCGAGCTGTTCGCGCTGCTCGCCCGCGCCGCGCTGCGCCGCCGCCAGCTCCGCGCGAAGAACCTCCACTGCATTAAGCTCCGCGTTCTGATGACAAGTTATTTAAGATTCAATTAATAATTTACAATTATGTCGCGGTCGAGGCGAAAGAATCAACACTTCCTACTCAGTCCATAGGTGTCGTTATAGCCAACAAAGGGAATCTTTTTTTATATTTATTTGTTATCTCTTCCAAAACTACTGAACGATCTGGCTGAAATTTTGCATACAGTTAAGTCTAACCCTGGAATCAAACAAAGGCGACTTTTTATCCCATAAATCAGTTCCCATTGAATAGAAATCACCTGTTAACATTTCCATAGAAACAACGCGTGCGAAGCCGCGGGCAGAAGCTAGTTTTAAATAATTTACGCATTCGGTGACAAAGTGACGTAATTTTTCTCTATTCTACCCTAGACAACAAACACCGTGCTTGCCATGCAGGTACGGGTGTTATTTTTCTATGCGTCTGCTGGTGAAAGGGAGGTGTCCTATGGTGAAAGGGCAAAGAATCTACTAAAGGAAAGGCAGCAGCTTGCTCCAGTTTATATTAAACAACTCTGTACAGATCACCAATCCGCCTGCCAATTGTGGTGATTTTGGCAAAACACTACTTTTGGGGGATAATAATCTAGCCCCAAGCTTAGCAGAGCTTGTGATATGGGTACAAGATAAATAAAATGATTAAAATAATACATCGATAGATATTTTTACAATACACGGAATCACAGAACAAATATGACGACCTCTGCGGCGCAGCGGGCGAAGGTCCGCCTGCGACGCAGGAGGTTGCGGGTTCGATTCCCGCCTCGGGACAAATGTTTGTACGATTTGCAGATGTTTGTTCAGGGGTTCTGGATGTGTTTCTATGTATAATAAAAAATATCTATCTATGTAGTGTATTGTATTATGTATATCAGTTATCTAGTACCCATAACACAAGCTCTGCTTAGCTTGGGGCTAAATAATGCTGTGTAAATTGTCCAGCATTATTTATTATTTATTTATTTATTTAATATCTGTAGAACGTACGATGTATAACGTGTCCACCACAGATATATATATACATAGATAACGCAAGTATAACGATTTGTATTGAAACCAAGCGTGCCGACTTTTTAACACCTACTGTGACGTCACAGTCGAAATTTAGTGACGGGAAATCCAAACCGATTCAAAGACACCGATGCCGTCGATGCCCCTCCGCCCCGCTACGATTCAACTGGAGCCGCCGCCGTGATCGTCTCGCTCATACTCATATATTTTTATATCTGTGGTCCCGCTCGCTCTCACACAAATCGATTAATATGAATGACATCGATTTTCTAACAGACGAATTATAAAGACAGACGAATGATATAGACAGACGAATGATATATTTGAATGGGAGAGTTCGGGGAGTTACCTGTCCACATCCTAGGTGGCGTTTCATCTCTGAGGTAGCCAACTCTTTTCACATATGCAAAGGCAAAGGATCCTATGAATAAAGCAAAATTGGTGAAGTTGGACGTTTGTTGTAAATCATTTACGTTTAGTTTTACTGATACAAATGAAACCAGCTGTGGGTATATACAGTGTAATTTTTTAAAAAAGATCAGAACATATTGGTTTGCGTTAACTTGAACATAATATGCTGTATGACGGTGTACCATTGACTATCAGAACTACCACTATAAAAAAGGTATCCTACCTCAGAGTTGCAGCGACATCTATGACGCGGAGTTAATCTAAAAATTAAAAAAATAACAAAAACCATGGAATTAAAAAAATAAATGTAATAATATTCTAAAAAAGATTTTATATTATAATACTTTGCATGCTTATATTATAACTAGCTGTATATTTGTGGTCGATATTCCACTGCTTCGTACAAAGCGATTCGCTTCCTCTTTCAACATGCGGACTGTTAAGGTATGAAATGCTCTTCCTGCTTCAAAGTTTCCCGACGTGTACAACTTAGGGATTTTTAAGGCAAGAGTGAAGAGGCATTATTTGAGCTTGCGTACTCCACCTTAGGCCACATCATCGTTTTCCATCAGACGAGATTGTCATCCAACGCACTCAAGTCATATTATATTAAAAATCAGATTTAAAGTTTTATACTTGTTAGATATTTTTTATTTTTATTTTAATTTATTTATATAATATCACCTTTATTATAATATCATTCGTCTGTCCGATATCGATTAAAATCGATTATTAATATATGTTGTAGAACGAACAACACTAGTCGCTAGTTTTGACAGACGAATGACAAATTGCCTGTATCACGAAGTCGAAGCGATGCGCGACAGTATCGCTAGTTCCGATATTCATCGTCTCCTAACACACGACGTCAGATCAAACGTCCAAGGCAAACGCGGCAATGTAATGAGAATATAGTTTACTATACGTTAATTTATAGTTTGGTATATTCTGGGACTCGCACACAGCTTGAAATACTTAAAAAACAGTTTTAATATGAATTTACGCATAATACAATTTTAAAATAATTTACCTGTGATAGGAAATATGTTCCTGCCTTTGGGAGTTCGAAATTTTTGGGCTATTGCAGTTAATTATCACGCAACGAGGCATTTTTATTGTTCTTGCGGCCGTCCGGCTGCAACAATGGACGCGCGCGGACTGAAGTTAGCGGGCGACCAACCTTGACGCTTAGTCGGGGTTCGGACACGCGAAGTACATGCATTTGCGTTATCTATGTATATATATATCTGTGGTGTCCACTGATGGGAAAACTTTATAACGAAAACACACTTGCCTTTTGGACGTCATTGGCGGGTAGCCCGTTCTGCGCTGGCACCTTCATTTGTTTGGCCTCCACAAGCTCTGACTCACGCGCCGCCAGCTTTTCCGCCAGAGACGCAAGTTCGCTTGATAACTGAAATTTAATAAATGATATCACCGTGAAATCTTGCAAAGACTTTTCTATAAATCAAATAATATCCCAAAAATTTTCGACTTCGACGGGACTTGAATCCGCATCCTCCCTTGAGTGTGAGAGCTTACGCACTATAATAACAAAATCCTTAAAATTTTGTATTAATCTTATATCGGGATATTTACCCAATTGATTTGTACCTAGTCTTAAGAAACACACTAAAAGGCAGAAGTTAGGAATAATATTGAGCTATTTTACAATTTATAGTAAAATAAAAACTTTCGTAGTTTGACGAATTCATTATGAATGTAAGTGGGTTAACTACGAACCTAGTGTTGGAAGAACACCACCTAGGTACGTAGCTAACCTGCTAGCAGGTTCCAACACTAGGTTCGTAGTTAACCCACTTACATTCCTAATGAATTCATTTTGAGTTTTTTTTTTGTGACTCGAAATTTAAAAATGTTTATCCTACCTGTGCTATCTGTTTTTCTGCTTCTGCTTTGGATTTTTCAGCATCTGCCTTAGCCTTGTCAATATCACCCCTAAGTTTATCGGCTTCTTTCTTTAGTTTTTCAGCCTCAGCCTTTTGTTTCTCAGCGTTGCTCTCGGCGGTCTGAGCGCGGGCGGACAATCTCTGCACTTCATTTTGTACCTCGGCCACAGCTGTGAACGAGATAAAGTATAATTTTCTGAACAGGAGAGCGTTCTTGTTAAAACTCTAAAAGAAGCATTTTCTATCAAACGATTCTGTTTGTGCTTAAGTAAAAATGTTGCATGACAAGGGATTTTTTTTTTTTTAATTATGGTTAGATTCTTTTAACTACTAAAGACACCTGAAGACATATTCACTCGGTTTTGTATAGCTGTTTAGATACTATCCGTTTGCCTATGATACGCACTGCGACAAATAAAATTTTGTCGACTTTTCGTCTCGCTCTTTTAGCGACAACGGACGACAAAATTTTGTATCGGCGCTCATCGTAGTCCTGCAGGTGTATCGATCATTGCCACGTATTATCCTACTAATATTATAAAGCCGAAAGATTGTGAAATCTGAATTTTTGTTACCTCGTTATCTCCAAAACTACTGAACACATAAAGATGAAATTTGGCGTACGTATAGAGCAAAGCCTAACATAGATAACAAGGTATTTATCGCGTACCTTTTGTTTTATTTCCCCTACGTTTCTACCGCGTTACAGCGATCGTGGTCACGGGGCGGTGTTAACAAATCGCGAAAGTTTAAAAAGTTTTATAGATAATAGGCTACTTATTATACCGAAAATACGCGTGCGAAGCAACGGGCAGAAGCTAGTAAAATAATAAATTGCTGCCTACGTACCATGCAACCTGTCTTGCAGTTGCCTCACTTCCTGCTGCGCGCGTTGCTCGCCGTGCAGCGCCATCTGTGCCTGCTGCTCCAGCTCTGCGCACGCGCGGTTTGCCTCCTACGAACATTCAAGATTAATAAATACGAGGGATCGACTGTAGAAGTACTATAACAAAGGCTCATAACACGTTATTGACGTGACAACGTCTTATAATTCGATAGAGCCGGCTGCACGCACGAAAAAACATGACGTCATGCGGCGTTACCTCGCATGCGGCGTTACCTCGCTCTGAGGCGTTCCATGTAAGGCTTGAAGTGCAAGCGAGAGCGCTCGACATCCGTCTCTCTCCTACTTGAGTGAGCGATGCGTCTGCGTTGTCACGTTCAACTATCGTCAGTAAACCGACTTTACAGACAACCAATTTTTTTTTACAACAATTTTCAACGTAGTCTTACGGATGTACGGTTGTCGACCTTGCAAAAGAAGTCTTAAGAAAGGGGAAGAAGATTTTTGTATGGAGGAACAGGCGCCCCTTTCTCTTCGTTAGAAAAAAGCCTTGAAATATCTAGTTAAGCTCCGAAAAGGGTTTGAAGGTTTTGGCCCTAACATCGGCCACCACTTTGTTTTTTTTTTTCATAATCGCGGGGCACATGAACGTTGTATATTTAGATAGTGTGAATATCTCAGAAACCTGACGCTATAAGATTGTTGACATATTTTATTTGTATAAGTGTCCTCCTGCTGCGGGAAAACCTTCTATCACACATCCTGCAGTTTAGCTCAGTAGCAAAGGCATCTTTAACACGATGGCGGTCAATCGGAAACTGTTAAGCTTAAATTACCCATGAGTACAAAAAAGAGCTGTTTGTTTTCCAAATAAATTAAAATTGAATTAAAACTCCCCTTGCTGGGGGAGGCATGGACGTTCAGCAGTAGACGTGTGCGTGCTGATGAGGTAGGCCTTCAGCCTGCCACTGTGAGCGCGGTGGTGTGTTGTGGGCGCCAGTCCGCCTCCGCAGGCCGAGGCGAGGCCGTGTTCAGGTTGTTCATACCTGCAGCTGCTGCGCCATGGCCTCTGCGTGCTGCTGCGCCAGCATGGAGGACTCCCTGGCGGCGCTCGCGTCCAGCGCGTGCGCCTGGCACTCCCCCTGCAGCGCAGCTATCTGCTGCAGTAGAGCCGCCTCAGTCTGTAACAATCGTTATATCAAATACCTGGTACAGCTCAATGAAGGGAATGACTTTTTACTGAATTTTATCATTACCTCTGACAATCTCTGAATGTGCATCTCCATTTGAACTCTTTGCGATTCGGCTTCGGCGCCGAGTTTTGATTGAAGCTGCAAGAAAATACACATTTTATTTGAGGTTTTACTAGTTAAGTGTGGGCTAACTGGTGTTGGTGAGTCATACGGCCTCGCTGGCGCGCCTCACGCTCGCTATGATAGTCAGTAGTACTAGTCACCATGAGTTTGTCCTGCGCGAGCGCGTTCTCCTCGTGCAGCCGCTGCAGACGCGCCTGCAGCGTGTGCAGCTCAGCACGCGCCGCCGCCGCCGCCTCCGCCGCCGCTTGTTCGCTGGCCCGAGCCAAGCTCACCGCGTGTGCTCGCTCCGCGTTGAAACTGGCCCTGCAAACATATACAAATCCTCAGCCACGCTAGTCGACGGCTGCGCGTAACCCGATTTTTTATTTTTATTAAGGAGTCAAGGCATTATGCATTGTACTATATATGGATTTAATAAAATAATTTTCTCTCTTTCTTTTTATGGCACCGGTTTTCTATCGCGCCGGCGCCTAACGCAAACGAATGCAAGTTAGTTACATAATGAGCGCCCTGTTGCTGCGTCCAACATCCGCTTGCAGTCTTTCACAGATTCTCAGCCTACCTAGCCAGTGGACATAATCCACCACATTTGCGCAGTCTCTACTACAATTTACTCAATGCTCGATTACATTTACTTGCACAATATACTGCATTAAAGCACAGAGACGGCATAAGATAAATACAAATTCCTAACCTCAACTCCTTCAGCTTAGCTTGGAACCCTTGCGATGCTTCGATTTCATCGATGAGAGCCTTTTCTTTTTCTGCGAGTTGCTTCTTCAGTTTCTGCATGGGGTCGTTAGGGCCCTGAAACAAACCGGAAGCATTTAGATAGGATATGCCGCCCATCCCAACACGGATAGCGATAGTCCAAACCGCAGAATAAGTAGAAAAGCGATTATTATAATAAGATAAGGTAGCGCTTTTTGTGCTCCCGCGATTCACAGTCTTTCCTCTTCAATGTTTATTTGTCTTCTACAATAGTAACACTATTTCAACATTAGACAAGCAGATCTCTTTGATTTATGTGTGCCCCACCCCTGTTGCACATCTGCAATAAAATGATAGCTTATTTTATTGCAGATGTTCAACAGGGCCAAAAACGTGGTAGCAGAAGTTATTACCTCAGTCCAGTCGGAATGTTCAGGCAGTGGGTCATGATGCTTGTTCAGCAGCGCATCAGTCAGGATCTGAATCTCGTTGCGGGAGAGCGCCGCGTCGCGGACCACGCGTACCAGCTCGTTCACATTCACTCCACCACTGTCGCCGGCTACACAAAATCATATTATTTAAACTAATATTAATGACATTAGCAAACGCTTTGTCGCTTTGCATAGGCGATAAGCGATGAGCAGCATGGGCTACTGCCCATCCCATGATGAGCTGCGACCGAGTAAAGGACTTTGTTCACACACGTTTTTTTCGCCGAGAAAATCTACGATTACCTATGGAAGTTTGTTGACGGCTCCTTGCATACACACGAAGAATTAACCGTAGATTTTTGCGGCAAAAAACCATGTAAGTATGTACAACCCGCTTGCAATGGCAGGACCCTCCCCCCTCAAACATTGTCATTTAAGGGGGGCCTTTAAGTAGCAGTAGGACGTCTTGCCGCTGTGCTTGTTATGTACTTTGCAGACCCTTCTTTTGTAGCTTTACTTGCGGGACATTCGGACCAAACAGAAACATTTATATTGTTATAGAAATACAGTGTTGAGCAGGAGGCGAAATTATTTCAAAAATACTGTCGCTTTTCAAAGTTATTCATACATTGACGCGACAGTCTGAGAAACGAAGACACAAAATAGGTGGTACGAAGATCTCACCCATAAGAGACAGGACATTAGGTTCCGCCTTCTTCTTCTTCTTGCCGCCGGGTGGAGTAGAGGCAGCGACAGGCGCGGGCGCGCTGACAAGAGCTTGCTTCAAAAGTTTCTCAGTAGTGAGCTCGCTAGGCTGGGGGGCGTTCAATGGAGGAACTACCTCTTCCTGAGGAGTTTCTATTACCTCCTCCACAGGTTTCTTGTCAGCCTTCTTCGCTGTGAAGTGATGGATTTTATAAGTTTTTTTACATAAGTTCTAATATATAGAATAACTCGCTGGTTCTAAGGTTTTAAGGGTTCTACCTCTCACTTCATTCAAAGTATTTTTGTATTTATGGAGCACCATACCTACACTAATCATCATCATCATCATCAGCCTATATTAGTCCATTGCATTGCTAGACATAGGTCTCCCCTAATGAGCGCCATAGCGCCCTGTCTTCAGCTTGCCGCATCCAGCATCTGCCTGCAGTCTTTCGCAGATCGTCATCCCACCTGGCCGGAGGGCGTCCTACACTACGTTTGCCGAGTCGTGGTCTCCACTCAAGAACACGTTTACCCAAGCGGTTGTCGGTTCTTCGCGAGATATGGCCGGCCCACTGCCACTTCAGTCTACACTATAACCTACACTAATAATAAATTTAAAAGCCGTAAAATTTCTTTGTGAGTTGGTGGCCGGTGTAATCTCCGGAACTATTGATACTATTTTGAAAATTTTTAGTATATTACATAGTAACATAGGCTACGTTCTGAACGGGTGCCAAGCGAAGCCGCTTGCACAAGGTAGCTTAGCTCAATAAGTGGTTTCGATTGAACTTTCAAGGAAACTATTAAACGTTAATCGATATTCGATAGTTTGTCATACATACATCATAGCATTCTGAATTCTAACTTCTTTCCACTACTTGAATATGTTAAGAGCGGCTTATGAATAAATAAGTGGTTTCGATTGATCTTTCAAGGATAATACGAAGCGTAATTCGATATGCGCCGTACACAGTAGCAGTCTGAATTCCTGGTAATTCAATCTTCTGATTTGCAATTTCTAATGGTAGCCTAACGCATCATAGAGGTCACATCTATTAATAGAGATAACAACATTGTTTCACAATGTTGCGATTCCGGTCACCACCGGTTTATCTCAACATTAATAAAACAATCGTCATGGTGCGGGATTTATTGTACTCGTAGGCACCTCAGTATAGGTACGTGATATCTCTAATCTTGTGAAAAAACTCAGCACCTACTACGTTCGTCTTCAAAACCGCTATCTAACCCACAGTAAGTTGGGGACCATCATTATTTGCTATTGATTTAGACAGTTTAACCTTGACTTATCCACTTGAACAAACAAAACATGTTAAATAAACGTCATCCTTTTTAGTATGGTGGAGTCAATACTGCGGTCGTAAATTTTAATTCCAGTCGTGCATTAATGCAAAGGAAAACAATATGTTGATAACGACTACTGGACCTAGCAACAAGATTTTAAAGCCTCCTTCCGACAGCAGCGATTTAGAAGCGCGTCTTGATTTGTTGCGATATTTGATTGTAGTACATTTTGTACTAAGACGCACACGATCTTACACACTGCTGCGATTTCGCATTTGGCGCACGGTGTCTAGAAATCGCGCTTACAAAAACGCAGCGGAATCGCGCTACAAAATTGCAACAATTCGCGCGACACAAGACGCGCTTCAAAATCGCGGCTTTGGGGTAGAGGCTTTAAGCGAGAATCTGGTTTTAGGTCATAAATAGCAAGGACGAATCGGTTACTCACAGTGAAAATGACGTTGCAATTTAATTAGTACTGAATACATTAAAAATAATTTATTCTTTCAATTATTTTCAGACATTTCTTTACATATAGTTTGCGATATGGTAGATATAGGAAGGAGGGAGGAACTAATGGATGAACCAGATGGACAGATATTGTTATATGAAAATATTTTGTCCTTTGGTACTGGGGCCTGTTGACGATATTATTATTGTACCTACTTGTATTTATTTCATAATGTCAAACATTTTTGTATTACAATAACTATCGAACGTGCCTGGCTTTTAAGGAAAGCTCATTTTACATTATCTTACTTTGGAAGTCCCAAGATAATTTAAAATTCAGCTTTAAACGATGACGTAAGTTCAATTAGATTTTATGAAAGTTTAAGAGTGTCTGGCAATGGATGACGAGATTTCTTATATAACTTATCCCGAAGAAAATATAAAAAATGAGCTTTATACTACTATTGCAATTTGAAGTGCGATTTCATACACCTTTGCTGATATGTCCCAAAACCAATATGATTTAAACTTCATAATTGCTGATGATGACCTATGTGGTAAGCAAGGGCTAAGGACATACGCAGAGAAACTCACCGCTTCTATAAAATAACGAAGGCCGTTGCAGCCTCTTAGTCCACTACCACAAGTTAAACCTCCACGGCATAAATATGATTGGATGTCATTCGGCCGAGGGCGTTTACAGGTATTTTAGTTTAACTTACCTTTGCGTTGTTCTTTGGGCGCGGATTCGCCGCTATTGTGTCTCTCTCGGGCCTCTTCTTTCACCGGTTCGGCGGCCAGCGCAGACTTGGTACTCGGAGCTTTTCCCTTCGACTTTGAGGGCTTGCCCTCTTTCTTCTCAACAACTTCTTCAAACTTCTCTTGCTGCTGTTAAAGAGATTGCATGTGAATTGCATATTATGGTGAGATTTTGATGAATAAGCAGATACTAAAATAACGTAACAAAATTAACATTAAATACGGACAACCAACAGCTTTAATGAACTACTTCATTAATATTACAAAAATAATTTGACTACTAAACCATGGCCCATTCTAACAATAAGTTATTCATGCAGACATTAAATTAAACAGTTGAATTGTACTATCATGCATGAAAAGATTTTTGACAGGATGCATTATAATCAGACATGACATATTAACCCATAAATATGCAGGAGAGTTTTTTTGTAGGATAAAGTTTATAAGGTCAGTGGGAACTCAATGTAGGCAATTGTCGCAGGACCGGAAATAATGGAGAAATAGAGGTAGTATTCCTACACATGTAAATGTCGGTTGAGTATACAGATAAAGATAGATTAGATATCTACAATTCTTATTGTGCAAATGTGCTACATGCATGTGTATTACCAAAAACCAGGACAACCAAGAATAATAAATAGTAAACTTGAGAAATCAACACAAAACCAGAAATTAGTGAAAAAAGCCAGAAAAATTACTTCACAGTTATTGAGACAATGCTACAACACTGAGTCTAAGGGTTGTTGAGGCACAAAAAGTGCCTCACTCACTTTTTCTGTTGCAAGTGTAGCTTGCAGTAACTCAAACTCATCCTTGGGGTGCATCTCTTCAAAGTGATTGGTGACTATAGGGCTCGTCGCGATAGCGACCGGATCACTTACGATGCTTGGATCCACTTTGTTTACCAGAATAGGCTTTACTTTATGATCTTTGCCGCGTTTGCGTATCTGTAGAGATATTACTTGTTTTGAAACTGTCTGAATGAATGTATTATAATGAGAAATATAAATGATCAATTGTGGTGATGGTATTGACTGTGTAACTGTTAGATATATCTTTCAGTGCTATGCTGTGCAATGTGAATGTGTTAAAGAACTTTCATTAGAAATAGGTAGGTAGACCCTGTCTCCTTGGCCAAACACGAACGTAAGATATTCCTGTTTAGTTAGTCATGTAAATTTCGAAAATCCTATCAATTGATAACATCCTACTATCCCATTTTCGGCCACCGTGACCAGTTTCAACAGAGACTAGCCATGTATGCAGGACAATATTACAATGCACACATCAAACACAGGTGCAACAACACTATTTATTGGAACACTCTTTTAAAAAGTTGTTTTGATCTGGATTTCAAATAATAACTTAACTTAAGTTAGTGGGTCTTATCATTTTCCATATAGAGAATGATTCATACTTGCAATGATCTTATAATTAATTGATACCACAGTTTACATTTTCAATCCGTGTATAGTTTATCTAGTACTCAAGCAAACTATGCATACCATGCTACCTCAATAAGATGCATACCAATGTTCCCAAAAAGGATATGAAAGGAATTCATAAAATTCAACAAAACATTTTGTGTAGTCAAAGAAAAGAAATTAATTGATCTATTTTCATTAATCATGAACCTTAGAACCTTATGCAAAGCACACTAAGCCCCAATGCATAGTTATTGTGTTGTTAGTTGTTTATTTAATATTATATTGGGCTGGTTGGTGACCTTTATTAAACTATGTTAGTTTAGTAATAAATCCAAAGAAACCTGGAATGACCTTAATAAAAAGTTGATACAACACTGCAATATAATTACTATTCCTAAGACACCATTCTTACCTTAACATTTGGTGGAGCATTGGTGGGTATATCAACCACCACAGGTGGACTGAACTCCACATGGCACTTTTCCGAAGGGGGCTCGTCTTCCACTCCGCTTTCAGCCAGGGCCTCGCTTTCAGGCTCGCTACCTGTTGCAGCTGTCACACTCTCTTTCTTTTCTTTCTTTGCCTGCTAATAATACATAAACAAGACAAAAATTTCAAAAATCTATCTTATTATTGAAAAAAAGATTATTCTTATACACCAATTAGATTCTGTCTACTTCTTTGATATCAATAATCATTTATTTATTCCCACTTGAATTTAATTACATGTGAATAATCATTCCAAGATTGCACAAAACAGTACCTTTTTTATTGCCTTCTTGTTGTTTTTCTTGGATTTGTTTTTGCTTTCAGCTAAAGCTAGTAGTTCTGTAGTAGCCTTTCTTTGCTGAGCCATAGCTTCCTCATAGCTGGTTCCGGAGTTGGAGAAAAGGCCCATAAGCAAGACCACAGCAATCCCGGCTACCCCCAGCCCACACAGCACTAGCAATGCTTGCAGCTCCATTAGATCTGCAGCACTACCTTCCTTCTGGCAATATAAAAGCAATCACACATACATACTATATAGCGCATAATATGAACTATATAAAAGTGTTAGTTTTTAGAAGATACTTAGACCTACTTTTGTTTGGTTATTCTGAAACTGATAGATCAAAGGTAAGAACTGAAAGTCAAGGATCTGATTTCTGATAAAGATTTATATTAGAATGTTAACTGGGTAAATTGCTGTGTTAGGCAAGATCTATACACACCGAGACCTGATGGGGTGCGAGTTTTAAGGTATTTCTTGAACAGTTGAATAATATTTCCAGCAATTGACCAATTATTTATTACAATACACACAAATGAAGGTATCGGCCGAGTCGGCTGACACGTAAGCAGTGACACATGTCAAAGGTTATTGACAGTACTTTCGTTAGAAAGTAAATTGCAAACATTACGGTCTGCTTGTAGTTGGATTCTTCGTCTAAACTAATCTCTCTAAACTAAGCGTGAGAAGACTATATCAAATAATTAGCGAATCCGACGTGTATGCCCATTCACCAAAGTTGCTTCAAATAGGACCAATGGTCGGTAGATTAATTTATAGTAGGGTTCATGGAGAATTAATTACCAGTTGTGAAGAATAATCCAGGCAAAACGCCCTCACAGATAACTTTTAAAGTACAGAGCACTCCAAATAAAGTTAAATTTGTTTTCGGAGAGACAGACACAGCACAGCACAGCACAGCAAAGCAATCAACTTTCTCAACTCAATACAGCGAGTGAACGAATGAATGAGTGAATGATTGAATGAATGACGACCGGCCGGCTAAATCGGTCATAGACAAAGCAAACTGTTGACACTTGACAGCCATGTCAACTATGCATGTCATGGACAAAAAAAATCATTCACCGTCCGCAGAATTCTTCCACAAAGTTGAAAACCAAAACATGCAGAGGTCACCTCTGTGGTCAACTAAAGTTGCAGCCATAGATCAAAGTTTTCGCCGGCTCCCATAGATTCACAATGCGCAACCTGAAACCGTATATACTTATCGAAAAATACGCATTTTGGCATGATAAGCTAGGAACAATTTCATTAAGTCTCATTGACGCTCGAACAGAAAGCATGGCCAAGTGCTTGTATAAACATGCAAAAATCCCTCGTCCAAGCAGAAGAAAATTGATGGAATTTCTTATTTTCAGTAAGTTTAAATGTATTTTTTACCTTTGTATGGTGATATTAGCCATATCCTGATGAAATCAGCATTAAGGAGCAACCCCGATCCAAATCAGCGCCACCACCTATTTTATCTTATTATTCTGTTAAACGAAGGAATTTCCAAAAATTACATCATAAGCTTTTTTTTAATGCATCTGTAAAAGTTTTATTTGTTTACTTTCTCGCATCTCTGCCTATACAATACAAAATAAAACATTTAAAGATGCATTAAAAAAAAGCATAGGCTATGTATCACAAATATAACGTAATCATAACATTTTCGCAGCTCGCACCGTTCGCCGATAATAGGTATTTTGTCCTTCTCTCTATTTGATCCAATGCTTATGATCACTTTGCTCGGGCGGTCAAGCGGCAAAAAAAAAAGTATCAAGAATTTCAGCGGCTCGCTCCACTCGCCGTTACATCTGTTTCGGTGTCTTTTTTGTATTTCACATTTTTTGTTAATTTCGCTCGCTCCGTTCACCCCTACTTATATTCATAGCTTTATATCTACCACCGCTAAGACAATTCATTATTATATAATTATATGACAAGTCATTAATTAAGACAAATCATTTATTTTATCTCTTGTCTTGCCTACTTTTCCCCAAGCATCAGAAAAAATCTCAAAATATTTCGAAGCTCGCTTCGCTCGCCATTACTTATACTTACTATGGGTTGGGACTTGAGAGAAAATAATATAACAAAACCATAACATTTTTGATAGTATTTTGTATCTCTCTGTATTTGGTCCAGTGCTCGACACCCAATTAAAATCACTTTGCCACCACCGCGAAAACTTAACAAAAACATAATTTTTTCGCAGTTCGCTCCGTTCGCCAATAACTTTTGTCGATTTTCGGTGGCGCCTGCAACCGCCCAAAAGTGAATTCATGGCTACGGCCCGCACCCATTGTAACCCTAATATCTTGGGCTACGACCGCGCCTGGCCGCAGCGGTATGCGGCACAACCAAATCCCCTGTCAACGCCGCCGCCGCCGCCGTGACGACCGACGTGATCATGATAGATCATGACGACGTCGCCGCGCCGTGTTGTGCGGAGTGCCCACTCCCCACTTTGCGCTTGCCCTTCACCGCGCTGACATTGTGTTTGGTCAGTGTGGAAAGCTACACAACGTAGTAAACCTATTTATTCAAGGGATTCGCTTCACCCTAGACTTCACTTTTCCACAGACAATAAGTATTTTCTCGATGGTTGGAAAAAAAACACTAAAATTGTTACTCAAATGTCAAACAAAAATAACGTCACTTTTCAGTCATGTCAGTCAGACAGATGTCATGGATGTCATCCATCATCAATCCCCATCGTTCGTTCTTCGTTTCTTTTCTTTCATCAAATTGTATCAAAAACTGAGAAAATAACGTCAATTAGTAACAGCTGTCCCCATTTTACATACATTTCTTATTTTCTAATATGTAGACAAACGTAGATCAATTTAGATCAGTTGTAGTGTATACCTGTGAATGTCTTGAAAAGCCTCGGATCAGTCTCGTTGTAGAATGTCGATTCCTCCACTTGTTTGCAGCACTCCTCCACCACCCGATCAGTGCGAAGAAGACAAAGATCCTGAAGACTTTGACATCCCATACAATTGTGAGTACCTTTATGTACCTATCTCCTTTGCATACCAAATATCCTGTTTGTGATGTCAAAAAAGCTTCCTTCTTTGAGCTACTAATAATTTATAATTGATCTGTTCATCTGCCATGAAATTTTATCTGTGTTATTTGTGTTTTCAGTGTCTCAAGATGATGACGATGATGGTTATGACTATGGGAACTTTTCTTCATATAACTTTCAAGTTAGTGATAATATCAAGAAAGTAGATGAATTGTGTGATAATGTTGAAGTTCTGAGTTCATATGAAGACAGAGATGCTATAGATATCAACTCCATTGCACCTGTTAAAAGTGAACCTTGCAATGAGGCGAATGTATCATCTGACGACCAAAATAACTGTAAAAAAGAAACCAATTTAGAAGACTTAGAATTGGAAAATAGTGCAGGAAGTGAAGTTATTAATAGCTTCAGCCTTGAATCTTGTATTAGTGACAATAATGTCGAAAATGAGGTTCCCGGAGACTATCAACAAGCATTATCACCTAGTCAGGAAACTAATGATAATTCAGTTGAATCACTAAGCATAGAAGATAAAGCAAATTCAGATGAGGAAGTGGTTATAAGATCAAATTATGACGAAATTGATGGTTCTAGTCAGCCAACATCTAACTCGGAAACTGATCTAGGTCTCTGCAGCAAAGCAGTGGAAAACCTCAAAGATGAATCAAATCATTTAGATGAGAATGATGATTTTGGGGACTTTGACGACTTTCAATTCACTGGTGCTGAAAATAAGGCTTCTCCTATTCTAGACAACTGTGAAAATCCCTGGGACAGCAATGAACCTGAAAATGAAGATTTTGGCAACTTTACAGCAAACTTTGAAGTAACTGAGGATAAAATTACTGTTAATTCTGACCCTATTTCTGAGATTGAACAAAAAGAAGCTACCAAACAAAATGTGGATGATGACGATGATTTTGGTGATTTCGATGACTTCAAATCATCTGCTGTTGAAAGTATCACAGATTTTGAAGATACTTCATGTAGTGATCAACCTTATATAAACTTTCAATTGCCTGATAATGAAAGCCAACTTATGGAGAGTATTTCCAATGTTCTAAGTTCAGTATTTGAAGATGAATTAACTCAGCCTGATACTGAGTTTGAAGGAAATCTAGAGAGTGTGCTGAGTGAAACTTGGCGGCACCTAAGAGAAACTGATGTCAGGCAACCTTACATAGTCAATTGGAATAATTCATTTGGGCAAAAGACTTTGCTCAGAGCTTTATGTATAGATTCAAGAAACATTGTAAGTTGTTGAAGTATTGTATACCAAAATAAATTAAATACTTTCATCTCATACTTAAAATAACTAAATATAGTCATAAAGTGAGAAGTATAGATAAACTCTGTGATAGACATTTCATATTGTTATTTAACTAAGAACAACAAATAACTGATATCAGCATAACTAATCAAATATTTTGTTCAAAAAATTATTTGCATACAGTGATACCTAATAAAATTTGAAAATAATATGTTTTCAGTTGTTTGGTCCAAAATGGGGTTACAGTATGCCAAAATATGCAGTGAACCTTGGCAATGCACCTCTGCAGCCCCAGAAACCGCTGACTCCGTCAAACTTATCCCAGAGTGAAGCCTCATCTGTTGAGAAGAACACAACCAAGTCTGGTGGCTGGGTCGACCCATTCACTTCAGATGGACAAGAATGTAAGTAGTACAAGCAATACACTTACATAAATAATGACTAAAATTGTAGATGCTAGGAGTAAAATGACTAACATGGCACATGTACTCAACAAAACCACTGCCATATGCACAGAGTATTCGACTAAAACCAATGTGGAAATTCTACAATCTAACAAATTAAGCTTAATAATTCACAATGTAAACTTCTTTTGCATGTCTTGCACATGGATTACACTCCCACCTGTACATTGTACCTACGCTTGATCCCAATCCTTTAGTCACCTATGCCGAAGCCCTACTCCTAGACTTAGAACACCTCATGGCTACCTTAGACCAAATGTCTCAAAACCATTCCACGCTCAAGATCTCTGAACTACTATCACATGGTAAGTGTTATTGCTAACATGAAAAAGTCATAACAAATAATTAAAAATCATTGCAATTTTTTCTCAGATGTTATCAGGAATTTCAGTCTGAGTTACTAGCAAAAAAATTATTCAAATGAGAATGTATACAGCGTGCCCCACAACCATGGGACATATTGGACATAGAGGGTATCGATATTTCTCGTAACTGCCCTCCATGTCCCATGCTTGTGGGACACACTGTATAGTGACCTAGGCATAGTAGGAATGTTTTTTCTGTTAGGTAAACGGTGACGAAATTCGGTGAGGTAAACTTAGTTTATGATAAACCTTTAAATATCCTAAATTACATAAGAAATAATTTTATATTTTTATGTGTTCCAGCTTGCAACACAGAAAGTGAAAGTGTTGTTGAAGTGACGTCATCTGACCTTGATGTTTTTGAAGTAGCAATTGCAACAAAGCCAGAAAAAATCTACTCAAGCACTCTAAATGTTCAGCCACTGAGACAAATCAACCTACCTGACACACACATATTCACACCCACTGATTCGGAGACTCCAAGATCTAAAACCATACATTATGATACTGTAACACCAATTCTTTTGCCTCAAACTGCTTTGGAAAACAAACAACCAGTTGAAGACTTTACAACTGAGGATGATGATGATTGGGAGTTCCAAGACTTTAGAGGCAGTTCTGGTGGCCCCACACTGGCAACTGTTCCCCAACCAAAGGAGCACATAGAACCAAAGCCCGAAAATAATCCAAAATCGAATGTGACCTATCAGACACAAGTATTGGAACCAATAAAAATGGAACCTCTCATGCCTTCACTTAACTGGCCAGATCCTGGTCAAGTCAAAGAGACATTTGAAGACTTTTCTGACTTTATATCTAAGACTTCATGGGATAACAAACAACCACACATCACATCCCCTCAAAGTAAAGCATTTCCAGAATCTGTTACATTGGAAAAATTAGAGGATAAACATGAATGTTTGGAAACAGAACAGAAAACAGTGACACAACCGGTGTCTCAAGAAATAACTAGCGAGAATTTCGATGACGATTTCGACACATTTCAATCAGCCCTGCCAACAAAGAACTCAACAGGAGAGTTCGCTCTTGACAGTTCATGCAAGAATGCACTTACTAACATTCCAATCCAGGGCACGAGCCAAAGTCCGTCTATTATTAAAGATTTCGACTATACATTCCCTAAAATTAATAGTAATAAGTCTGATACCATATCATTTGAAAATACTATAAGACCAAATGAAGCTTTAACACGGAGTTTAGGTTTTAATCCAACATTAGAGCTTACTCCAAATACAAACACACTTCCACTAGGAAATACAATTTCCTCTAGCCTACTGCAGCCCCTGCCTGTTAACTCAACTACATCACAAAAAACACAGAAAACAACTCAAATATTGCAGCCACTGTCTTTAGAAAGTTATTCGCAAATAAACTGGCCCAATCCAGGAATAGATTTACAAGACCTTTCTAGATTCAATCCTGTAGAGACTCTGCAGTCTTTGAAAAGTGATCTCAACACCGCCACTGGCTCCGGCGGTCCCAGCAGCAAAGGATCCTCGCCTGCCCATGCTCCGAAGACCTTGGTCAATAATCAGCCACCAGACGACGACATCTGGGGCGAATTTGTGTCGAGCAAGCCGAAACAACAAGCATTGCCAAAGAAGGCGCCTGTCTTTACTGATGATGACGAATGGACAGACTTTGTCTCGAGTCCTAGCGTCAAACCACAGAATGGCCTCAATACGATAAGTTTGAACGTTCACACCAATTCTAATATACAGAAAACAATAAACAACAATAAATTTGCTACAAAAAATACTAAACCGCCACTTGATATACCTACACTAAATTACATAACTCCTAAATCCAGTGGACACAATGCTTATAATGAGAGACATTTTCAGAACTTATAACACTGAAATATATTAGTTTTAGATTATGTGTTATTGTATGTACTTAATATTATTAATATAATTGAATCTGTAAATATGGTGGAGGACACTAAATGAATAACTTTTAGAATGTATTAAAATTATACACTTATTAATTTATATTTCTTTAATAAGTTTAAAATTAACTATTTACGATAATTGATCATGTTGTTGCTAGAAAACACTGAACACTTACACACCGATTATACATAGTTACCTACCTATTCAAAGGACATACCTATGAAGATTAAACCGAAAGGTTTATTGATTTTGTAGTAGTGTTATTGTGTGTAGGTGATGATTAGAACCGTCCTTATCATTTAAACTTAAGTTATGTTATTAAAATTGTTATAGAAGATTGCGTTTGCTTGTAAAAAGGTTGTTACTAATATAGCTCGAGAGATTTAATTATGTCAAAGCAATATTTAATGTCATATCTATTATTGATTGGCATTTCTGTATATTATGATACATATTAATTATAAAACAAAATGTAAATTGTAAATTAATTGTTATTAAACACAGGAAAACTTATTCATGATGGTTTGAAGTATTATTATTTAATTTACTGTAATCCAACTAAACTACGTAAAATACTTTTAATTCATAAATAATGTTTCTGTTGGCTTTGTTACTTAAATATTTTTTCAGGGCATTTCAATTAATTATACAGATTTAGGTTGATGTTAGACAATAATGCAACTGTAAGGTAGGTAGTATACCTACCTTACAGTTGCAATATATTCAAACAAAAAATTTGCATATTTTGTGTAAACAGTTTTACAATAAGTACCCTTATTATTGTATTTATGATAAGAGGTACCCATATGTATGAAAGTAGAATTGTAAAAAAATATTCAGTTTATTGTAAATAATTGAGTTTTTGTCAACTATTTTGTAATCAGTATTTTGATTAACAGTCTCGTCACTATGATTAATTTCTATAATTTATTTAAATGCTGTGTACTTACCACTTTTATTTGATGAAAATGTAAATAGAGAGGAAAACACAATATATCCTTTAAAATACATTTTATTGTTGTTTGAGTCACGTTTCGTTTTCTGAGTCCGAGTGGTCGATATCGTCGATGTGCGTAACACGGGCGTTCTTCTCGTCGTCCTCCATGGCAGTAACGAATTTCGGCAAGTTATTCTCCATTGTTATCCTGAATTGACACTGTTCGAATTCCGGCCATGATATGAATCTGAAATAGCGTTATTCTATTTTTAGAATAAGACTTCGCGGTTATGTACTGGATTTCTGCCCAAGCCGAAACACGTGGGCTTCGAAAATTTAATCGCTTCCGAGAGTGCAGGCCAACTTACATAATTCAGCCAAGTGCGAGTGGGGCGAAGGGTTCCGCCGATAAAATCACAAACCTTGTATAGAGGGGCTTTTATATTTAATTCTCAGTATTTGTTGTTGTAGTGTAGCGGCATTAGATTTCGGCGCGATGCGGCGATAAGCCATAGATCATACTTATAACTTCTGGTAAGTACTAAATTAAACGTGAACTTACTTTTTAAACACTGTAATCTTTTGTCTCAGATTTAGGTCCCCGAATACTGTGAAAATAGTCATGTGAGGTAGTTTCGCGTCGTCATCCCCTGGCGATAACTTCTTGTTTGTGTCAGGAGGATCCTGTCCTGTGATCAGCCATACTCCACAGCCAGGTATCCACTGCCTAAAATAATTTAATAAATAATTAAATATGTACATACATAGGTAATACAATATAATATTATTTAATTACGTCCGGTGCGGGCCATTAACAGTTTTATTAATTAAAAAGTTTTAGGTACCTATGTAAGATTTGAGGAATTATTTCCGAGACTTGCACAAGACTGCTTACCTAGACCAGTAAAGTTTAATTAACAAACTTTACTGGTCTATTGTATACTGTACGTTTTACTAACAATTAATTAATTATTTGGATCAATTATGCACACTAATAAAATTTATTTGAAGAGCATATGCAGTAGATTATATTCAATAAATAATGTTGAAAAGCAGCACATTATCGTAATTTATCTTTGTATGACAGGACAAAGTTAGATTATGATTTATATATTGTTTTGGCCCATTTTATATCGTAATACATTATTCACTAGCAACCAAAGACATTATAACCACTGTCCTAGCTAGCAACCCACCTCGGATTCGTACTAGACCCGGGTAGAGCAGTTAAACAGTGTATTACTTGCTGGCTAGGCCACTTACTCGGTAAGACAGATATTTTAAGAGGAATAATTCTGTCATTATTATCATAAAACTCTTGATTAGGTACGCGGCTCACGCCAGCAAAGCTCGCAGTCGGCAAGATTTATCCGACATCTTCAACAATCATCGCCATAATTTAGCCAATATAAGTAGGTACGCAAAACCTTAATTATACCTACCTCAACAGCAGCCTATATTGGTCCACTGCTGTACGCAAGCCTCCTCCTGATAAGCGCCTTATTGGCTTTTATCTCATGGGGGTAGTGCCCATAATCCCCATGCTGAGCATGCGGGTTGGCGATCGATTTGTTCTGTGGTAGAATTGTTCTGTAAGGGCGCTGCTGCCCGCCCCCGGGGGATATCCCTTAGTCGCCTCTTACGATACCCGCGGGAAGAGTTGGGTGATGCAAATTTCTAAGCCGGCATCACACAGCAGTACACCCACACCTAAGCCTTACTCGTGAATCAATCATTCCGTCCATTGGTGAAAACCGTATATATTACCTTACGAAGTTTTAAGTTTATCGTCTTCAGACAGAGACGCGGCTTTATTTTATATTATAGGTACTAGCTTCTGCCCGCGTCTTCGCACGCGTATTTTCGGTATAATAAGTAGCCTATTATTTAAGTTAGGCTTTGCTCGAAACGTACGCCAAATTTCATCTTGATCTGTTCAGTAGTTTTGGAGATCCTAGGTAACAAAAATTCAGATTTCACAAACTTTCGGCTTTGTAGGATTATGTAGAGACAATGTGATGATAATGATAAATGAATACTTACTCCAGCATAGGAATCACTCTGGTACTTTTGGAAAACATATGTGGCTTGAAGAAATACCAAAGCAGGGGCAAATACTCAGAGGGGCATGGTAATTTCTCCCTTTGTGTGATATTAACTAGGTAGTGGCTGTGCTCATCCATCTGGAAATATTGGTACATGATACTAACCGTTCAAGTCTAATCTGGGCCTGAATCCATTTAAGATTATGAATACTGGCCTTCCTAAAGAGGCCAGGGCACGCAAATTAGAATAAACAAATTGGATAATACAGTCAATGCCATAAGTCATTCACTTTTTAATAGAATATCACATTCATGGAGCTCATGTACTCGTACTTAAATAAATAAATAAATAATGCTTCACACAGCATTATCTAGCCCCAAGCTTAGCAACTTAATTATTAACTCCATGAATGTGACTGTGAATACAATCCTAGCTAAGCTGTGTGATGCCGGCTTAGGATTTGCACCACCCCAACTCTTCCCGTGGGTGTCGTAAGAGGCGACTAAGGGTCGTAAGGTAATCCACCAGGGGTGGGCAGTAGCGCCCCCTGCAGAACAATTCTACCACCGAACTGCGATCCCCAACCCGCATGCCCAGCGTGGGGATTATGAGCATTACCCCCATGTGATAAAAGCCAAAAAGGCGCTTCGCAGGGGGAGGCCTGCGTCTAGTAGTGGACCAAAACATGCTGTTGAGGAGATTGAGGAATACAATCCATTGTATTATATTATAAGATTAGAACACAAAGGGAACAAAAGTTACCAACTCGCTTCCCCTTAGCAAAATACATACAAATATTCATAAAAATAAAAATGTATACATAAGAACACAATTTTTGTTGCAAATGTGAGCATAACCCCGCCTCAGTTTGCCCCTGTGTGCTATATGTTTGGGCATAATCCTGCCTCACCTCCCCTTAAGAAAATCAGAAAGGGGTGTTTGGGGCAGTTTTAGTATAACGGTTCCCACCTTTATGTTTAAAGATTATAATAAGTTGCATCCTATAAGAAGCTTGTTTTGCAAGATACAAACCATTGTAACTCTTTTGTTGGTTGGCAGATGGGTCCAAGGCAGAAAATGAACTTTAGGAACTGTTGTTATCACATTGTAACTGAATAGCATCTGGAAAAGTGCTGGGATAGACTTATGCTTGGACTGTTGAATTTCAGTATCTGTAAGAAACTAAAATAATATGATTTGTGGAGTTTTAACAGAAAATTTCTACCTATTTGATGACTGATTTTAATTATTGATCTCCCTGGCTATGCTAAGCTTACTTGTATTAATTTGAGCCATTAGCATCATCATAGCATTCATTTAAAAATATTTATCTATGTAATGTAATGAAATGACATATTGTATTAAGTATAATCAGTATAAGTAGCTCTAATATTATAATATTAGATTAATATGTATAATGGTATTGTGTAATTATCAGTGATAGGAATAGGTAGTGCTTATTTACCTAAACTTCGAGGAACAGTGAAAAGAATCGGAGACTTCCTTCCGAAAATATTTTTTCTGCCCCAATGTTCCGGATATTACTTAGGTACATTAGAAAATAATGTTATTCGTATAAGTAGTTGGTCTATGTTTACCTAAAGTTTGCGACTATACATAACATAACATAGAGTCATTACAACCACAAAATTTTCTTTTGGAGAACGTTTTGTAAATAACTTGTTGGTCTTAAAACTATCAAACACAATCTTTGTTAAGCCGTACACATGTTGAAGTAAATATCTGCTTTCTCGCTCGCTCTCGACCATGTTTCTTGAGATTTCTGAAGTTCAAGCATATAATTGAAAAATATATTCCGGCCAGTTTAAAAATAATAAAACAGACATTTTTGTCATTTTAGCATTCTCTAAACGTATTTTGAACGGAATCCTCTAGGATTAATTATTTTTAAAAACGAAAGGTATTTGTCTTTTAACTTACTAAAGATCACGATATAAAAGTTAATTTCAAAATGTGCGTAATTTTTTATTAAAATAATGGGCGGATCACATATTTAGTAACACACTTAAACTGTAAAAATCTTTAAAAACGTCATCTTGCGCGAGCGAGAAAGCATATGGTTTCCACAAAACGTGTACGGCATGTAAGTAGATGTTTACGGTATAGGGGCTACCCATTTCGTTATCTACTCTTGGAAATTAAGAAAAAAACTAGCTGTGGTCGAATGCCTGTGCAGCGTGGGGAGATTCGACCGCCGCCCAGGTTACTTTCACTCCTGTACCTCGGTCTGTTGAGTGCGCAAAATAAAAGTCAAAACTCTTAATTTTCATAAACACAGTAAATGTACACTTGGAAAAAGTCAAATTACAAAATTAAATACTGACATGGAAATAAAGTGATATTTTTGATTTCTGTCGCTTCAGTATGTAAACTAAAGTTAAGAAGCGACGAAGAAACCTTTAGCCTGTTTGTTGTTATTTATTGAGCTGGAGCTAAACTCCTCCCAAGCATTTTTATCCTCTAGCTAGATAATCTGATATTTTGTAGTAAGCCTTTTTACAAAGGATATGTTTGACAATTTGGTTGAATTTATTTATTGATAATATTTGCAACTCACTTGGAGTTTTGTTGTAGAAGCGAATACATTGCCCTTTAAAAGATGCATGTATCTTGTGTTGTACCTAAGTAATGTCCGGAATATTGGGGCAGATGTCCCGGAAAAAATTATTGTCGGAAGGAAGTCTCCGATTCTTTTCACTGTTCCTCGAAGTTTAGGTAAATAAGCACTACCTATTCCTATCACTGGTAATTATACACGGCAGCTAGTGAAATTAAGTACATCCGTTATCTAGTAATAACAAGCCAAAGCTCTGCTTGGGGCTTGATGGAGATTGATGCTGTGTTATTTATTCTTCTTTATTTAATGCCATGAAGATTGATAGAAATACCTCATATTGATGGACAGGCATTGTTATAAATAGATCTGGCCTGCCTAACTGACTTGAAGTATTATGAAAAACAATAGTGTTTATCAGATGTTTCACAAAGGACAGTCCAGGCATTGAACCTACTATCTTCACTACTCTATCTGTAAAGAAAAAAAATTAGAATAACCTGTTCAATAAATGATCAAGAGGTAATTGTGAAAAGGTGTGATCTGAAATTAATTTATGAATAGTTCCAGACTTGCTGAAGGCAGAAAGCAGAAAATCTGTTCAGTAATTTGTCTAGTCTAGGTTATCACAACCAGTGCAAAAGAAACAATATAGTTAAAATATATTTGTTAAGTAATTTGTCTAGTCTAGGTTACCAGGACCAGTGCAAAAGAAACAATATAGTTAAAATATATTTGTTAAGTAATTTGTCTAGTCTAGGTTATCACAACCAGTGCAAAAGAAACAATATACAGTGTGTAAGGCTAAACAGTCTTATCCTTGAAACCAGAAGTTCAGAATCATGAGCAGAGTCCAAAACCGATGAAAAAACTAAACTTTTTTTTAAACATAATTTTGAAAAAAATATCCTCATACATCATAAAAGCATTTCACCCTACATTTATACCTACGCCGCCGCCCGCTTTGTCGGTTTCGAACAAAGATGCCGCTCGCACCTACGCGCCGCCGCCCGCTCGCGCGGCGCGCGTCAGTTGCGGCCCGTCTGCTAGGTAGTGAGCACGTCACGACGCGTTCCGTGCTAATTTGTGATGTGCCGATTTGTTCGCGTATTGTGTTAAGTAGAGAAGTGACGATGTCGTTCACAAATGAACAGTGGACTGAAATGGTGCGACTTTATGCCATCGCTGGTGACAACATGAACTTGGCTCGTACGATGTACGCAGAGCGGTTCCCAGAACAACGTGTGCCAAGCCGGCAAACGATCCTAGCGGCTACACAAAGGCTACGTGCCTACGGCCAGTTCACCGTGCCTAGTCATGCACAAGTCATGAAAACATTTTATGCCTAATGTGAGTAAATCAAACTGTACTTAAAGCTGTAAATTTTAATTGAATTGTACATAAAACTTGATTGATGATGAACTTTTTAAATACGCCAAAAGTACCTACCTACTTTAGCCTACTTACTGGCAAATGTGTTAGAGTAGCTATTTTTGCCTGTCCTAAGCCAGGAAAAGTATGAAGGGAAAGTTCCATCACAAGTTGTAGGTACCTACGATTCGATACCTACACCACCGGCCGGCTACAGGCGAGAGCGGGCGGCGCGGCGTGATAAGGTCACTAGGGTGTCCATGAAATCACGTAGGATAGCAGAGAAATGAATTATGAAATTCCATCGAAACTAATTGACTTTTATTTTTAAAAATAACTTGTATCGTCTTATTTTAGGTGTGTACATACGTGGTTTCAAGGATAAGACTGTTTACGCTTACACCCTGTAGTTAAAATATATTTGTGTTTCATAGTTTTAATAGGTGAATTTTATGATTTTTTTTCTGTTCTCTTTACTTGAATCTCCGTAGCTAATTTTAATGATCGAACTTTTTGTTTTTTTAACCTGTATGATTGCATCTATGTATAGCGAATCACACTGTCATTTAGCCATGAAAGCCATGTATTAGCTTTTTTGTTGCTAGATTCTTGTAACTTATTTTGTTTCTTAGGCCTTAAAAATTAAATAAATAATTGAAAATCAAAGTAGTAGGTAGTCAAAATGTGAACAGCTAAAGTAATACCTACTCACCATTATTGTCAACAACGAGGTCACCAAGTAGTTCTTGGATCCTGTCACCACCATCCATTTTGTCTTTGAAAGCTAGCTTCCACATTCCAAGAAAGTCAGCAATTTTTAGTTTGATACGATCTGGATATTGTTTTTGCAATTTCTGTAAAATATTATCATCATCAGCATATTATGCTAGTCCTCACCTGGCCAAAGGCCGAGAATTTTTTTTTTTGGTCTAACATTCAATAATTAGGTATAGGTTCCTATTGTTTTTGCAAATAAATAAATAAATAATGCTGGACAATTCACACAGCATTATCTTGCCCCAAGCTAAGCAGAGCTTGTGTTATGGGTACTAGATAACTGATTATACTTAATACAATACACTACATAGATAGATATTTTTTATTATACATATAGAAAACATCCAGATTGCTCTGCACAAATGTCTGCAGATCGTACAAACATTTGTCCCGAGGCAGGAATCGAACCCGCAACCTCCTGCGTCGCAGGCAGACCTTCGCCCGGTGCGCCACAGAGGTCGTCAAAATAGTAAGAAGAGAATCATGGCCTGTAAAAAAGTACCTACCTGCAAATGAGTTGTGAAATGACTCAATGTCTCATACGTATAGATGCAGTTTTTCTGATTTTGGAGTAGTTCCCGTGTTAGGATTCCAAGTCCTGGATTAACTTCAATTAAGGGGGAGACATCATCCAAGTGTTTTTTTATTGCTTGGGTAATTTGTTTAGCTGTCTGCCTATCAATTAGATACATACTTTCGGGGTTTTTATACTTTCTAAGTAAACTCTTAGGCAGACTGTCTTTGAGCTGCTGGTATTCTGGTGAACTGTCCATATATTTTTCAACGTCAGAAGCTACTTTCGGTTCTTTTTCACTTTTCCTTGGACTCGCTTTATGTTGTAATCTCCAACAATATAAGAGATGGTCTTTTCTATTTGCGAAAACAGATCTTTTCAACATTTTGACCAGGATTTTAGGTAGTTTTATAGGTTATTTTACGCCTTCACATCACTCACAGCAAGAAAACAAAACTTTGTAAACAAAACAAAACAACTGACGTCAATGTCGTCAATCACTTGACATTGACAGTAAGTAGGTAAGAAATTAGTAAACTGGGCGAAGGAAATACCCACGGAATTAGAAATTAATTCCGTGGAAATACCCCTTGGTTGGTTTGTGTGCCTTGTATTTTGTTCAGCGCTGAAGCAACGTTACCTATTTTGAGTGGTCTGACTGGTGCGCTATAGTCAGTTTGTATCAATCCAACCCCTACAGTACATAGCACAAAATTGTAACAAATAATCTGCGTCACTTTGTCAACCAGCGAAAAGATAAACAAGACCCGTCAAGTGCGAGTGTAACTCGCGCGCCGAGGGTTTCGAACGTTTGTGAACAAGTAGGTATGTACTAATGGTACCGGTTAGAGACTCCGAAATTTAATGAATACCTAAAACTAGTAGGTAACTACATTTCAGATGGTTCTCTCTGCATGCTTCGTTGATAGGGGGTAGCGGTAAATTTTTCGACTATTTTCAAAGTATTTCAAAAAGTATGAGACCTACAGAAAATTTAAAAACTGTTTTGAAATGTACAAACTGTTACCTTTTATATGATACCCCACTTAGTGGGGTAGCCCCCCCTTTTGAAAATTATCCCCCCCTTTTTTGACCATTTCTCAAAAAGTGCTAGTTTTTCAGACTTCTCTATATTTTTCCTGTAAAATATAGATCTATATCTACAAACGCTCCATACATTTTGAATGGATCGCTCTGCAAACTTCGGAGATAAGGGGGGGGGGAATGGGTATTTTTTCGACTATTTTCAAAATATTTCAAAAAGTATGACACCTACAGAAATTTCAAAAACTTTTTTGAAATGTCCAAACCATTACCTTTCAATTGATAACCCACTTGACTTTGTAGGTCTCTTTTAAAATTTCGACATCTCAATTTGTATGGAAAATGTTCAATTTCATTTTTCATTTTTTTTTCTTAAAATCTGTACAGGCGCACGAATTGTCTTATTATTTTAAATTTCAAGTTGATCGCTGCGGTAGTTGCGGAGTTATTAAGGAGGGAAAAAAAGGACAGACAAAGCGAGACCATAAGGGTTTCGAAACCGATCTTCGAAACCCTAAAACCAGACAAATTTTCGCGTTTTTATCCGGTTGATGATAACATTTGTTCCTTTCCTTCTTACAATGGTCCAAAGCTCGACCCCCCACTTTAGGTCACTGTGCCAAATTTGTTAAAAATATCTACCAAAAACCAAAAATTATTGCGGGACTCGACCTCCGTTTCAGATAAGTTTGCAACTGCAAAAAGTCTAATACTAAACAACTCACACGCACAGCCAGATCATAAAAAATTTCTTAGGCTCGATTTTATATAGGCTATAGTGTGTGGGTATACTCTCAGTGCCCGACACTTCTTTACGATCATTTTGCTGGGGTGGTCACCCGAAAAAGTACAAAAATTTCGGTGTAATAACAATACAGATTATAATAAAACACAAATTTGAAGGCTTCACCGCATTATTTTAAATTTAAGTTTGTGTATATTCAGACTTTTGTATATTTTCAAATAATAATTTAACAAAATCGATATAAAAACCTCCAGGGGGCCAGGGGAACTACATGTTCAGTATTTAGTTCAAACAAATGTAACTAGATGGCAGAAGTCAACGTATGTTGAACAGTTTTCGAATAAATTCAAAAAGACGCATTTTCCCCATAGACGCATTTAGACTGGTTGACCTTACTTAAGCCAGATCCGCAGGAAATATTATAGTGCACAAGTGTGTGCGCTGCTTAAAATTTGCACCACCCCAACTCTTCCCGCGGATGTTGTAAGAGGCGACTAAGGGATATCCAGCGCAGGTGGGCGCGACCTGGGAGAGGTCAAGCGGCGTGCTTTCCGTTAAGCCGTCTAACACCGCCAACTTCCTGACTCGGGCTGCTACTGTGAGTATTTGACCACATTATCAGCGGTTGAACACGCGACCGCTATACCAACGAGGAAGTCGGATAATACTTAAAAATAAATGTCCACTCGTGCGAAGCCGGGACGGGCCGCTAGTTGTAGGTACATAAGTTAACCAGTCTCAAATATGAACCCGACTAGGGCACAGCATGATAAGTAGGTACTAGGTAGGCACTAAGGTACTGAGGAATAAATAACGCTTATATTATAATAAGCTATAAGTTTTAGCTTTGTAAGCCAACTATAAATTACATGTAGACTTCCCTTACAAAAAGAACACACATTTCATTCAACGTTTTCTGAAATTCGGAAGTTGTTTTCCTCATCAATATATAATTATAATTATGGAAAGATGACCGACACCGCACAGCCCGAACCACTGGTTCTAGAGGCTTTTACGCTTATCGCGTACGAAGTCACGGGTTGAACTTAAAATTATTTTTATAGTTACTAGATACTACTATTAAAACCTGCCTTTACAGGCGTATAAATATAATATTAGAATTTCAATTCATATAGATTGCATGTGAGAATACAAATATCAATAATATTAATATTAGGTATAATGAGGAAAGATTTGTATTTTTATATGTTTGTAACGAATAAACTCAAAAACTTCTGGACCGATTTCAAAATTTCTTTCACCATTATAATGCTACATTACCTATCCCTGAGTAGCATGGGCTATAGGTACCTATTAATTACTAGTAAAAATTAGGGATCCTTATTATAACTTTAATAATGTAACCCAAGGTGTAATTTTTAGGGTTTCGAAACCCTTATGGTCTCGCTTTGTCTGTCCTTTTTTCCCTCCATAATAACTCAGCAACTACAGCAGCTATCAACTTGAAATTTCAAATAATAATACATTTCGTGCGCCTGTACAGATTTTAAGAAAAAAAAATGAAAATAAATAAAAAATTATAATGAACATTTTCCATACAAATTGAAATGTCAAAATTTTAAAAGAGACCTACAGAGTCAAGTGGGGTACCAAATGAAAGGTATTAGTTTGTACATTTCAAAATAGTTTTTGAAAGATCCATCTGAAATGTAGGTTGGTGCCTACTAGTTTTAGGTCTTCATTAAATTTCGGAGTTTCTAACCGGTACCTTAAGTACATACCTACTTGTTCACAAACGTTCAAAACCCTCGGCGCGCGAGTTACACTCGCACTTGACAGGTCTTGTTTTGCCATAAAATGTCTTTCATCGCATGCGTTGCGGAAACCATTGATGATAGAACAAAAAAATGTTCTACAATATTAAAATATGTTTCAATATATTCAAAAATCTTTGCGATAGGTACTTATCATATTATTATGTCCAACTATTGTTGTTATGCGCTATACTTAACTACTTTTTTATATGTAAAAATTAGATAAAAATGCCGACCAAAATCAGACCATGCTATCCATAGGTACCTTTGTATTAATTCTTATCCAAATAAATTATTTCGTATTCAAGACTGTTTCAATACCTGTAGGTAGATTACTTTTTGAATTATTCCCATCGAACATTCTATTCAAAAGATATTACGTGTAGGTTTTGGTCGATGGGAGAACATTTTTTTTCGTGAGTGAACTACAAATTTACGGTTTCTGGATCTCTTCCTTTATTTGTACTTTATGACCGTGCTTCTTGCCAAATTTTATGATTCTACGTCAACGGAAAGTACCCTATTAGGTTTTGGTCCATGGCGAGAATCAAAAGTATTTTTTTTTGAGAATAAATTATAAATTTACTTAGTGTTTTCGGATTTTTCCTTTTACTTGTGCTCTATGAACTTGCTTCTTGCCAAATTTCATAATTCTAGATCTACGGGAAGTAGACACCTACCCTATAGGCACAATACATAATATACATTTATCTACTGTGCTATAGGTTTTGGTCCATGGCGAGCATTAAAAGTAATTTTTTTAGTGAATTAAAGTTCGTAAAAATATTTTTCAGTCTGCCATTTAGTCAAGTTTTAAATCTAGTTACGTGCCTAATTTCATTTATTTCAGTGTCAGGAATTTTATTATTTATTATAATTGCCATCGTGAAGCTGTTATTAATGGATAATGAATTGATTATTTTTATATCTTGATCAGTCGCTATACTATAGGTATAGTGACCGGCATGAGTCGTAAGCACAAACTGACACCTGCGCAGTAGTTAATTTTTGAAGCCATGGGGGCGGGGCGGGGTGTCATTCGGCTACTGTACACTTTCGTGCAATTTTATCGACTTACGTTTTTAATGTTAAAATAGTAGCTTAATTTTGTTATATCGTATTTGTTAAGTGTTTTTGATTTAATGTAGTTTTCAACACAATCTGGAGGGATAGGTAATATGCCTTCCATAAAACTAGACGCTGAGTTGGTGCTGGTAGAGGAAACTGGCTCATTAATCTCCTCAACATCGTCACTGTCCTCATCCTCCGAATTGGTCTCGGAGTCATCGTCAACAACGTGAATTATATTTTTTTCTGTCATTGCATCCACTATGTTATCGTTTTTTATATACTCCTTCTAATTTTTCCTTGACTTTTTGACAAAATTTTGTCCATTCATTAGCTGCCATTAAATTAACTTTTTCCTTTACAAGACCCGTTAAGTGGCTAACGTTCCAGGTCACATTCTTACTGCCGACATAGCCTTTTATTGCAGCCCATCCCATGCCATTTCAATGGGATTGAGGTCTGGGTGGTATAACTCACTAGTGAGTTATAGCAATGAAAAAGTCAGTTTGATTATGAGTGTCATTCTGTGCCTAATTGCGGTGACCATAGAGCCACTTTATGAGCAAGTGTGTTGAAAACTATATTAAAACAAAATCACTTAACAAATACGAAATAACAAAATTAAGCTACTATTTTAACATCCAAAACGTAAGTCGATAAAATTGCACGAAAGTGTACAGTAGCCGAATGACACCCCGCCCCGCCCCCATGGCTTCAAAAATTAACTACTGCGCAGGTGTCAGTTTGTGCTCACGACTCATGCCGGTCACTATATCTACCTAATTAAATTAGATAGGTACCTACTCATAAAACAAACACGCTTAATATCGAGTACGTATAAGCTAGTAAACGTTAAGCTAAGATCTAAAATGCTATGCAAGAGAAAGTTTAACCAAAAAATAGCTATTAGGTAAACATCGCTTCTGAATTTTGAAAACCAGTCTGGGAAATTTTTCGCAATAAGGCCGCCCTATATTATATTTAAGTAAGTAGGTATGTAGGTAGGTGTCTTTTCCTGCGTTTTATTCTAGGTTGCACACCTAGAATAAAGTTTATTCTAGGTTGCACACCTAGAATAAAGTTTATTCTACAAATGTAAATAAAGATAAAGAATTCACTGCCATGTCTGTGCGCGATGCGACACGCAAGGGCGCGCGGTGGCAAATTTAAAATAATATATTCTGAACTGGAATTCTAATAGGCAGGGGCGCGCGGTGGCAAATTTAAAATATATTCTGAACTGGAATTCTAATAGGCAGGGGCGCGCGGTGGCAATTTAAAATATATTCTGAACTGGAATTCTAATAGGCAGGGGCGCGCGGTGGCAAATTATAAATTCTGAACTGCAATTCTAATAGGCAAGTCCGTTAGGTAGGTACCGGTACATATTCGATTTTATTATTATTGTCAGCTTATTACAAACAACGCACAACCACAAAAGTTCAATAAGCTTCTTTATAGATACCAAATGGGCCTAGACTTCGTCGTGCTTGTGGTTTGTTCTCAAAGAGACAGATTCTCAAAAAGACTGAAAAGGTACAGTGCTACCCCAATTTTAAGATAAGTCTCACTTGTCGCTTTCACAGTTCGTAGGTATCAGCCTGTCTCTATGTAGGTATCATAGGCAGGAATAGATAGCTAGAATTACGTAGGTACCTATAGGTAGTACGTAATTCCATACAATATCTAGCTATAGTACATAGGTACCTACGTAATACTATATGTATAGTTATTCTGTGGCTATAAGTAAGTACCTATATACTTACCTATTGTTTGTGATTAGTAATTATAAGATTACTTATAATTAATCGATTTCGTCCAAATGCAGCAAAAGTACTTACCGTACCTACCGGCTTGCGACGTTATCACGATAGTCTTGGACCAAGCAACTTTCATACAGTGAAGAAATAAGGTACCTACCAAACTAGCGTGTTCTGTTTTTGAGAATTAAAAGCAAAGTTTCCACTACAATGAAATTGTTGTGGGTGACATTTCAGTTGCTCTGGCCTTCAATCTGGGCAGTTATCTTCGAAGATTGCGGTAAGTACGATCCTAATCTAATCTTCTAAGCGTCATGTTTTTTTCTAAAGTTTTTTCCGTTTTTCCTTTAAAAATTGACTGTGCCTATAATGCCCTTATTGTCCTTTCTCTCGTTAGCAAGACGCAAGCTCTAGGATCAAAAATTCAGCAAAATTCGTAACTAAAGACACCTCCATCGATAGGTAACAGGCATTTATTGTTCCGAGTTTTCAAAAATTAATATCATATTTTGTTTTGTAATATCAATTTAGTGGTTTTTACTAAATAACGGTGTGATATCTTCATTTTAGCAAAAGATTCCAGTAGTAAAATATTTCCGGATATAACTACCTGCCTGTGTTTGGAATTGGTTGAACTTCTATTTATTTATTTAAGGCAATGCCAATTGCCAACACATAATAAGACGTTAATATACAATGTGTCCGGTCACCGGTGTCGGAGACTTTGGGGGGGTGAAATACGGTAAATTTTATCGACAAATCACTATCCCTATTTTTTTTTTCTCTCTCCATGATAAAATGGCAGCCATTTAGTTTTCTGTTGCCTCGAAGCGCGGGTGCTTGTACTGATTAAGATATAGCTACCCATGTGGAGGTCTTAGGGCTAAGATGCAAGACTTATTTTGAAGCACACATTCTGTACTATCGTTCATAAATAAAAAACATGTAACTTGACAGTTTCGATTTTATGAAAAAGCTAATAATTCCACATTAAACTATTTTTTTGTTTTATAAATTATCTTTTCTTCTATTACAAAATAGGTATTGCAACAATGTTAACATTGCTTTATTGTGTACATTATTGGCTATCAAATGAGTCCTCTATCGTCTTCCTAAGACCTCTACTTGGGTAGCTATATCTTAATCAGTACAAGCACCCGCGCTTCGAGGCAACAGAAAACAAAATGGCTGCCATTTTATAATGGAGAGAGAAAAAAACATAGGGATAGTGATTTGTCGATAAAATTTACCGTATTTAACCCCCCCCCCCCCCCCCACACAAAGTCTCCGACACCGGTGACCAGACACATTGTAGAAACACAATGAAAATTTTAGTATAGAATGTGTGCTAATTACAGGCTTGCACAACATTTACAATAGGTGCACAAACAACAGCTAAAAGAAAATAGGAAATGAAAAACAGAACAAATAGAAAATAACAAAGTAAAGTAAAATAGTTATGTATCGGTACTACTTTAAAATACAATTCCTGCAATATTATACAACGAGCGCCTGCGGAGCGGAGTCACCTTTTTTCTAAGACCGTGTTCTGTTCGTAGGTAGGTAGCAAATAGATTTATAGGTAGCTGTCCTAATATGAAAAATCATTATAATTTTCAATAATTAATAGTTGAAGCGGTAGTTAGGTAGTAAGGTTAGGTCGCCTAAGATCGGACGCATTTGCCGAAAATTGTGGACGTACTGCATTTTTAATTTTTTTCTCATGATTCAATGTCGTTTTTCGGTTGCGGTCTACTGTAAATTGAAGACAATGAAATATTGGTTAACCCCTAATTTTTTGGTTTGCTTCTAAGCTATCTATCTAAGCAAATTAAGAGCTTAAATAACAGACTTTTTTCAACTTATCATAGTGAAGAAAATATCATTTTGACCGAAGATCGGACTATGTAGTATCTTCACTTCTATTCGTTTAATGATAAAGTACACATTAGGAAAACATCCGGAATTCGTCCATTTATTAAATGTCAATGATCCCGTCAGGAAATTCCTCAAAAGATTTGACAGATACGATTTTTCTTTATTTTTGCGTTTTCATAGTCCGGTCTTCCCTCCTCATCCTAAATAAGTTTCACAAACTTTTATCCTTCGTGTCCTAGGACTTAATAATGAAAAGGTACCTAAGATCTGATAGTCATAGCGTCGTCTAAGCGCCATCATAGCGTCGTTAGTGGGCATGAACACTTGAAAACCACTGATCAATTTTTGACATCCATGAACGGACACCGCTATATCCGATCTTCGGCATTGGGAGGGAAGACCGGATCTTGGGTTGTAAACGTCCTAGGCGTAATCAAAGTATACAGATCGAAAGATTATTCGCTAATTCTGCCCCAAAATAATTAATTACATTAATTCAATGAAAGTATTCACCACAATGTGCCATCAAAGTTTTGTAGGTAAGATCGGATCAACGATTTTTCCCACAAAATACACCTTTTCTGCCGAATCACCTGTGTGCACGTCCCGTCTGGTCGCTGGACGGCCGCATTGTGAGGAGAAGGGCAGAATAAAATGGCGGATCTAGTAGTGTCACCAGCAGTGGAAAATATTGCCTAGTTTGCGAGTTATTCCATGCATCCGATCTTATGTCACATCCGATCTTAGGCGACTTAACCTTACATAACCTATCCTACTAATATTATAAAGCGGAAAGTTTTATAAAGCCAAAAGTTTGTGAAATGTGACATTTTTATTACCTAGGATCTCCAAAACTACTGAACAGTTCAAGATGAAATTTGGTGTACATTTAGAACATAGGCTAACTTAGATAATAGGCTACTTTTATTACCTGTAAAGTGCGTGCAAAGCCGCAGGCATAAGGTATAGGTAAGTACTTACTACCTACGTAAAAATGTACGTAGGTAAAATTGAATTCTCTCTCTCTAATTAGTAATCAACAGAAATCGTAGATTAGATATGACGTCGCAGTTATTTGGGCACGTCAAACGGATAGTATACTCGTATGAGAAAACTACTTCGAAAATTGTTCATGTCATGTACGGTCATGCCTACCGCATATCGTCGCCGTAGAGCGAAAAGTCACTAAGTAGGTCATTTGGTGTTTTGAGTTATGAAGGTTTAAAGTTTTGAAAAACAAAATAAAATCATAACTTTTTTTCGGTATGGGATATTTCTAATTTTATGGTCTCATATGTTAGGAAATATAAAAGCTCTTAAGGTCAATTCACTACAGTCAATGAATGACTGATATTTTCAGGGAAAATGAAAAAAAAACTGACTTAGTTACTTTTCGCCCTCAAATCTTGTACTAACTTTGTGAGACAATGATTTGTTAAAAGTCACCAACTGACTTTTCACCCGTGTTTGGATAAGTTTATTTAGTGTTTAAGTAATTTTTCTAACGCTCTTATCTGCTTAATTTTATATAATTTCTATTTCTCGAATCAGGTAATCAATAAGAAAATGATAAATAATCAAATGCAGTTGTCATACTTCCTTGAAAAATACAAAAAAAAACGCATTCACAACAAGTTATAAGTAAATTAATGTTTTCGACGTATTGTTAAGATTTTAAATATTGAAATCCTATTAAAATGATTAATGATAGCATTCTGGTCCAGTGAGTCTTACTTAACATTGTGAATGTCGTATTTCTTGATCATGATTATCGCTTTTCCATGGCATAATCGCTTCTCAAACATAGACCGATGACTGAGTAAGCTTTCACAATACGGCCTTATAGTGGCATCGGGCACCAGCAGCTTTTCTGCAACAGCTTTGTGTGTAGCTGTAAAGTAGAGAGTACTCGTACAATGAATGAAGATAACGGGGAATGGTCCAGTTCAGACGACGAACGCATATCAACGGGTTTTTTTTTCTTGGCCTCTGAAATACATTTCAGTGTGGTACAAACGAACATTACCTGGACGGAGGGCAGTTACCCGAAATATTCAAGTTTTACTGAAAGGAAACATTCCTTTATATTATTTAAACTGCTGGACTACTTGAGAAGGCAACAACAGCCTGTAGTGGTCCACTACTGGACGCAGGCCTCCCCCTGATAAGCGCCTTATTGGTTTTTATCACATGGAGGGTTATGTCCATAATCCCCATTCTGGGCATGCGGGTTGGGGATCGCAGTTCGGTGGAAGAATTGTTCTGCGGGGGCGCTGCTGCCCGCCCCCGGTGGATATCCCTTAGTCGCCTCTTACGACACCCGCGGGAAGAGTTGGGGTGGTGCAAATTCTAAGCCGGCACCACACAGCGAACTACGCTGAGTCCTCGCCGAGTCATCCATTCTTTACGGGAGTGACATGGTAATGTTGACAAAACTCCTGTAAAATAAATAAAGAAAAAAAGATTCATCCATACTGCAATGCTTGAAAACGAATGTTTTCAATCAGTGCGTCTTACCCGTCATGACCTATGGAGCTGAGACGTGGACACTCACCTTAGGGCTGATCCACCAGTTCAAAGTCGCTCAACGAGCTATGAAAAGAGTAATGCTCGGAGCTGTTCTAAGGGATAGGACTCGTAACTAATAAATCCGACAGAGAATCAAAGTTATCGACATAGCTCTTAGAATAAGCATGCTAAAGTGGTAGCGTGCCGGCCATGTCTCGCAAAAACCAACAACCGTGTTCTTGAGAGGAGACCGGGACTCGGCAAACATAGTGTAGGACGCCTTACACCCAGGTGGAGACGGCCTGCCAAAGACTGCAGTCAGATGTCGGACGCAGCAAACTGAAGACACGGTGCTATGGCGCTCATTAAGGGAAGGCCTATGTCCAGCAGTAGACTAACGATGTTGATGAACCAGCGAAGACGTTTTGGACAGGTGGCTAGGGCCTTATATAAGTCACTAGCCACAGAGTAAGCAAAATCAAGAGCGTAAAAGTAACTAAATTGCACGTTTAATTGTCTATCCTAACACAGACGTACGAAAGTTTGGCTTTAATAAATCAACAAAACACTTTAGCTATCATTCAAAACCAAACTTTGTAGTCAAAATGTTGGGGCGAAAACTAACTTAACATGTTAAATGATTTCTTGCTTTAAAATTATGAAGTACAATTATCGCAAATAGCGATCTAGAAGACACTAAGTCGACTTGGTTAGTTTTCGCTTTCAAGTTGTGTATCAAACCTGCTACCACATAACTAATCAAGTATATTTAGTTATTTCTCGACTAGACTGGGTCCTAGCAACAAGTTATTATTTTAGAAAAGAAAGTAACCAACCCGACTTAGGTTTATATTTTGCAATTCTTTCAAGTAGGAAAAAAGTATCTAAGCCTACTTAGTTGGTTTTCGACTAAAATGCTGTAAGCCAAATGTAGAGTTAGTGAATTTTTTGCACAACCTAAAATGAAAACCGTGATAGCTAGGGATACGGTTGTCAGACTGAAAAATGCAGAAAAAATCGGGGATTTTGATGGCACATCTAACTCGATTTGGCCCAAATAGCGAGTTAGTGACTTTTCGCTCTACGGCGACGATATGCAGGCAGTTAGGTTTTTTGACATGTAGGAAACTACTATACTACCTATGATCTGTTTACATTATTTAGATTTGGCAATAACCTGTTATGCGAGCTGATAGTTCCTAGTAAATATTTCAGTTCCTTCTTCCTAATAGATGGTACCTAAGTATGTTTTTTGTGTAATGATAATGATTAATGAGGAAATTATGTGGCTTTTCACAATTACCTACCGGAGGAGAAGCGAAAACCAGGAATAAGTATGTAGGTAGGTATACCTAATATAGTATTATAAATTATCTGTGACCTAACTAAAGTTCCTTTGATTGTGAGGTCTGCGAGACTAGGAACCTTCCGTGTGTTTGCAATACAAACACACGGAAGGTTAGCTTAGGTTAGGTTAGGTGGCAGACCTAGATTTATCGTCAAAATTTATTGTCACTAATGCAAACTTTGCATTAATCACTTATGCAAACTATGCATTAGTGACTATAAATTTTGTTATATACCTACAAAACACTTAAAACTTGTCGACAGACCAAATTTTAATAATTTTTTCCTGCTTCATTCCATCTTTTCTCATAATTCCGAGTACCTATCAATTATAATTTCAGGGTCGGCCTATGACCTGTACGCAGTGACTATCGAAGGATGCGGGATGAGACTGCCTTGCTACGTCACTTTGGGGGAGCAAGTTCCCGTCAAATTGGAGTTTCGAGCAGGTAAACGCTTTTTTCGAGCAGGATTGGTCCTGATTTTTATTCCATATCCTTTTTGTTCCTCTATTTTAGCTACATTGCAGGTGAATAATTTATACTAGTTTCTGCCTACGCTTCGCAAGCGTAGTTTCTTTCGAAACAAGTTATTTATATCCAATGGGAACTGGTTTATGAGATAAATGTATAAAAATACTACATAGTATCTTTATCTATCAGTTTTATCCAGCTTAGTCATCGCTCGGCTAACACCTTGATCGATGATCTTAGCAAAATTATTGAACAGACATTTCCGGTCAAGACTTATATTTTTGCGACAATTCAGTCTGATCCGAAGATTAGTTTTTTCGTAAAAAGTCACACACACAGAATCCGTCCAAACTTTCGAATTTTATAATATTAGTGTGATTAAGCAGGGCAAAGGGCGAGATCTCGTCCGTGGATCAGTTTGAGATTCGGCCCAGATGTACCCTAACCCGAGCAATCTGCGCCTTAAAACAAATTCTACTCAAAAAGGAGGAGACCCGAAACAAATACCAGTTTGTGGGCTTTTAGATGCACCCCTGTCAGCAGACTAATCCCCTGCATGCCTTAAACTAACTGATTTTAGAAACAGATAAGGAAAATGAAGATGATACCCGAATCCGGCGTTGGTTTACTGCTATCAAAAGAAGCACAGAGAAGCTTAAGCGTTGTCGTCTCATAGAAAAGGGTTTAACGCGTGTGCTACTTCAATCGTAGCGGGATCTACGGACGTTGCGTAGCGGGCACGTAGAGACCTACATAGAGATGCTATGGTACTACACAGTTCGTAGCGGTCTCGTAGCAGAAGCTACGCGTGCTCTCGTCTCATAGAAAAGAGTTCAACGCGTGTGCTACTTCAATCGTAGCGGGATCTACGGACGTTGCGTAGCGGGCACGTAGATACCTACATAGAGATGCTACGGTACTACACAGTTCGTAGCGGTCTCGTAGCAGAAGCTACGCGTGCTCTCGTCTCATAGAAAAGAGTTCAACGCGTGTGGTACTTCATTCGTAGCGGGATCTACGGACGTTGCGTAGCGGGCACGTAGAGACCTACATAGAGATGCTACGGTACTACACAGTTCGTAGCGGTCTCGTAGCAGAAGCTACGCGTGCTCTCGTCTCATAGAAAAGAGTTCAACGCGTGTGCTACTTCAATCGTAGCGGGATCTACGGACGTTGCGTAGCGGGCACGTAGAGACCCAACTAACATTTTGGTGTCAGATACAGTTTTTATTATAACTTTTACCTGTTTAATTGAGTAATAATTATCTCAGTTCTGACTAAAAACGTTATAAAGGAGTTAAAAAATAAATTTAGCTCCAATGGTGGTTCTAGAACTTTAATGAACGACGTAAGAACACTTTAAGAGTTATAAAAGCGTTAATTACAGCAAGTATACTTAAGATGTTGTAGCTTTAACCTGTTTGTAGCACTTATACCTATACAACAGTGCTCGCTGACTCGCGTCAACACTTATTGTTCTTTAGTTGTTGCAGTGAAGTGTCTTTTATAACTGTAGGTATTATATTGGTTATAAGGTGCAGACATGTGTTGCAAAATAGAGTTTGTCAAGAGTGTAAGATACACAGACACCAAAAGTTTTGAACAACTCATTTATGTAGGTTCAAGCTGTAATGTTAATTCTATTTATGCTTATTGTGATAAGTAGATACACTATAAAGGCGTTGTAAAAGCAATGGTGTCACAACATTCTTGGCTACAGATGTTGTAACTCAAAATGAGTAATAATTTACTTATGCGACGACTAAAGTTTTAATGTAAGTTCGCCATTGTTTTGGTGAACTATAACCTATAAATTGACTGGGTTATTCAATATTTGACAACAAAATACTTCATTATATAAGTTACTTTTGTAATTTCATTGATGCCACTTTATTTAACATGCCACTAGCCACAAAGCAAAAATTAAAAAATGATACAAATTTGAGGTGCCTATTTTATGTTTCATAAGTTTTATTTGAAATCTTTATTAAATCAAGAGCGCGTTAAAATTGAGATGGAAAACATGGTATACACTTACCGTAAAATCACAACGCCAGATTGTTTTCACTTCACAAAGTAACTTGAATAGGTATACTTTATTATTTCTCTGTTAGATAATGGCCATTCGGTGATTGATATTTAGTTGTACGCTAAATGATACCATAAACATATTGTAACTAGCGTCAAAGTGTCAAACAACTATTTTTAATAGGTCTAATAAAGTTTTAAGTGGTTATAACTCTTAGCCGACGTTTTTATATAACCTTTAGTGTTGACCAACCCATCTACAAGCACAGTAATATAGGTTGAAGTAGTAGCTGAGTATGAATCAACACTTTTGTGCAGGTTCTGTTACACCTTTATATAACCGCTCTACTGGCTTTCTATAACCTTTACCTGTAAAATCGTGGGCCTCTTTCGTGGTTATATGGGAGTTAGAGCACTCTATAACTCCACTGTACAGGTATTATTAACACTATGATACTCGAATGGAACCGATATATGTAATGATATACAGGTTGTTTTAACGCTATTGTGCTAGTTGGGGACCTACCATAGAGATGCTACGGTACTACATAGTTCGTAGCGGTCTCGTAGCAGAAGCTACGCGTGCTCTCGTCTCATAGAAAAGAGTTCAACGCGTGTGGTACTTCATTCGTAGCGGGATCTACGGACGTTGCGTAGCGGGCACGTAGAGACCTACATAGAGATGCTACGGTACTACACAGTTCGTAGCGGTCTCGTAGCAGAAGCTACGCGTGCTCTCGTCTCATAGAAAAGAGTTCAACGCGTGTGCTACTTCATTCGTAGCGGGATCTACGGACGTTGCGTAGCGGGCACGTAGAGACCTACATAGAGATGATACGGTACTACACAGTTCGTAGCGGTCTCGTAGCAGAAGCTACGCGTGCTCTCGTCTCATAGAAAAGAGTTCAACGCGTGTGCTACTTCATTCGTAGCGGGATCTACGGACGTTGCGTAGCGGGCACGTAGAGGTAGAGACCTACAATGAGATGCTACGGTACTAAATAGTTTGTAGCGGTCTCGTGGCAGAAGGCTCACGTCTCTTAAAGAAGACTTCAACTCGTGTGCTACTATATTCGTGGCAAATAGCAATTACGAAGAGGAGGTATGCGTTGGCTTTCTTTGAAAAGTGACTATCGCTTTTACCACATTCGTTACATAAATCTTACATACAATCACCGAGTGTATATTAACCTCATAAAATTCCATTATTTTAAGGCTCATATCATGCCAAACATTTGAAGAACGTTTTATTTACTTAAAGGTTTTTGCAGGTTTCGAGTCACGGAGATTGGATCAAAATGTGGTTATAAATATCAACCACATCGACCTTAGGACAAATGTAACCCCAGGTAAACAGTATTTTATTTACTCACTTATATCTTTGTCAAATATGAAAGTGCTTTATTTGCTTTATTTATGACTCTTGGACACGTCAAAAAATTGGTTGTCTGTAAAGTCGGTTTACTGACGATAGTTGAACGTGACAACGCAGACGCATCGCTCACTCAAGTAGGAGAGAGACGGATGTCGAGCGCTCTCGCTTGCACTTCAAGCCTTACATGGAACGCCTCAGAGCGAGGTAACGCCGCATGACGAGGTAACGCCGCATGACGTCATGTTTATTCGTGCGGCTCTATCGAATTATAAGATGTTTTCACTATAGTACATTTACATGTTTTGATCGAGTATCAAATGCTACCATTCCATCAGTATTTTCTTAAGACGTTGTCACGTTCAACTATCGTCAGTAAACCGACTTTACAGACAACCAATTTTTTTAAGGTACATTATAGAAACGAACAAGAAACCTTTACCTTGACTTGTCATTGATAAGAACCTTTTCTACATTTGGTCCCTAGTTCCATTTTTTACAGTTCGAATCTATGTTAACTTCAAATGACTTTCGCGAAATATTAGGGCAGGTACCTAACAAAACACAAATCTGGACACGAAAATTGAGCTATCTTAGAAGTACCTACATAACCATAATATTTTTCTACGAAGTCTATTCATAGAAAAATATTGCAGTTTTTATGCAAAAACTAAGGTCAGGGTCAGATTATCTACCTCGCAATACCTATTTGTACGACATTGGTGTTCACTTTGTAAATACAATTAATACAAGGTACCTACCAACATAATATTTAGGTCGGTATAGTACAAGATACTGAGTTTTATCTAGCTTAGCCATCGATCGGCGAATACCTTGATCGATGAGCTTAGAGACCTTATTAAAAAAATACATAATAAATCGTTTAATATGGAACAAAATTGAACAGACAATAAATAACAATAATAAGTACGTTGGTCCAGTTACTACTGATGACAATAATAACCATAACACCACAAACCATAGCTCAACAAATTTATAACCTCATCTAATTTCACAGCCTATTCACAGCCTGTATTGGTCCACTACTGGACGCAGGCCTCCCCCTTTATCTCATGGGGGTAATGCCCATAATCCCCACGCTGGGCATGCGGGTTGGGGATCGCAGTTCGATGGTAGAATTGTTATGCAGGGGGCGCTGCTGCCCGCCCCTGGTGGATATCCCTTACTTGCCACTAACGACACCCGCGGGAAGAGTTGGGGTGGTGCAAATTCCCGGCACCACACAACTAATTTGACAGCAACATGTCAGATTGGTTTAGTTTTGTTTGTGTGCCATTGTGAGTTATGTTGATATGTTCAAGATCTTTTTTATAACCTAAGCAATGACTGGTCCGTCGTCAAAACAATAACACAAATACGAGACCTAACGGTACATTGGATACGTGGACACAATATGTAATAAAATAACATAATACTTCCCTGCTTTGGTAGCTGACTCGGGCATCTAATTACTTTATATGCAGGGAGGTAAGGTGGTGGTGGTAATAAGGCCTGTCGTGTCGGGTAATGAGGCCTAGCTAAAGAGTATAATAATAATAATAATAAAAATGTTTATTTCTCTCACAAAGGTATCTTATCTATATCAAGCTTACATATATCTATAATTCAGGCCTATATTAGGTAGTGTTAAAACTATTGAAGAGTAGATACATGAGTACTAAGTGTGCATAACCACCTGTGTTGTGAGAGACTGGTGCCTGTTAAAGGTTTATGAAAAACCTGTAGCACAGGTCACCAGTGTACTCATTCCGTGGGAGGTAAACATAAGAAAATTACTCAGAGTATGTAAGGTAGCAAGGTGAGTTACAGAGTAGGCTTAACATAGAAGTAATTTAATAAGAATACAAGATAGATCTTTAGAATAAAAAATAAAGGTAAAAAAAAAAAAAAAAAAAAGGTAAGCCTATAATAACTTAATACGAAAGGGATCTGATAGCGTCCAGCATTGGAGCTGCTCTCCCGAGGCACCAGTCTCATGAGAGTCTGGGCAACGGGAGAACAGTGTGTGAGTGCGTGTGTGTGTACGTGTGCGTGGGTGGGTGCGTGCTTGTTCTCCCGAGGCACCAGTCTCATGAGAGTCTGGGCAACGGGAGAACAGTGTGTGAGTCCGTGTGTGTGTACGTGTGCGTGGGTGGGTGCGTGCTTGTTCTCCCTAGGCACCAGTCTCATGAGAGTCTGGGCAACGGGAGAACAGTGTGTGAGTGCGTGTGTGTGTACGTGTGCGTGGGTGGGTGCGTGCTTGTTCTCCCGAGGGACCAGTCTCATGAGAGTCTGGGCAACGGGAGAACAGTGTGTGAGTGCGTGTGTGTGTACGTGTGCGTGGGTGGGTGCGTGCTTGTTCTCCCGAGGCACCAGTCTCATGAGAGTCTGGGCAACGGGAGAACAGTGTGTGAGTGCGTGTGTGAGGGTGTGTGTGCGCGTGTTAATAATATTAATGTAATCTTATATAAGTTGGAGTGTAATCGATGAACATGAGCTAAGCGGGGGGGGTTAATAACTGTTCAGTTTTATCATATGAGAGGGTCTTGAGCCACTCTGAGATTACCTTCTTGCATTTATATCTGGGCAGTGTGTAGATTGATAGCTCTTTATTCACAAGGTTATAGATGTAAGGGCCGAGAAAAGTGAAGAAGTTACTCGAGCGTTTAGTTCTGAAGGATTGGGTGCGACAGACCTTTCCCTTTCTTCTCTTGCCGCTCGTGGTATTCGGGTTGAAGGTCAGTTGGGAGTGTTGGAGTAAAATAGTTTCCTGTAACATTAGTTGCCTAACGGTTAGGACTCCCCAAGTGCTATAGAGATCTGTCGTTGAGAATCGGAACGGCAAACCTGCGCTTACCTTCAAGATGGCTCTTTGAGCTCTTTCTAGTTCTAGTAGGTATGTCTTTGCTGCACCACCCCAAGTTGTAATGCAGTAGCTAATGACGGATTGCGCAAGTGCTTTATAGACCATAAGAATTATCTTACGATCTGCGACATGTTTTAACCCCCTGAAGATGTATATCATTTTGCGTAACCTGTTAGCCAGGGTGTTTGTATGACGTCTAAAGGTAAGAGTTTGGTCCATGGTAACCCCGAGGTATTTTGTCTGATCAGTTCGTTTCAGGGTAGGGCACGAGCAGTTGCCATCTGCAACTGGCGGGCAGTTGTGGATGGTAATATTCAGAGTTGATGGCGGGAGATGATCAGATCTTAGTGCGAACGCCATGTAGTTTGTTTTGCTAACTAGTATCTGTGATAAAACAAAAACTAACTGAAAGTCTAAATGGTAATCAACATTTACGTGCATTTTCTATAAAACACGAACAAATAATGCTAACTTATACCAAAAACCAAGATAAAATTAAGAATTAAATGTGTAGCAGGGTAATAAGGCCTACGCTACGGGCTCGATATACATACTTAATAGTTAAGTTATCAATTTATTTATAAAAGAGTACCTGTCTCACTGACAGACAACGCACAACCACTGGTTCTAGAGGCTTGTACGCATAACGCGTAATAAATCGCGGGTTACAGCTGGTACTCAATATATTTGGGATATGAGATAAATAATCACGTAGATGCAGCAACAATATTGTGATTATTGATTTTAAGTAACCAAATAATAATTATTACAATACTTAATAATAAATAATGAAGAATGCCTTATTATCCTACCATAGTAAAATAAGGTCCACTAGTACCTACCGTTTATTATATTTTATTTTGTTTTTGTTTATGGTAAAAGTTAGCGTTTTTTGTACAAAATTATAAAAGACTAGCTTCTGCCCGCGGCTTCGCACGCGCTGATTCTATGGAAACATTCAAAGGTAATTTCTATCCCATGGGAACTGATTTATGGGATAAAAAGTAGCCTATGTTTGATTCCAGGCCTATCCCTGGAATCAAACAGGTTGAGTTGAAATTTGCACCGGTGTAGCTCTATAGCTACACCGGTGCAAATTTCAACTCAATCTGTTCAGTAGTTTTGGCGTGAAGACGTAACAAACATCCATCCATCTATACATCCATCCATCCAAACTTTCGCATTTATAATATTAGTGTGATGTACTTATTTGAGTAGGTAATGATTATCATTAAAACTTGTTGATTAAACTGGATGTTTTCGATTAAATTACACATATATCTGGTAATAAGGCCTACGGGCCTTATTACCCGTAGGTACCTTACATAGTAATGAATGACGCGTATGGATAGCAAGTCTTAGTACTTTATGTAATCAGGCTGGTACATTATAGTTATTCTGTGCTTATGGTTTGAACATGAAACCGGTTTCAGAGCTATGCGACTCCGTGGTGTGTCCGGTGAGAACGGATCAACTGACTCACTTCCATAGCGTGATGAGCGTGCCTGTCAACATGGCCTTGGTAAGTATCTTTGCGATCTAAAATCTAGATTGCAAACACGAAAGCAAGATTTATCCGACTATGTCTTTAACTTTCTTGCACGAATCAGCTATAGGCTTGTTCTTGCTCGGCCAGTAAAGGGAGAACCTACTAGTACAATCGGAGGTACTAAAGTACTAGATCGGACTTCTAGTACTATTAGTACATCGCTCAGCAAAACTGTGAGACAAACATTTGTACTACTGAACTAGAGAACCAAATGCATATACCTATCCGTTTCTTTTACTCCCGCGGATGAACGAAATGGATTTTTCAGTTCATTTTATTCTTGTTATCTGATTTTAAACTTTATGACATAGCAAATTGTGATGCAAACGTGAACTTTTAGTCGTTCCGAGATCTCGGAACTGATGAGCAACTGAACTAGTGAACTACTAGGAACGAGTTTAACTGAACAGTTCATACTCGTTCAGTTGTGGGAATTAGTTCATTTTAGTACCTAGGTACATCTACTTCTGCACATCTACCGACACAAGACTAATAAGCTAAACTTTGGGTCGGATGGACGTGATACCAGTAACGTTATCTAATATGTGGTGATACTTCCTAGAAAAAAATAACCAAACTGACAAATCAGCGCCACCACCTATTTTATTTAATTATTCTGTTAAACGACGGAATTTTAAAAAATTGATTGGCCAGTTTGTGCTTCCTATCATAGGCTTTTTTTTAATGTCCCTGTAAAAGTTTTAGATATATATAGAGGCATTTAAAAAAAGCTTATGATAGGAAGCACAAACTGGCCAATCGATTTTTTAAATTTCCTTCGTTTAACAGAATAATAAAATAAAATAGGTGGTGGCGCTGATTTGGGTCGGGGTAGCGCCTTAAGTTGGTGGTTTAGGAGGATTTGGGGGAAGCTTTTGCTGCACAGCAGTGGGACAAAGAATATTGACAAAGAAAAAGAAAGAATTTTATCAGTTACCTGGTTGGTTCCCATTCCGATAGGTCTGCTTACTTTTTGCATGAACAGAACATTTAATTTTCACATAATTGTACAATATTCAGCATTGTCAATTGATTATTTATTCACAAAGAAAATTATACTAGTATTTACAATTGAAACAATTGAGCTAACTGCCGACTGTTGCAAACAGTCTACAGATAGCTCAACTGATCCATATCAACACCAGTCGGAAGCGTCCCCAAGACGCTGGCTGCATTGCCACGCTGTATGGCAATGCTGATACGCTGTGCCAGATATTCACCAGCTCTCGGGTCACGCGTCGCTTCGACCAGACGCTCAGATAGTTTTTTGAAAACCCGAAGAGCCTCGGTACCCCACGGACCTAGGGTCTCGACTCCAAGGGGAGCAAATGTGTAGGCTCTGTCGAGACCTGCATATTTGCGCCTCTTGAGATCTTCGGCCAAATCTGCCGCCGCACCCGCCCTCACGGATGTCCTCGGAAGATGGGAAGGCGCAAGTGTGTCGACGCATGTAGCGTCCCACACAATGGGCCTCCCCAACTCCCATGGGACTAGTGTCATACCGTCGGGCCTCTTACCATCGTCACGCAACAGACCATTCGGTTCGAGAATAGCTGGTACGTTAGCGGTGACAAAGGCCCGCCGGATGATGTCGTTAAGGCTAGCGTGGCGAGATATCCGACCAGCGGCCCTAGTGCACGATAATCCGTGATGACCAAGCTGTTCGACAGCAGTACCGCACTGGCATTGATGAGGCGCGCAACACCTTGCACCCAACCGGAGACATGTTGCGATACGGAAAGTTACGGGATCCAATAAAGTACCAGTGTTATATGAAGGAAATGCTTGCAACCAATGTCCTGACTCCCATTTAGAAACGGCCAGGAGGCGGGCACGATCTGCAGAGCTGGAGCACGTTTGTAACAAACAGTTCCGTGTCAACTCACACAGAGGCCCGTCCCATTGCCGTTGGGACAAATGTGATTTTGGGGGAGCAGCATCGGGGCAAGCACTATGCCAAGCCGTTCGAGCTTCGTCTAAAAATGAAATTTTCAATGACATTCCAGGTGGGACCAAAAGAGAAGGATTTAAAATTTTTTCAACTAAAGAACTAGTGCTGTAGACAGAAGACAAGAACGCTGGTAGGGCTACACTTGAAATTTTGCGTATACCTAAGCCTCCCAATTTGACAGGCAGCATTGTTAATTGAATTATTAATAACTTGCCACTGTAGATGATTCAACTGAATACCTGTTATGCACATGAATTTAAAGTAGGAGAATTGTAGATTTATCTAATGCGCATAATTAGTCTAGACTTGAAGTTCCTAGTTACTCAGGCAGTTTCAGTACAGGTTTTAAAACTTGGAGACGGAACAAGTATAGAGGTAGGTATGTTTATAGGAAGAGGTAGGTACCTACCTACTACTACTTTCGCGTTTCGGAGCAGGTTCATGTCTCAAAGTAGAAGCAGGCTATAATGCATTGAACTCAAGTTATTTAAATTAAATGCAGACCTATTCTACTAGTACTTACTTCATCATCATCATAATTCGTTTGTAGTTTTGCACTGGCTTCCCCAATCGTCACATTTGCCCATTTAGGGACTTTCCTTATCAGCACCCATATGTCCACAGCTGGACTTAGCTCCCCACACGGGGGGTTTAGCTATAATCACCACGCTTATTAGGCAAATTGATGATAGAAGTGGTGTTTAAAAATACATAGAAGAAGGCTGCATTTCCACCTGAGATGTGCTTCGTTGCTTTTCCAGCCGACCAATAGGATCGCTTCATTATCGCGTACCTACCTAATTTTTGTCACGTCTGAAAATGACGCGATAATGGAGAGATCCTATTGGTCGGCTGGAAACTTAGCAACGTAGCACATTTCTGGTGAAAAGGCAGCCGAAAGCTAAGGCCCTAAGGCCGTTTTCTGATTACTCAGAAACATGCACCCACACGCGTTCGGGCGTAGGTGCGTCGACACGCCGCCGCCACATGCAGCGTGGTGCGTGGCAGTGTGTGAACCGCCTAAGCTTTCGACAACGGAGCCTGCTGATGTTGTACCGAAACCTTACCGAGTAATCAGCTAATCAGACAGCGGGCATAGTCGACTCTTCCACGGGATCAGTTGGAGGGCCTTTGCATGCAGGCTATTCTTATGCAGACCTATCATTATTAACCAGTAAAAATGTCCTTTCTCAGAACCAAAGAGGCTACTTGCGCTGGAGGATATATAACGAGAGGGGCGTTCGGTTGCTATGCTATTCAGTCCTGGTCCAAACCCAGAGCTTCGTGCAGAAAATGTTGCGGACACAACGCGATACAGAACTTCCTTGATAATATATAGGTACTGTTTCTACTGTAATGTTCAATAAAGTACTACTTACCTAATAAATTAATACACCATACGTGTAGTTTCCAGTACATAGTGCCGACTTAAACTGGATACTTAATTAAAGTTTTTAACAAAAACTGAAAGCCGACATTACGTTACTAAACTTACAGCTTACGGTTTGAAAATGGTCAAAAAGGGTATATCTATACTATACTAATCTACTAATATTATAGAGAGAAAAGTATGATTGTTTGTTTGTTTGTACCTATTGAATAATATAGATAAAATATAGATATTTCCAATAAAAGAAGGAAATATAAAGTTTTCAAATCAAATACATATAAAACAAGTTTTGCTCACCATCATGCACAATTTTTAGCACCCTACCTCTATAATAAAATTAATAAAATAATAACTCTACATAAAAAGACCTATAACGAATGTAAACAAACTGTAAGGCACTACTTGCAAAATATTGACTACGAACAGGCAGAGCACTTGCTAAGAACTCTATCATAGTCTTGGGCTACATTATTAGAAATTAGTAAATACGTGTACTTAGGTTATTAATTATTAGTAAATAGCTAAATAGGTTTATTCTTTATATGTTCCACCTGTGTCATGTAGTTAAACTAGACACTTCAATAAAACTTGTACTTAGTATCCCAGTATCCCTCAAGAGGCCGTAGGTATGAGCCCTCCCGTCTAAACACAAGTGTAAACTTAGTTAGAGCGAGGAATCACCCTGACTTTGAAAGGTTATGTTTAAGTACTAGTACTTTAGTATACTTTGACTGTAAAATAGTTTTAAATACCTACTTGTTAACCTTTTTTATGAATAAATACTTATTATTATTATTATTATAATAGGCTCCGAAACTACTGGACCGATTTGAAAAATTATTTTACCATTAGAAGCCCACATTATTTCTGATGAACATAGGCTACTTTTTACCGCGGGAAGATGCGTATTCCTACGGGAAAACGGGTACTTATTAGGACAACGGGTAGTAAGAATGCAGCTAGTCTATACTAATATTATAAAGAGGAAAGATTTAATTGTTTGTTTGTATTGAATAGGCTCCTAAACTACTGGACCGATTTGAAAAATTCTGTTACCGTTAGGAAGCTTACTTTTCAGGGAGTGATATAGACTATATATTTTATCCCAGAATTCCCACGGAACGTGAACTACGCGGGTGAAACCGCGAGGCGATCGTCTAGTGTTCAACAAAGTACTACTTACCTAATAAATGTATACACCATACGAGTACTTTCCATGGTATGTATTTCACCGACTTAAACTGGATACTTACTTAAAGATTTTATCAAAAACTGTAAGCCGACTTTACGTTACTAAACTTACAGGTGCTTACGGTAGGTACTTACCTGATTACGGTTTGAAAATGGTCAAAACGGGTGGAATAATTTTCAAAGGGGGAGCTACCTCACCGAGTGGTATATCAACAAATGAAAGGTATCGGTTTGTATATTTCAAAACAGTTTTTAAAAGAAATATATTGAAAAAAGTCGAAAAATTACCCATCTCTGATCATCTTTTAAAAGACATATGAAACTTACAGAAATTTTAAACTGTTTTTAAATGTACAAATTGATAGGTAGGTCCTACCTTTCAATTAATACCCCACTTGACTATACCTATTACTACTACTAAATCTACTAAAAGGTACCTAGGTCTCAAAATTTTCATTTATTTTCTTTTTATCTGTACAGTCGCACGAAATGTATTATAATTATAATAAGAAATTATAATTTAAAATTTCAAGTTAATGGCTGCGGTAGTTGCCGAGATAATATTAAAGAGGGAAAAAACGAAACCCTAAAAAATTTGCTGTTTTTTTGAAGTCCGTTGAAAAGAGCAAATCCCGACGTCACCACACCAGTCGATCGACTCGGCCCTTCACTCGCTCCTGTCCGCTCTTAAATTTCCTCATAGAACTGTTTTTGGGTTTTATCCACAGATACCTATATATGTTTTATCTTAAGGGGGTATAGTACCTCAAATTGCTTATTTTCAACTCCGTCGGACCTCCATATCTTCCAAACTACTGAATATTTAACTTTGAAATTTATATGTGGTAAAGTTCAGGACTTATTCTATCGATCATATGTTTCGAAAACACGATGCCATAAAATTTTCTCGATAGAAAAAAATCGCAAAGTTACCTCTAATTTTTTACCCTAATTTCTCAATAAATACAGATGATACGTTACGATCTTGAGATTAAGCATAGTAATTGAGCTAAGTATAAAGAACATTTTATATGTTGCCTTTTTTTCAATTAACTATTCTAATGTTTGTGGGGAGCAAATAACTACTAAAAACTTGATTTTTGGGCTTACGCCGCTTTGCTCTGTCCCGCTCCTGTGAACGCGAAATCCTATGCCTATCCTCTTCACACAATAACGAGGTAGGGTACCGCCTTAACTATTTTTGTATACTTATCTGTAGTGTATGTGGCGGCGGCGGCATAAGAATCGATTCTTCCAACTCGGTCCGTGGATGTCTTAAAATGCTACTAAGGAAGGAACGAAGAACCAAAGGTCGTTTCCTATTCATCATCTTCACTGATGGTGATTGCCAAATTGGAAGCTTTTCTGCACAATCACGCTAATCCAGCGCAATTTTTCAGCGTTATAGGTATATGTACCTATAGAAGCATAATTATTAACCTATGTAGCCTGTAGTATTCAGTACAATGAATTAGTAGAATCAATGAAAAAGATACTGAGGTCGTACCTACTCGTAATCCTCAGTGGAACTCATAATATCCAAAGAAACGAGCACGTACTCAGAACTATGAAAATTGCTATTCCCGGTATTTCCTCTTCGTATTTGTATTTTTATGTGGTAAAGGTAGGTACAATATAGAGCTACCTACTTTTTTTGGGTTTTTGTTCACATCGAAATTATATTTTTATATTTTAAGGATTTTTTATTAATAATATTGTATGTTTTACTAGCTGCTGCCCGCGGCTTCGCATGTGTATTTTCGGTATAATTAGTTATTTTAATAAGTTATTATCTAAGTTAGGTTATGTTCTAAATGTACCTACACCAAATTTCGTCATGAGCTGTTCAATAGTTTTGGTGAATCTATCTCAAGCTTTTAACCGCCGGGGTGTACGCATGTCCATTTTCTGGAAGGCTGCTTCTCGAAAAAAAAGTTCATCGCGAATTCGCGAAGTGTTCCTCCTTTTCCATGAAGTCGGCGAGTAGCTGACCCCTTTGGTTTCGCTGTCCAAATCCAATCCAAACTAGGCCACTCTCAATCAATCAACTCATTCCCGTTCTTCACGCCTAGCCATTGTTGCCGTTTTAGCTTTAGTGCTAAATTTAGCATATTTCCTGACTCTTTAGCATGTAAATTTTGCCTTTAGCATATTGCATATTTTGGCATTTCAAATCAAAAGTCAAAGTCAAAAGATTATTTAAGTAATAGAGACCGACAAGAGACATTATTTTTATTATTAGATATGGTCTTAAAAGATTCGGTAAATCTTGTTATTCTTATAACGTACCTGAAGAAGTACTAAGGCATATTCGAGGAGTAAAAGATTCAATTATGGCACCGATGAGTGTGGATGTTGAAAGTGGCCCATCGACATCACAAGCCCAAACCGACGAATGATTTAGGAATATTGTTTGATTCTGATTAAAATGATTAAAACGACCAAAATGTTCTTTAATATTAACCTGTCCTTTTTGACATCAGAAATGTGGCAAATTGTGTAGATACCTATAGTATTTTCGTTCACTGAATGCCGAATCGGATGAATGATGGATATTGCTAACATTTGGTGCGTAACGATACTTTAGAGCCTAGAATAACATGTTAGGCTACTGTTCTACCAAAAAATTGTACACAGAAAGGTTAATAACAAAATTAGGATTTTAGCATGTTTTTTAGCATTTTTTAAATACAAAATAGCATTTTTTAGCATTATTTGGAGCAAGTTCTAGCATTTTCTCAAAATAGAAAACGGCAACACTGCGCCTAGCCGTGCGTTGAAGTCACCCATCACAACAGTTTAATGTGTTGTTTTCGAGGTATGCATGACGTTGGAAATGTTGTCGAATGTATAAGGTACGCCACTCCGCTCGAGAGGCTCTCGATCTTTACAATGTTGTTGACGAGAGACTAGTGGACGAGAAACCCGATACCGTGTTGGGATAGCTGGTCGTCCTCCCGGTAGTAGAACAAACTGCCGGAATTAAGGATGATTGTGTCCTCTCCCCCTCTTCGGACTTCAGATAACCAACGCCACTGGTCTATCGCTTCTTCCAGCTCGATAATCTTCTCGTCGGTCCTCATAGTTCGTGCGTTGTATGTTACCCATGGTAAAACAAAGGTGCAAGGGTCGTCGGTATACTGGGTTCTTAGTTAATGAGCTACTAACAACCCAGTATACTGACGAGAGTAGATTGAGATCTACGACCTCAGTGGCGCAGCGGGCGAAGGTCCGCCTGCGACGGAGGAGGTTGCGGGTTCGATTCCCGTCTCGGGACAAATGATTGTACGTTCTGGAGATATTTGTACAGGGTGTTATGTTCATTTAATGCTGTGTGAATTGTCCAGCATTATTTATTTATTATTAATCTCTTCCGGAGATTCCTAGCACCCCCTGCCCGCCACCGTGACCAGGAATAGCGGAGCTGCCAGGGACTGGGGGCCCGTTTTGTTGACGTGACAACGTCTTATAATTCGATAGAGCCGGCTGCACGCACGAATAAACATGACGTAATGCGGCGTTACCTCGCTCTGAGACGTTCCATTCTGAGGCGTTCCATGTAAGGCTTGAAGTGCAAGCGAGAGCGCTCGACATCCGTCTCTCTCCTACTTGAGTGAGCGATGCGTCTGCGTGGACAGCTGCTATACTATAGTACATTAATTTACATGTTTTGATCTAGTATCAAATGCTACCATTCCATCAGTATTTTCTTAAGACGTTTTCACGTTCAACTATCGTCAGTAAACCGACTTTACAGACAACCAATTTTTTTAATGTACACTTCAACTTACCTCCACTTTTTCTCATGATACCTATAATGTTTCTAGATAGGTAGGTACCTAGACCTTACCTACCTACTTAGATTAATAGCTCTTTATGGTATAGGTACTCCACCTAACATAATATACAAATGTTTCTTTGTTGCAGCACGAACGACGAAAAGTAGGTAAAGGGTCCTGTCCTTTGATTTTAGCTACCTGTAGATTGTTTGCTAAAGTCTACAGTTAGCTCAATTGTTCCAATTGTAAATACTAATTCTAATGTGTTTCTATTATTTAATTGTAATCTTCTTTGTTAAAGGTATCGTCTGATCATTGACAAACAAAAATTACAATCAAATAAAAGAAACAAATTAGAACTAGTTTTTAGTTTTTACAATTGAAACAATTAAGCTAAATGCAGACAATCTACAGGTAGCTCAACAGATCCACACCAGTATTATGCGAAGATGTTTATCGACCGGGGAAGGAATATTCTCACAATATAAAATGCGATCATAGTAGGTAATTAATGATCTGTTGTACATTTTGTACTTTGTAACCATCACAGAATAAATCAGAGTATCCCGCAAGATCGGTCTCTAAACGTGTGTCACCTAACACGCAGTAGATAGGTATTTAAAATAAAATCAGGGGAGTAGGACGGGCAGTAAGTGTTGCAGAAGCACTAGCACTAGCAAGTCCGTACTCGGTGGTAACCAGACGTATTCTCTTTGACCAGTCAGACGTTATAATGGCCGCCCGGAGTTCAGTCGTGTTGCTAGCCCTTGTACTATTCGCCTACACGGCGGCCACTGATGTGCAGCAATGTTCTGGTAAGCTTTTTATTTTATCAGTCCGTTATACCGCGACCCGATTTCGACATATTTCAACCAAAACATTGCGTTATTTGTGTGTATTTTGTAAGAGAGATTCATTCTGTGTATTTCTCTGCCGATTGGCAGTAGGTAATGTAGCTTATGCGATTCATATTATGCAGGCAAACATGCAGCTCTGGTTTCGCACGACCCTGCTCCGCTTAGCAAGTATGAATCAAGTAATATTTAATATCTGCGGCCTTCTAAGGGTTACGTACTTTCTTATTACCAGTGATTCATTGAAGTTGGTCCTCGCTTTTTCACTTTTTTCGCCAAAAGAGAGGATTTTGATGATACCTCCCACAAAATCGCTAAATTAAATAGGTAACCTACCTACCTATTCCATCAAATAATTTTCTTTTTGATAAGTAGTTCGACTGACAATCAGATAGTCATATAATTCTTACCGATTATAAGGAAAAGGGGAATAAAGGATAGTCGCTTTACAGATTCGATGTTTTATGACAATCGATTTTATTTATGAAGAAGTTGTTATCGATTTAGATTTGAGTTATTGTTGCTCAGCATTTTATATTATTTTACAGATTTTACTCAGGCGCTTTAATGGCTTTCTTTTAGAAATCAGAATATTTAATAACATAGAATAAAATACTATTATTTTTGTTGTTTTATTTGCTATTGTAACACTCGTTTTTTTGCGATAAAAAGTAAGACAGATTGAGTAACTGTGTTAAAATATAATTTTTATATTATTTTCAATACTTTTTCATAGACAAATCATCTAGAATAATCTTTTCTTCCTCCCATCTCGGAAAGAGTATTTTTGCTCGAGTGCAAAGATTTTTTACCTCGTGCTCTTTTGATTCCCTCGCTAACGCTCAGGATTCTAATTTTTGAACTTTCTAATTTATAATTTTTTTATTTTATTTTCTAATTTTATAATTTTTGAATCACTCGCTACGCTCGTGATTCAATTTTTGCTTTTTTTGCTTTCGCTTGCTCGGTCATTAAAATTGAGCACGCGGTTAATAAGCAACTTTGCACTCTTGTATAAATAACAAGTAACTATTGTTATTTATGTCGGTTCTATAAAAGTATAAACATTCGTAAGTCCCCATATTATTCGAATGGACAGTTTCACGCGTTATCTGTCAGCAGTAGTTAACTGTGTCTATGAAATATACTTCATTCTGTCACATTCTGTCATTCGGTCTTCATTCACTCACTTGTCAACAATTAGGGAACTTCATAGTCGTGCATATACTAAACATAAAAAATAAATTCGTGGACGAAAGAGTAAATTATGGTCAACTTAAAAATAATATGGGTTGAATAAGTACTAAATAACATACACATGACATGCATGACACATACGCACACACACACACAACATCCCTACTTAAGTAAGCACAGTAACTAAGTACTTACCTAGGTAGGTACTTACTATTAATTTTCATTGCACTGTCAACAGTACAACGAGTTAATTTTCTTTGTGAATAAATTCATGATTAATTACAATAAATTGCTTAAATATAAACAGTACAACTGAAATTCAAGAGATTCATTTGGGTTTCATCAATGATTGTGAAGTGTCAAATTGTATCGATTTAGCAAGTATTAATTATGAAATACTTTAAAAATTATGGCTAGTGGGCATAATGGCTACTGAATTTTATGATTACCAAGCTATGAATTACAGACCCTTAAATTTCAGGGTCTTATTCGAGGACTTTTTATAAAAATAATGTTTGTAGCTATTAAAACAACTTTTGACATAAAGATAACTCTCTTTAGACATAAAGATAAGGATGGAGAAGGGGATTATTTAAAATATTTTGTAGGTAGTAAGTTGTTCATCATTAATTAGTTTAATCTATTAATTTGTTTTATAGTTGTAAATAGTCAATATTATTTATGTTTACAAAACAGTTTTGAATCAATTTAAAATCTAATTAATGAGTTACTTACACAACAATCTGAAATCATTTTAGTAATAGGTAGATAATAATTACCTACACATTATTTTTATGAATATTTTTTTCTTTCTGTTTATTTGAGGTAATCAACTAGCCAGATTTTGTAAATCCTTCTAAAGAAATATTTTAACAAGATTAGAATCATGGCAATTTTAACTTAATTTCATTATTGTATGTGTTAAATTTATTAATGTATGACGTCATCTTCTCGAAGTACTTTTGTAATATAGTAACGGGGGCCCAGCTGCCTATATTACAGACTTCTCAGTCTAGTTTAGGCAACTGAGGCTACATAATAGTTTGAACAAGAATTTTACCATGTAGGTAAGTACTAAACTTATCTCGTAATGTCAGACAAATTAATTATGTTATGATTTTGAAATGATTCTTTTTGCAATAAATGTATTATTCTTAACTTTTCAAATTTAATATTTCTGTATATAATACCTAGTAAATAAATGATGCTGGACAATTCACACAGAAGTACCTACTGTGGAAGTACCTTAACAAACTGTCAATTGTAGGTACAACTTCAATGATGTTAAATTAAGTATATTAACTACTATTATAAATACTAATATTATAAATGCGAAAGTTTGGATGGATAGATGGATGGATGTTTGATACGTCTTCACACCAAAACTACTGAACAGATTGAGCTAAAATTTATTGTTATTGTTTCGGTGTAGCTCTAAGCCTGAAATCAAACATAGGCTACTTTTTATCCCATAAATCAATTTCCATGGGATATAAATTACCTTTGAACGTTTCCATAGAAACAACACGTGCGAAACCGCGGGCAGAAGCTTGTTACAAAGAAAACCAAAAGTAATGAAGTTACGATGATAAGGAAATCACAGAAGGAGAACTCAGTACCGATGGAGCACATCTACATACATAAAGTTGTTATTTTTTTATACTTCTGACTTTGTAAAACGCAAATAAGTACATAAGTATTTCTTTATTGTTTTAAAATTTTGTTCCTCTATTCTTCATAGTACCTACTGTTCATATTATATTACCCCTAGATGGCTTGTTCTTCTAGATCTGGACTAGAACCTTTTTGAACTGGTTTTGAACTTATTAATATTATGTAAAAAAAACTAGTTCGGCAGACATAAAAACTAAATAACTTGCACTTTTATAAAACCTGTCTAGATAATCTGATTATCAATGCCGGATCTCGCAATTCATAATATGCAGATTATACATAATTATGTACTTACTAACTTCTGCCCGCGGCTTCGCACGCGTCGTTTCTATGGAAATCCATCTATCTATCCATCCAAACTTTCGCATTTATGATATTAGTGTGATTATGTACTTATTAACAACTGCTGGAAGGAACAGGTACCTATCTACCACCTATACATATTTACCTAAACTACACGAGTAAAGTTCAATCTTTGATTTGTGAGTCTTGGGAGCGATGGCTCTACTTTACTAAATCAAGTTATTATTACCTTTTTCTTGACAGCAGTATGATAATGATTCACTTATCATTGTAAACAAAACACAATACATAATAAATAAAGGGCGCTACGTAGGTAACTGTGGGGTGAACTTATGTTCGAAAGAGTTTTTGAATTCAAATTTTTTCTAAGACATTTTTTTTCTTTTTGTTCGTCCTCTTTTGCACTGCTAGTACCTACCTACTATTTAACATTATAATTTATTTGATATTTTTTTCAAAACAAGTGTTTTATTTTAAATCATTAGAAAATTTTGTAAGTACTTAATGCATATTCTTTGCAATTTTAAAACTGTTATAATAATGTGAAAATACGTGTAAAAGAACAGCATAGGTAAGAAAACAAAATACTTAAGTAAATGATCCTTTATTAACAAAGAAAATTACAATAATATAATAAAATTAAATAAGACCTATACAGTACTTACAATTGAGTTAACTGCAGACTAAATTAAAAATTAAATTAACTGCAAATAATCTACAGGTAACTCAACAAACAACTGATCCATAGGTAATCAATACCAGTCGGAAGCGTCCCTAATGTTATGTAATAAATGTACATAACAATTTACTTTAAAAAAACGATATTCAAAAAATTGTAGAGCGAAAGTTTATATTAACACCCAGCCCAGGGGATGCAGTCTCGGCATAGATACCTAGCGATCGCATGGCGACCGACATCGTCTTACCGGTCACACCGAATTTTGACCGTCTTACTAGCATCAAGTTACAAACGAATCATAAACGATTTATTTTCATAAATACAATAGATGTACATTATGAAAAGGTCTAATTCCTAAAATAAAAATTTGAGCGATCATCGGAACTATCGATTATTGTCGCAAACGACAGCCACAGATTTATATGTATAGTGACAACAGCCAACTTTACGATTTCTGCGAATGTGAACGGTTGATAGTTTTTATCTATTTTCTTTTGTAACCTTCTTAATGCATATCAAAGAAGAAAATTTAGATTAAAAAAATATCATGTACAAGGAGGTTACAACTTAGCAGGGTCGCGAATCGCGATACACACGGTGTTAAATGTGTCAAGACATGTTTTGGAATATGTGACGTCAAAAGATTTCAAGGAAAAGAAAATGTAGAAAGGCTAGTAGGAAAATAGCGTGGTCAAGTTAATACTGGATTAAGCTGTAGGTACATAACATAATATAACTACCAAGCCCCAAGGTGGCTGGGCGGCCTCAGGGCCGCCATCCTCCCTTCCTCCCTCCCGAACCCTGAGGTTCGGGGAGGGAAGGATGGATATTGCGGAAGATAGACAGTAATTTGGCGTGTTTGAAAAACTATAAACGGACTTCAAATTCTTCTAGTGTCGACATCTAATCAAAATTCGAGTCTAATTTAGTTTGACGACACATGGATGAGACGACAAATGAAAGAATGCCTACTTTGAAACACGAAAATACGAAGTTGCGGTAGACGGATCGCACGAAACGAACAACCTTATTGCTGAATGTCGCACGTTGCTAACGTGCGTTGCTTCGGACGTGACTCTAAATGACCCCTTTCAAAATCAAAAACTGCCATCCGTCAACTTTGTAGTTTGTTGTTTAGGTAGACCTCTTGTTTACGGCACCTCATCAATTTCTCGAGATATTAAGATAAAACAATATTTAGTAACAATTCCGCGCAAAACTTTTTGCGGAATTGTTACTAAATATTACTGTTACTTATTGTTAGTTAACAATATTTAGTAACAATTGCGCTCAAAACGCTTTTTACGCGGAATTGTTACTAAATATTTTTTTATCCTAATATAATATGAATTTTCGCAAAGTAACGCCTGAATCTATTATTTAATTTCTCGAGAATCAAACTTTTATGGGAGCACGTAAAAGTCAACCTTTAAACAACAACGAAAGAATCATCAAAATCTATTATGAATTTGCGAAGATATCACTAAAATTGTTGTAGCTAGTCGTGATTTTTCAAAAGTATCATGTTGTTTTTAAGCTAAATAAATAAATAATGCTGGACAATCCACACAACATCATCTAGCCCCAAGCTAAGCAGAGCTTGTGTTATGGGTACTAGATGACTGATCTACATAATATAACACATTACATAGATAGATAGTTTTTATTATATATAGAAACGACCAGAACACCTAGAACAAATATTTGTAGATCGTACAAACAAATAAATACCAATCCCTCGGGAATAACATTTTTATGGTACCAATTCGGGATCATTCCCTATACAGTAGTGAAAGAATCAGTAAAATCGGTTAACCACAGGCGGAGATATCAAGTAACATAGGTACATACATAAAAATAAAAATATACATACAGACGAATTGAGAACTATGAGAACCTCCTCCCTGTTTTAAGTCGGTTGAAAATAGCATAAAAAGAAGCTTTTTGCAAAAGCCAGTAGATATTGTAAAAAAGCTGTTCATAATTATCACTTCGTTTTGGTTTTTGCGCTGAAACCAGCAAAAAAGTTGCCTAAACTATAACCATCTACTATTCATAGCGTAATACATAAATTCTGGCCAGCAAATGAAAAATCGAGTTTTATTTGGATTTTCTCGTTCAATACCACCACATAAGCTACAATTACCTTCTCATAATAGGCAAGGTACCTTCTACTCATAATAGGTAAGGTTGGTAGGCGTAACTGTCTTCCATACAAATTATCTATATTGCATTTTGAGAAAGAACCCTAGTCACAGATGAGGTAATGTTACTCCGTGCCCGTGGTATTTGATATTTAACAAAGAAATCCAAATAAAACTTGCTCTCACAAATAACAGCCATCGACGTTCAAATCACGAATCAACAGAGCCGTCTTGCGAACTTTGTTTTCTTTGCGTCCATTAACATTACACAATACATACGAGAAACTCTAATACAAGCGTACATTTTTCGTTATGTATTTTTTTTTGTATAAAAGAGTCTCACGCTCTACCAGTATAATAAGAATCTATGAATATGATCTATGATAGTAGGTTAAACCAGAACCGCGATCACAGTGTTGTAAGTTTAGTTATCTATTGACATTACGGCTGAAGCGTTAGCGGTTAACCCTTTTTGAGGCAAAAAGGGGATATAATTCCCACCATGGGTGCGCGTACACAAGCCGGCATCTCACTCGCTGCTAAACAACGCACAGCCCGAACCACTGGTTCTAGAGGCTTGAAATCTGGAGGGTGTAGGAGTGTTGGAAAGGAATTTTGAAAATTCGTACTCTAGGAGTTTCGAATTAGGAGTTGAAAGTTTTAACAAAAATGCTCTGTATTTCAGTACCTAACTGTCACCGATAGAACTATAAAATTTTACATGGTAGATTTCCCTTTTATGGCGATCACACGTTTTAGTAACTGTTCTCTGAAATTATGACGGTGTTATGTGGCAGGTCTCGACAAAGCGTACACATTTGCTCCCCTTGGAGTCGAGACCCTAGGTCCGTGGGGTACCGAGGCTCTTCGGGTTTTCAAAAAACGATCTGAGCGTCTGGTCGAAGCGACGCGTGACCCGAGAGCTGGTGAGTATCTGGCACAGCGTATCAGCATTGCCATACAGCGTGGCAATGCAGCCAGCGTCTTGGGGACGCTTCCGACTGGTGTTGATATGGATCAGTTGAGCTACCTGTAGACTCTTTGCAACAGTCAGCAGTTAAATACTAGTATAATTTTCTTTGTGAATAAAGATGACGGTGTTTTCCTATATCGAAGTTTTAACGAAAAAACTATAGTTTAAACGCAAATGCTCTGTATCTCAGCAACCGTTAGCAATAGAAGTACAAAATTCCCTTTGTTGATTACACATTTGATTCATCGTTCTCTGAAATTATGACGGTGTTTTCCTATAACTATGTTTCAACGAAAATGCTCTGTATCTTAGCAACCGTTTGCTTGACCTACACAACCTACAAAATGTTACATGTAGACTTCCAAAAAGAACACACATTTCATTCATCGTTTTCTGAAATTCGGAATTTGTTTTCCTCATCAATAAACATCACACTAATATTATAAATGCGATTTGGATGGATAGATGGATGGATGGATGTTTGTTACCTTTTCACGCCAAAACTACTAAACGGATCGGGCTGAAATTTTTCATACAGGTAATTTTAATTCTGGAATCAAACAGGCGACTTTTTATCCCATAAGTCAGTTCCCATAGGACAGAAATTACCTTTAAACGTTTCCATAGAAACAACGCGTGCGAAGCAGCGGGCATAAACTAGTTTAATATAAAGGAGTACCTGACTCACTGTCAGACAACACACAGACAGACCCTGGTTCTAGAGACTACGCGTACGAAGTCGCGGGTTACAGCTAGTATCCCTATAAATAAATAACCTTGGATAAATGAGATTGCTTCATTATAAATATAATTAAACAACGACGCCTACCTAATTAAAGAAGCACTTATTCTATTTCTGATTATTTCAAAACATTTGATTCGGCGGAAAATTCGTGGACACCTAACAACAAACTATATTGAATAAATCATATTTAGATTAGGTAATAACATGCCCACAGAAAATTAATAATAATTTTTGTAGGACTGCTTCAAATAATATTCAATATGATAATTATGATCTAACACAATCAATTATTATAAAGCTGAAGATCGGCGTGAGAAATAAACGGAGTTGCAATTATGTTTTAGGAATTATATTTTATACTAGTTTCTGCCCGCGGCTTCACACGTCGTGTTTATATGGAAACGTATAAAGGTTATTTCTATCCTATAGGAACTGATTTATGGGACGAAAAGCAGCCTATGTTTTATTCCAGGCCTACTGAACCTAAACTTTCGCATTTATAATATTAGTGTGATATTTTATAACTAGCGATCCGCCCCGGCTTCAAATGTAGCACAGCAGTTCAATAGATAAATTAATACCAATTGCTTTATGCGGCGCCGCCCGCATACATACATGCATTTTTTGACATCTACCTACAACTATCACCGTTATATTTCAGCCTAGGTATTTACGCAACCGGCCATAGGTCAAATGTTGTCCTCCTATCCGAATTTCGACCACGGCGGCCAGTCTCATCGGAGACTAGCCAGATGCGGAGGACATATTATAGTGCACAAGTGTGTGCGCAAACACAGGTGCACGCTCTATTCCCTCACTTTCATAATCGACGGACGGCAGACCGACACGACCGGGGAGAGGTCAATCGCAGGACCAACGGCGAAAAATCAAAATCGGTCGATAATTGACGGAAAAATCGACGGACAACTTAAAAAACATGCATACAGTCGACCTCCTCCTTTTTTAAGTCGTTTATAAACCGCATAAAAATTCATTTCGTGGTTTAGGACGAGCCTGAAAACTTCTTTGTATGATACTCGTGAGACGACCTCTGTGGCGCGGTGGGCGAAGGTCCGCCTGCGACGCAGGAGGTTGCGGGTTCGATTCCCGCCTCGGGACGAATATTTGTACGATCTGCAGACATTTGTTCAGGGTGTTCTGATCGTTTTCTATGTTTAATAAAAAATATCTATCTATGTACCTACTCGTATATTATTAGGTATGTATATCAGTTATCTAGTACCCATAACACAAGCTCTGCTTACCTTGGGGCTATAATGCTGTGTGAATTGTCCAGCATTATTTATTTATTTATATTTATACTGAATACCTATCTATCGATAACTTGCTTATCGAACGACAGAGGTATAACATATCGTGACCCTAGTCATTAAACACTGTGCATACCTAGTATCTAATCTACCTAAATATCTACGAGGTAACTATTACGTGCTTAGACAGTAATTACAGCATTGTAAGTTAATTGCTATCTGATCTTTGAGTTTTTGCGCTAACTTTAGCATAGCAAAAAGTAAAACCTAGACGATCAGGAACTATTATTGTTAGCTGAGTGGATTTAGCTTAGCATTTTTTAAATCATTTTAATTGATTATTTAGATTAACATATTACCGAAAAAATATAACACCCACAATATTTTAAATTACAAATAGTAAAACTGCACACAGTTTGGGTGATAAAAACGCTGCCATAATGGCCTTTGTTCTGTGACGTTACACATGACATTTTCAAATCAAAGCGCTTCTGTATTTTCGTTGATTTTTCAATTAAAATAAAATTAGATACAAATAAATGATAAAATCTAAAAATATTACTTGACAGAAAACACCAAACAACCGCGAAATATTACAAAAAGATATTCCGCCAAAGCCTCATGAATGACAATCCAAAATGTGAAGTGTGACGTCACGCTCGTTCTTACCAATAGCGTTGCGTTTATAAATTGAGATTGAAATTTAAAAATATCTACTTTTCAATGAATAAATTGCCAATAATAGCGAAACTAGTTTTATTACCTAAGTCAGACTCAGCCAGTTTTTTCTATCATTATTAACATAGCGGAAGATCAATAGTTGTTCCCACAAGTATTTAAAAAAAATGTAAAATAAATAATATAAGTAATGGCGTTTATTATAAAAATAAACGCCATTATATTTCTATAACCACTAACGATGCTATCCTACTAATATTATACTAAAGGCGAAAGGTTGGGCCGTTGTTGTACATTTGTGAAGATATTTGGCCGAAGATAACGCTAAAATTACCGAATGGATCGGGCTGAAATGTTGCACACAAAGATATGGACCTGGAATAACATATAGGTACAGTGCCCTCCAGAAGTTAGTTGAAATTAATTCACCTTATCAATGCTGTCACATAATTTCCAAAATACGTAATAAATACCTATATATAATAGTTTCAATGAATGAACTGTTTACTATTTAAGTATGTTCGGATCATAGAAATCTAAATAACAGTGCCTTGTTATTTAGATTTCTATGGTTCGGATACACTATTGTACCTAATACCTACGTACGTACCTACAGTATGGGATTCCCCGAAATCCATTTTGTTTTCTTCTATAAACTATGTTTATGTGCTCACTACTTGAATTGAGTGCGTCAAAAGTCAGTTGAAGTAGGAAACTTTTAACGATTTCCGATACTCTCGCGGTTTTAAACTAATTTATTAATATTGTTAGGGCAGTGTGCATAATGCATACAGATAACTACAGAATATTTTGAAGATAACGAAGTGGACTTACTGGAATGGCCTTCAAAAAATTGCGTGCTAAGCCGCGGGCGGAAGCTACTATTAACGTACGTTACGTTCCGATAACCTGCATCACGATTGATTTGACAGCAATAATGATAAAACTTTGGCACACCATAAATCAGGCTAACTAAATCTCCTGTTCTATGTAATTTTAGTAAGGTTAAGTAATCATATTGCTTGAAATACTTACATGTTATTATATTATAGTACACGTGTTGTATGTCGTCTCAAGAACCAAGAACCATCAAAGCGGTGTGCAATGTCTATTTCAGTAGGTAACAGTTTAAATAATTAAATTACCGTAACCTCGGAGTAAAAAATTTTGTAATTCAAATTTGGGCGCCAAGTCCAGACTAGAAAGAAATTATCGTGATTTTAGTCCCAGATAACCCATCTGCGGAGTCGGTTCCTTACAAATCAAAGGCAATATAGAGACCGTGACTTTGTCCTGTGTGACAAGGCTTTGCAATTACCTACCTACGTTATTGCTGCAGCAATTGGTCAGGGCTAACTAGTAAGTACCAGTAGGTTTCAGGGCATTTATAGACCTACCTATTCAGAGAATAAAATGCTCAGACATTTAAAACTCCCATGGTTATTAACACTAAAGGTGTATTAGTAGTATTGTATTTATTTATTCCATATAGATAAAATTTAGTACACTTGGAATACTTATATGGTATGGTGGTATGGTGTATTCAGCAGCTGCTGCTATTCTGCTCTCTATGCTGTTATTCTTTCTGCAGTACAGGCTCTTATCCTTGTTGTTTTGACTTTTCCAATTATTATTCCGTGATCATGACATAACACATGCAACTGTGCCGAAATATGGAAAGCGAAAATAATAATTAAGGCGAGGATTCCCGGATTTCGGGATTTTTAACTGTCCGTACCTCAATAACTATAAGGCCTATAGTTTTGAAATTCATACATATTATAGTTGAGGATATTTTCTAGTGCATCACTAGACAAAAACACGATTGGTGATATTTCACCCGATAGAAAAAAATTACAAAGTTACCTCTAAATGAAACTTTGAATGATTAGTGTGAATAGAAAAATGAATAAAATGACACAAAATGTATAACAAAACATTGCAAACGTTATTACGGAGTGCATCACTAGAAAATATTTTTATATGCCATACAAATATTTTTCAAAACACCTAAATACCTACAAAATCGTGCTCGGCTGCCTGCGCACCGACTTGCTCACTTACTCGCAATCATCGCATCTCGGGAATCCTCGCCTTAAATATTCCTTAGAAAAACAAAAGAACGACTTCGAATTTTTATATTTACTTACACTGTTTTGTTAGTTGAACGGGACCAATAGTTTTCCATCGGGAATACAATTATTTTTGTGGGACCATACATACAGATATACCTAGACTAGAACCATCTCCTTTTTCGAAGTCGATTAACAAATCAAACAATGCACCCGAGTTCAGTTTCACCCAGACCACTAGCCTGGCTTAGCAATTTTGTTTGGGTATTTACGACGAGTTGAACATTTGTTACAGTAGGTCAGTACTCAGTGAAAGTCAGTAGATATAAGTAGCAGGCTCTATGGTGGAGGATACACTTTGCGCAGAGTGTTCCATGAATTCAGAACTCAGTCAACATTTTATTCCTGGTAGGTAGCCGAAAGTTTGTCTTGTCTTACTTGGCTTCCAAAGTTCAATCATAAAGAAACTAAATTAAGTATTTAATTTATATTCAATCCACATTTCAACAATAGTATTATTCCAACCACATCAGTTCCGTAGTTCATCTTTGCGCATAATTTATTACCTACTTTTAAGCTGGACCTTTATGCCTTTGTTTTATGACAGAATATCATTTCAAGATACGAGGATAAAATAAAATTTACCTATGGTGACGTTCATTTTGCGTCTTATATCTATCTGCAACGTGACCAATTTTCAGACACAATTTATTTAAGTTAGGTACCTAGTTACATTCGCAAAAACTAAGATTTTCGTAGGTAGGTGATGCCATGAGCGTATAATTTCGTGAATCAATTACGTAATCTGCTTGGTACACAAATATCTACTCTGCTATCATATAGACAGGTAAACAGTAGTTTTTGCTTAGTTACCAACTCATAACAAACAAGGAACTTACGAAGGTCTCGCAGGAAAATTACAGCAAATCTATACCTTGTCAATATTGATCTGGTTTTGCAAATTACCGCCATGGAATTTTCCGCGATGGTTTAGTAACGTAAAGTGTCTCATCCGCAAAGATAATGTCTACAGCTGAACATACTTAGAATTTGCACCACCCCAACTCTTCCCGCGGGTGTCGTAAGAGGCGACTAAGGGATATCCACCGGGGGTGGGCAGCAGCGCCCCCTGCAGAACAATTCTACCACCGAACTGCGATCCCCAACCCGCATGCCCAGCGTGGGGATAACGGGCATTACCCCCAAGAGATAATAGCTAATAAGGCGCCTATCAGGGGGAGGCCTGCGTTCAGCAGTGGACCAATAAGGCTGTTGAGGTGAGGCGTGAGGTGATCATACCTTCACAAACAAGGGGTTGTGTCACAATCACCACATTTGGCACGGATTGGTGATCGCACTGTAGGTGTTAAAATAATAATAAAATAACACGGAAGCTGCTGACCTTTTGGCAGGTTCCTTCCTTACGGCGGCTCTTGGGACATCCACGGGAGAGTGGATTCCTATGCAGCGACCGCTATAGCCAACGTTTAATCAGCGTTCATCCTTGCAGGGAAGTCGATAGAGAACCTGAGCGACCATGTCCAGCTGATCCCCTGCAAGAAACTGCCCTGCAAGCTGAAGAAAGGCACCGACCAGCACATAACAATCAAATTCACTCCGGGTATGTTTTGTTATCCCATAATTTTTAAAGATTTCAGTCTGTTATTTTGTCACAATCAGGAATTAGAAAAAAGTTTATTTTTATGTCACGTGCAAAATCAGTGACTGAGATAGTGTATAGTAGGCTACTTGCAAGATAAGTGCTGATTAAGTCAGATGATTTAGATAGTACTTTGAGTGCCCACGACGTAACCTAATTCTTGCTTGTAACGCTGCCCATGCGGGTCGCTCCGCAGAGGCTAGGCAGTGAACGCCTTTTAACAAAGCAAATAACTCATGATATTATTTTTTTTTTTCAGAGAAAGACGTAAAGAGTCTAGTAAATAGTGTATATGCTGAGCTCTTTGGCGTTCCGTTACCGTTTATTGGCGTCGATGGAAACTCCGTGTGCGATAAGCTGTTTACAGAATCAGGTGATAAGGCCCCCTGTCCTCTAAAAGCTGGCAACACCTACGTCTATAAAGACTCCTTCCCAATTCTAGACTTTTACCCAAACGTTCATCTCCTAGTGCATTGGTCATTGAAAACAAGCGACAAAAACGATATGATTTGTTTCGAAGTCCCTGCTAGAATTGCTAAATAAGTTCTAATTCAAAATAAGAAAAAAAAATAAGATCAATGCAATATAATTTTACAGGTACGCATACTTGTAAAATCATATTGTTTTGGCCAGTACAATACCCTTTAATAAGCGAATAGGATGGCGCGAAGAGAAGCCCCGCGAAGAGGAACCCTCATAACGTAGTTAGTAAACTACCTTATTTATTTATTTACTCAAACTTGACTCACAGAATACTTTCCAAAACGTAAAACATTATAACAAAATCTAGAGTAGGTAGGTACTTAAAATTATATAAAATAATACATAATAGAAATGTCACAATTTAAAAAACAAAAAATATAGTATCTAATAGTCAAAATAATAGCAATGTCAAAATAATAACAATAGTCAATAATCTTATGAGGTTTCCTCTTCGCTGGGCGGACGGAGCAGCCACTCTGATTTAACAAATCTTGTTGCTCAAATTGTAAACCCTCAGCATGTGCTATATTCAAGATTGGCTTTTGGCATCAAAGTAAAATAGTTCTAAGGTAAATAGTTTGGTAGCTAGGCCAACGTAAGCCACGATTTCACAGCAAGATGTAGTATTGCGAAATATTGCAGAACAGAAACGCGGCTCAGGGGCCAAATTCTGTTAAGCCAATTGCTTCACTGTGACAATGATCTCGTCGGAGAATCGACTCACAGTAGAATACCAACGTCTATGGCGATTCTGCGACTATACGATGGTCATAGTGAAGCGATTGTATACAGAATTGGGCCTCAGATGCAATACAATCAGTGTATCGTAGACTAAGTAATCGTCGCAAGTCGTGGTGAGCGACGGCTTTTAGGTGGAACGCCTCGATACAAATAGTGAGTGCACATTTACTGGCTAACTAAATAGAATTAATGGCTTAATTTATGTGTGTAACGGATTACTTATAAGTACTTTACTTTCCAATTTTTGTTACAACTGCAAAATTAATAAAATTCTAAAATTAAGGGTATTTAGTATTTAGCAATGTAAGTTTGGAATTTTATTGATTTTGCCTTACGAAATTGAAAGTAGTTGGACAGATGTTAGATTTCCAGTAAATGTGGACGAAATAGAACAAATGGGAATCGTTCCACCTTCGATCGAAGCACACTGGTTTGAGAGAACTAGTAAATTGACTGATAGATAACAGCAGCGTGTTAGTAAAATATCACTAAAGATGATAAGCTTTGTTTGGGTCGGTATTGGTGTCAATTCTGCTGGATACAATAACTAAACTAATTGGACAGCACTAAAAATATTGTGGTCCTTTTCTTTACGATATAAATAAAAAGCATGACAACATTTTAGTGCTTTAGTTTAGTTTTCGTAGCAACAGAATCTACACCATTGTTATTAAAATGTGAATATTAAAACGTTATTGCTTTGTTATAAGAATGTGATTATTTTATACTTATGTAGGTATAAGGTACCGTCGTAACAACGATGTATTATTATTATTAGTCTAATATAAATCTTAATAAATGATGATTGACTTATCGTATTGTTTTATTTTGAACTAACTGCTATGTTACTCCAGTCTAGGCCATTTTCAGATTAGTCGATAAGCTTTCGGTACGACATCAGCACGGTCGAATATCGAAAGCATACCAGCAAGGCTATACTCAGACTTAGTTAATGATTTTATCGGGTTTTTATACCGAGCTATCGGGCGTAGAAACGTAGGGGAAATATAAAAATAAGGTACGCGATAAATACCCGATAAATAAATAATGCTGGACAATTCACACAGCATTATCTAGCCCCAAGGTAAGCAGAGCTTGTGTTATGGGTACTAGATAACTGATATACCTACATAATAATATACGAGTACATAGATAGATACTTTTTATTATAAATAGAAAACGACCAGAACACCCTGAACAAATATCTGCAGATCGTACAAATATTTGTCCCGAGGCGAGAATCGAACCCGCAACCTCCTGCGTCGCAGGCAGACCTTCGCCCACCGCGCCACAGAGGTCGTCAATCGATAAAAACATTAACTATGTTAACAAATCGCGAAAGTTTAAAAAGCTATTCAGACTCTCGGCTACCGAGTCATCGACATGGAATCTGACACAGATCCGCGCGAAATTCTAATATTTCTGCGGTTTTTAATATTTTCTGAATTCTGCAAGGAATTGAACTACCAGAAAAATTATTATTAGTATATTGGATTATAGACGAGCAGCTGAGAGCTGATATGTCTATATCACAGTGCTTTTAAAGTTTTTCACTACACTAGTTTGTCTCTTGTTGTGGTCAGATTGTGCGTTCGTAACCAGTGGTCGAGTCTGTTTTTGAAGCTGTTCACAATTATTTTCCATAATTTCGATTCAATGCTACTTTTGATGAAATTAATATAATAAGAGCTTTATTACTTTACTAGCTGACTCGGCGAACTTTGTACCGCTCTCACCTTTTAAACCTTCCCTGAACTGCCACAAATATTTCAAGACTAAAATTAGCGAAATCGGTCTACCCGTTCTCGAGTTTTAGCGAGACAAACGAACAGCAATTTATTTTTATATATAAGAAAAGAAGAAGATTACTAAAAATCAACATATTACCAAAAGTTACATTATTATCATACTTTATTGTAACATGGGTTCATAAAAAATGACAATAATTCGTGGAAAACTACTTCTCTGGTAGTTTCAATTGCTTGCAAAACGCAGAAAATATTAAAAATCGCAAAAATATTAGAATTTCGCGCCAATCTTCGTCATATTCCGTGACGATGCCTTGGTAGCGGAGAGTATAAATAGCCCTACTACCACGCCTGCTATGCTATTAGTAATATTGATATATGGTAATTTAAAAGCATTTAAAATAAATTAAAAATTGAAATTTTTTATTGTATTGTAAAATGTCAAAACTTAAAAATAGCAATGCTATGCTGAACAGGATGTACAAACTTAAATTAAAGCAACAAAAAAGTGTTGCTGTCTATTAATATAGAGATTCAACAATAAGAAATCAATATGAGGCAGATGGGTTTCTCAAAACATTTCATAAATGCGCCTTAATTACTGCTTAACAGACCAATATAAACTTAATTTACATAATCTCTATGAGAAATATTAACATATAAGGAAAACTTTAAATGACATGATTCCAATAATACCTACATAATTTTTTTTTAATAATACTGTTTCTGTTTATACATGGAAGAAGATCACCCTGTATAACATTAATACCTTCGTGCGCTGTAAAAAAAATTCTTACCGACGGTACTACCTCTCTGGTAATGAATATAGGAGTTTAAATGTTTCTGAGGGAACTTTGAGGAAGCCAGCCTTTAGGTTCCCGCAGTTGGAGGTTGGAGATTCTGTTATGTACTTATCTATGTTGGACAGCAAAGACTGGGTGGGGTCCGTCCCAAGCTGATGTTCGTCTATCGCTCGGTAGATGGCCTGTAAAAAAGTATATCACATATTAAATTGGCTGGGCACATATTAACACTTGCTATAGAAATTCGCTAGGCGTTTTTCTCCAGATGTATTTATAAGCTACAAACTATCTCTTGCCCACAACCTCACACGCGTTTTTCGGGGATAAAAAGTAGCCTGAGAGTAGATTTTCCAGAATGTTTCAGGTCTAGAATTAAAGCGCGCTAAATTTCAACCGCGAAGCGCGGGGCGGGGGGGGGGGGTGGATCAATATTAACTTGCTCCTACCTAACGAAGCCCGCCCGACCCCCGCGAAGCGGCGGGTTCGTGGCGACTCTGTGACTGAAAGGATGTGTATATGTATAATTGCATCCAGAGCCAACAGAATGGTCATTTTTAGAGTATTTGTCATCTATATATATAAAAATGAAACCCGTTTTCCTTGGTCACGGCATCACGCGTGAACGGCTGGACCGATTTCGCTAATTCTTTCGTTGTTGTGTTTGTTATTGTCAGAAGGTTCTTAGGATAGAAAAAATTAAGAAAGTTGGAAACATAAATTTCCACGGGGGCGAAGCCGCGGGGCGCAGCTAGTTTTTCATAATTGAACATTAGTCGTGCAAAGGAAGAGATCTTTGTTACCTAAGGTTTCGAAAACTACTGAAAGGATGGAATTGAAATTTGGCGTACCTACTAGGAACATAATGATAGTTTGGGTCCACTTGTTTTCAGTTTCCAGCTATTTATTTCATTTGTAAAAGGTGAATACCTGAAAAGCCGGCTGCTTGTCATTGTGAAAGGCCTTCCGGCTTCCATGCAGCAGGAACACGCCCCTGGACGTGGCGTCTGCGCAGGCGTCGCCGTACATGCACTGGTCCGCGCGGTAGTTGTACCGGCACGGGAGCACGAGCACCGCCCGCCCGTGGTAGTGGAATATTATGTTTATTATATCCTGCAAAAGAATACGTTTTTACGATAATAACCTAGTGTAACGAGCTTGACGAATTCATTATGGATGTGAGCGGAACGCGCGCTACCAGAACCACTCTCACCCTGATGATGCTCCTTGATAAGGGATGATAAGTTGATGTCTTTCCAAAACAAATAGAGTTAAGTCAAATTATAATTCGATGTTTTAAAGAAAATAAATCTGACTTCAAATCCCTTAATTTTTCTCTGTTTTTAGGGTTCCGTACCTCAAAAGGAAAAAAGGAACCCTTATAGGATCACTTTGTTGTCCGTCTGTCTGTCTGTCCGTCTGTCAACCCTCTTTTCTCAGAAATGCGTGGACGTATCGAGTTGAAATTAACGTCAAATACTCAAGTCCGTAACCTCTTGAAGCCGTGATATATATAACTTCTAAGTCAACGCACTCAAAAGTTACAGCCGTTTATGTTCGAATATTTTGAAATTTCCCAGGGAATCACATGCACACAAAACCTATAGGGTACTTCCCGGAGACCTAGAATTATCAAATTTGGCAAGAAGCAAGGCCATATAGCACAAATAAAGGAAAAATCCGAAAACTGTAACTTTGTAGTTTAGTCACAAAAAAATACCTACTTTTGATTCTTGCCATGGACCAAAACCTATAGGGTACCTACTTCCCGTTGACGTAGAATCATGATATTTGGCAAGAAACAAGGTCTTACAATAAACGGAACCCTTAGTGCGCGAGTCCGACTCGCGCTTGACGTTTTATTATCTTTTGCGGGACAAGTACTAATCCTTAGGGAATAAAATTTTCTTATGAGCATCTCGGGATTATTGCCAAGAGATTATTGCCTCTGCAATATTGGAAGAATTTTCAAAATACGTCCATAGTTGCCGGAGAATTCGAAGAACATATCGCACCTTCGGTAGAACAAGGGCACAACTACCTAATTTTCTAAAAATGACTTGAGTATGCCAAAGTGCTTTAAAAACGTGTTTTTACCTGGAGGAACAAAGACACTCGTTCAATTCCATCTAATTTCGCCAGAGGGCGACAGTGCCTTTGTCACATTGAAGCGTTTTTTCAAACGTATTGGCGCGACAAAGTCCTATTGGTCAGGTGCGGCGCAGCCGGCAAGCGGAGTGGTTGTCAGCTGGAGCGTATAAGTCGTTAAGGTAAATATGCCCTTTTGATTTCAGATTTTTGAAGGAACAAAGTCTCACTTTCTTTACGTACGCCCATTTCTTAGAAAATAATTTGAAGGTACAAAGTCGTTCGAACAGTGTTGTGCCTTTGTATGTCCAAAATGTGAAAAAAATCGGAAGAAAGATGACATTCGGCAGTTAATTGCCTCGAAAATTGTTCCGAAATTTTATAAACAGTATTATAATGATTACTTTAATTATGATTCGATGACAAACGTTAATTGCTAACTAGTTTAATAAATAAGAAACGATTTCACTATTTGAATGAGTAGGTACAGTAAGGTACTTGGGTACCGTACATAACTTAGATTTTTGAAACTTTTATTTTTAATTTTGATCAAGATGATTGATTATTTAAAGAAAGATCTCACTATTCGAATAAATAGGTACACTATTTAACAGCCATACTCAGAGATGTTAATGATTGCTTAAACAATTACTGATAAATTTTTGTTTTTTAGAATTTTCCACTCAGATACGTTCAATTGCCATAAAACCTCAGTCAAAAATACGTATAGTCTTGCTTTCGCCTCTATATTTTATATAACTTTAATAGTACTGATTATCTTAAAATATTTAATTGATTAATTGATTGCAACGACTGCAATTAGTTAGGAACAAAGACTTTGAAATGTAATGTTGTTTGCCATACTTCATTGTTATATTGAAATATTTTTTGAAGTCTTCCTACTAAGTGTTATTGTGCCTGTTGGTTCCAATTGAAACTAATAGTTAAATACAATTTTTGTAAGAATTATTGTTATTTTTATTTAAAATATCCCTCAAAAATAAAAGTAAATACGGTCATAATTACATTTTTTTAAGAATTTTGGCGGAACAAAGGCTTACGTGTAGGTAAGTTTTTATATTTATATGAAAATAATTAAAATGATAAATATTTAAGCACTTTAAAGATCATGCTATTATTCACAAAACTATAAGGTACATTTCACACTAAAGAAATTACCTCAAGGTCAATATAAGAAGAAGATAAATTGACTCGCAACACAAAAAAATCTTAAAATGTCTCTCCTGTAAAATCACAAACATGGCAATTATGCCCTTGTTCTACCGAAGGTGCGATATACATAAAAACACATACATACACCCGCACATTGAACCTCTTTTTTTGAAGTCAGTTAAAAAAAAAATACTTATTTTGCTTCAAATCAGGGTTGTTGCTAATGCAGTGTTTAGACACATCAGCCGCTGATGCTAATTTTAGCCAAGTGTCTGACTCGCAAAACGAGTTTTACGCACTTCTTTAATGTAGATGGGTCCTTCCATCATCGAAATCCAGTTTCGATAAATTATGCTGTTTAGAATCCCCAAACGCCAACGGGACCCTAATATTAAGCTTCCGCTGTCTGTCTTTCAGTCTGTCAGCGGGTTGTATCTTATGAATCGTAAAATGTAGACCGTTTCAATTTTCACAGAGCTTTTTACTAACAAAAGATGCGCACTTACTACTTACTTGAAATACGAACGAGCACACTGTGGGTATTTCACCTCCACGCAATGTTATAGTGCGACAAATAAACAAGTTTGTGCTTATTTATTTGATTTGTACAAAAATATGCTTTATGCCTTACCCCTTCGGGTCATATTGAGACTCGAACATCAGCATTGATCAATGCGGATGCTGATGCTGACGTCTAAATTAATGCTGATCATCAGAGGATGCTGATGCCGATTGCAACAACCCTGATTCAAATATAATAAGAAGGCCGACTGTTCTCAGCCATAGGCTATTTAATTTGCTGTACCCCCTGTACCTACCTAATGAAGTGTTATTCTTCAACGAAAACTTACTTGATCTCCCCATGGAATATACAGTTTCCATTTTAGCATAATTGGGGTTACATAGTCAACCCATCCAAATTCTCTCATCCTAGTGAGATTCATCAGCATCACTCCAGAGTTTAAACCTAAAATAGAAAATATTCTTAGTAAGTACATATTATGTAGTTTTTTTCATTAAAAACTTTAATTTTAGCTACTTACATTACTTTTTAAAAACCTGTAATGATGTTGAACGGTTTTCTATATAAAATAATAACAATTATTATTATTTGGATAATAGAGTTCTTTTACCCTGAGGCCTGTATCATAGATTTTAGCACATTTTAGCTTTTTAGTAGAAAACTGTAAGTTATTTATTTTCTGTAATCGCCACAAACTTGTAAACCCCTGTATTCAACGATTCTATACAATGCAAGTACTTAAAATTCTAGGTAGTCTACTCCCATTTTGACATTCTTTATTGTTGATATTACATTTCTTTAAATTTTGATATATATAAGTTTATTATTTTATTTTATTCCATTTTATTTAAATTTAGTTATTTTTTCAGTGTCATGGGCAAATCAAGGCTTCGTTTCTCTATACGTGATGGGATTTCACGTATCTATTTTCTATTCATAGGTATATATTTATGCAAACAACTAAGATAATCATATTTATTAACAAAGAAAAGTTTGGAGGTTAGGTTAGGTTAGGTTAGGTTAGGTTAGGTTAGGTTAGGTTAGGTTAGATTAGGTTAGGTTAGGTTAGGTTAGGTTAGGTTAGGTTAGGTTAGGTTAGGTTAGGTAAGGTTAGGTTAGGTTAGGTTAGGTTAGGTTTTTTTTTTTTTTTTTTTTTTTTTTTTTTCTCGTTTCCTCTGACTACTGTCAGAGTCTTTTTTCCCTCTTCTTTCACTCTATATGCTTCATTCATTCGTCAGTACCTACTTTGTTTGGATATTGATCTTTCTTTTATAAATGGCCAAGTGTTTCAAAATGCTATCTAGTGGGTTGGGAAGGGTTACATACATTGCTTTATTATATTATTAATGTTTTTTGTACATACATTTTTGTTTACATGTTCTTACATGGTTACTTATCAATTTAGTTCTTAATTCTAATTTATATAATACTTTTCTTATATCTTTAAAGGTCAACTTCTTTGTAATTATCCTATGTTTGTTAAATACGTTTTTATGTTTATAAGTTTCAATATAAATAATAATTATACATTACACTTATTTGTTTATCTACATATTTTAATTCTATGCTGTTTATATATATTTACAATATATATGACAACATATCTTATTTATCTATTTCTATTTATTACTCTATTGACAATTTTTGTACAGTATTCTAAAAATCTATTTCTGCTATGTTTGCTACTTATCAGGTTAGGTAAATTTTTAATTGTTATGTTTTGATCTAGGGTTTGTTCGATTTCGAATCTCTCTAGGCCATAGGCTGGGCATTCGGTTATGATGTGTTCGACAGTTTCGTGTTTATCGGGCTCGCAAATGCACCATGGGTTGTCCTTGCACTTAAAGCGATGCAAGTAAAAGGAGAACCCACCGTGCCCTGTCAGTAGCTGAGTCGTAACTCCGTTGGGCTCTATTTTCCTTACCGTCCTAAAAGCTTCCACAACGTCAGGGAAGAACAGCTTGGTGGTTGCCGCAGTTTCACCAGTCTTGTATCTCCGGTTCCATTTGTCCAGCGTGTCCTTGCGGATTTGCCGCTTGGCAAATGAAACCGGGCATTTGTCGTAGATCGGCTTGGTTTTTGACTTTAGCGCTGCGTCCTTCGCCAATTGGTCTGCTCTCTCGTTACCCTCTAGACCCGCGTGGGCTTTTATCCAAAACAATGAAACAGTTTTGCTCTGGTGCTTGCATTGTTTTAGATTAAGTCGGGTTTCGACTGCTAGAGGGTGGAGAGTTCGGTTGTTGGTGATTGCTTCCAATGACGATCTCGAGTCGCTAAAAATTCCAAAGCTGGGTTCTGGGCGTGCTAGGATTTCCCTTGTGGCTTTGCAAATGGCCAGCAATTCTGCCTGGTATACCGTGCAGTATGACGACAGCTTCAATTTCTGGTTTTTAGTTTCGGCCTCTTCGTTCCAGAGAGACAGTGCGGCTCCAACTTTACCATCGATCTTGCTGCCGTCTGTGAATATACAAACCGCTTGGCAGCTGTGCATATTCACCTGCTCTTGGTCTTCCAGACATGTAAATTCCAAGGCCATTTGTTCAGCTGGGTGGGATGTGTTGGCAAACGCAGTCATTCGCTCCACCTCTCCGTCTCCCGTTGTTGGTTGGACTACCCCCTTCTTCACCTTATACAGGGCGGCTGCCTCTTGTATTCTGAGGTCAAGGGGGAGTATTCCAGCCAGCACCAGCGCCGAGTTCAGAGAGGTGGTACGATAGGCCTTGCACAGTTTCTGCGCAAAGCCTCTTTGGACTGCGTTGAGGTGTTTCTGTATGCCTAGTTTTTCGGTCGCAGATGCCCATGCGCTTGCCGCATACATAATCACGGGCTCAACCACTGCCGTGTAAATGGTGCGTATGACGTCTGGATGGAGGCCCCAGCTTATCTTGGCGGCTCTGGACAGCTGTTTATACAAATTAAGTGCCTTTTTGCACGTGTGTGCCACGTGGCTGTTGAAGGTCAACTTATTGTCTATTATGAGCCCCAAGATTTTAAACTCTTGCGAAATGCTAGGTTAGGTTAGGTTAGGTTAGGTTAGGTTAGGTTAGGTTAGGTTAGGTTAGGTTAGGTTAGGTTAGGTTAGGTTAGGTTAGGTTAGGTTAGGTTAGGTTAGGTTAGGTTAGGTTAGGTTAGGTTAGGTTAGGTTAGGTTAGGTTAGGTTAGGTTAGGTTAGGTTAGGTTAGGTTAGGTTAGGTTAGGTTAGGTTAGGTTAGGTTAGGTTAGGTTAGGTTAGGTTAGGTTAGGTTAGGTTAGGTTAGGTTAGGTTAGGTTAGGTTAGGTTAGGTTAGGTTAGGTTAGGTAAGGTTAGGGTAAGGTAAGGTTACTTGGGCGTGGGCGTGGCCGTGGCCGTGGCCGTGGACGTGGACGTGGACGTAGGCGTGGGCATGGACGTGGCTATGGCCGTGGGCGTGGCTGTGGACGTGGGCGTGGCTGTGGCCGTGGGCGTGGCCGTGGGCGTGGCCGTGGGCGTGGCCGTGGGTGTGGCCGTGGGCGTGGCCGTGGGCGTGGCCGTGGGCGTGGCCGTGGGCGTGGCCGTGGGCGTGGCCGTGGGCGTGGCCGTGGGCGTGGCCGTGGGCGTGGGTTTGGGTGTGGCCGTGGGCGTGGCCGTGGGCGTGGCCGTGGGCGTGGCCGTGGGCGTGGCCGTGGGCGTGGGCGTGGGCGTGGGCGTGGCCGTGGCCGTGGGCGTGGGCGTGGCCGTGGCCGTGGCCGTGGCCGTGGCCGTGGCCGTGGCCGTGGCCGTGGCCGTGGCCGTGGGCGTGGCCGTGGGCGTGGCCGTGGGCGTTGCCGTGGGCGTGGGCGTGGGTGTGGGTGTGGCCGTGGGCGTGGACGTGGGCGTGGACCTATTGTACCTGCTTATAATCCTCAATGCCTTCACAAACCATTTTCACCAATAGATTTATTTCAACAAAAGAAGAAATATTTATATCTTTCGACTAACCGGTGTGAAATTTAATCGCCACAAACTTGTAAACCCCTGTATTCAACGATTCTATACAATGCAAGTACTTAAAATTCTAGGTAGTCTACTCCCATTTTGACATTCTTTATTGTTGATATTACATTTCTTTAAATTTTAATATATATAAGTTTATTATTTTATTTTATTCCATTTTATTAAAATTTAGTTATTTTTTCAGTGTCATGGGCAAATCAAGGCTTCGTTTCTCTATACGTGATGGGATTTCACGTATCTATTTTCTATTCATAGGTATATATTTATGCAAACAACTAAGATAATCATATTTATTAACAAAGAAAAGTTTGGAGGTTAGGTTAGGTTAGGTTAGGTTAGGTTAGGTTAGGTTAGGTTAGGTTAGGTTAGGTTAGGTTAGGTTAGGTTAGGTTAGGTTAGGTAAGGTTAGGGTAAGGTTAGGTTAGGGTAAGGTTAGGTTACTTGGGCGTGGGCGTGGGCGTGGGCGTGGCCGTGGCCGTGGACGTGGACGTGGGCGTGGCCATGGACGTGGGCGTGGACGTGGGCGTGGCTGTGGACGTGGGCGTGGCCCTGGACGTTGTCGTGGGCGTGGCCGCGTGGGCGTGGCCGTAGGTGTGGCCGTGGGCGTGGCCGTGGGCCTGGCCGTGGCCGTGGACGTAGACGTGGACGTGGACGTAGACGTGGCCGTGGACGTAGACGTGGACGTAGACGTGGACGTGGGCGTGGACGTGGGCGTGGACGTGGGCGTGAGCGTGGCCGTGGACGTGGACGTGGACGTAGACGTGGACGTGGGCGTGGACGTGGGCGTGAGCGTGGCCGTGGACGTGGACGTTAAAGTGGGCGTGGGCGTGGGCGTGGCCGTGGACGTGGGCTTGGCTGTGGACGTGGGCGTGGCCCTGGACGTTGACGTGGGCGTGGCCTTGGGCGTGGCCGTGGGCGTGGCCGTAGACGTGGGCGTGGCCGTGGACGTAGACGTGGACGTGGACGTGGCCGTGGCCGTGGGCGTGGCCGTGGGCGTTTCCGTGGACGTGGCCGTGGGCGTGGCCGTGGGCGTGGCCGTGGGCGTGGGCGTGGGCGTGGGCGTGGCCGTGGGCGTGGACGTGGGCGTGGACCTACTGTACCTGCTTAAAATCCTCAATGCCTTCGCAAACCATTTTTCACCAATAGATTTATTTCAACAAAAGAAGAAATATTTATATCTTTCGACTAACCGGTGTGAAATTTAATAGCCCCAAACTTGTAAACGCCTGTATTCAACGATTCTATACAATGCAATAAAATTCTAGGTAGTCTACTTCCATTTTGACATTCCTTATTGTTGATATTACATTTCTTTAAATTTTGATATATAAGTTTATTATTTTATTTTATTCCATTTTATTTAAATTTAGTTTTTTTTTCAGTGTCATGGGCAAATCAAGGCTTTGTTTCTCTATACGTGATGGGATTTCACGTATCTATTTTCTATTCATAGGTATATTTATGCAAACAACTAAGATAATCATATTTATTAACAAAGAAAAGTTTGGAGGTTAGGTTAGGTTAGGTTAGGTTAGGTTAGGTTAGGTTAGGTTAGGTTAGGTTAGGTTAGGTTAGGTTACGTTAGGTTAGGTTAGGTTAGGTTAGGTTAGGTTAGGTTAGGTTAGGTTAGGTTAGGTTAGGTTAGGTTAGGTTAGGTTAGGTTAGGTTAGGTTAGGTTAGGTTAGGTTAGGTTAGGTTAGGTTAGGTTAGGTTAGGTTAGGTTAGGTTAGGTTAGGTTAGGTTAGGTTAGGTTAGGTTAGGTTAGGTTAGGTTAGGTTAGGTTAGGTTAGGTTAGGTTAGGTTAGGTTAGGTTAGGTTAGGTTAGGTTAGGTTAGGTTAGGTTAGGTTAGGTAAGGTTAGGGTAAGGTAAGGTTACTTGGGCGTGGGCGTGGCCGTGGCCGTGGCCGTGGCCGTGGACGTGGACGTGGACGTAGACGTTGACGTGGGCTTGGCCGTGGGCGTGGCCGTTGGCGTGGCCGTTGGCGTGGCCGTGGGTGTGGCCGTGGGCGTGGCCGTGGGCGTGGGCGTGGGTGTGGGCGTGGCTGTGGTCCTGGCCGTGGCCGTGGACGTAGACGTGGACGTAGACCTGGACGTTGCCGTGGACGTAGACGTGGACGTGGGCGTGGACGTGGGCGTGAGCGTGGCCGTGGACGTGGACGTTGAAGTGGGCGTGGCCTTGGGCGTTGCCTTTGGCGTGGACGTGGCCGTGGGCGTGGGCGTGGACGTAGGCGTGGGCGTGGACGTGGCTATGGCCGTGGGCGTGGCCGTGGGCGTGGCCGTGGGCGTGGGCGTGGCCGTGGCCGTGGGCGTGGGCGTGGCCGTGGGCGTGGCCGTGGCCGTGGCCGTGGGCGTGGCCGTGGGCGTGGGCGTGGGCGTGGCCCTGGACGTTGACGTGGGCCTGGCCTTGGGCGTGGCCGTGGGCGTGGCCGTAGACGTGGGCGTGGCCGTGGACGTGGACGTAGACGTTGACGTGGGCTTGGCCGTGGGCCTGGCCGTGGGCGTGGCCGTGGGCGTGGCCGTTGGCGTGGCCGTGGGTGTGGCCGTGGGCGTGGCCGTGGGCGTGGGCGTGGGTGTGGGCGTGGCCGTGGGTCTGGCCGTGGCCGTGGACGTAGACGTGGACGTAGACCTGGACGTGGCCGTGGACGTAGACGTGGACGTGGGCGTGGACGTGGGCGTGAGCGTGGCCTTGGACGTGAACGTTGAAGTGGGCGTGGCCTTGGGCGTTGCCTTTGGCGTGGACGTGGCCGTGGGCGTGGGCGTGGACGTAGGCGTGGGCGTGGACGTGGCTATGGCCGTGGACGTAGACGTGGACGTGGACGTGGCCGTGGCCGTGGGCGTGGCCGTGGGCGTTTCCGTGGACGTGGCCGTGGGCGTGGCCGTGGGCGTGGCCGTGGGCGTGGGCGTGGGCGTGGGCGTGGCCGTGGGCGTGGACGTGGGCGTGGACCTATTGTACCTGCTTAAAATCCTCAATGCCTTCGCAAACCATTTTTCACCAATAGATTTATTTCAACAAAAGAAGAAATATTTATATCTTTCGACTAACCGGTGTGAAATTTAATAGCCCCAAACTTGTAAACGCCTGTATTCAACGATTCTATACAATGCAAGTACTTAAAATTCTAGGTAGCCTACTTCCATTTTGACATTCTTTATTGTTGATATTACATTTCTTTAAATTTTGATATATATAAGTTTATTATTTTATTTTATTCCATTTTATTTAAATTGAGTTTTTTTTTCAGTGTCATGGGCAAATCAAGGCTTTGTTTCTCTATACGTGATGGGATTTCACGTATCTATTTTCTATTCATAGGTATATTTATGCAAACAACTAAGATAATCATATTTATTAACAAAGAAAAGTTTGGAGGTTAGGTTAGGTTAGGTTAGGTTAGGTTAGGTTAGGTTAGGTTAGGTTAGGTTAGGTTAGGTTAGGTTAGGTTAGGTTAGGTTAGGTTAGGTTAGGTTAGGTTAGGTTAGGTTAGGTTAGGTTAGGTTAGGTTAGGTTAGGTTAGGTTAGGTTAGGTTAGGTTAGGTTAGGTTAGGTTAGGTTAGGTTAGGTTAGGTTAGGTTAGGTTAGGTTAGGTTAGGTTAGGTTAGGTTAGGTTAGGTTAGGTTAGGTTAGGTTAGGTTAGGTTAGGTTAGGTTAGGTTAGGTTAGGTAAGGTTAGGGTAAGGTAAGGTTACTTGGGCGTGGGCGTGGCCGTGGCCGTGGCCGTGGCCGTGGACGTGGACGTGGACGTAGGCGTGGGCGTGGACGTGGCTATGGCCGTGGGCGTGGCTGTGGACGTGGGCGTGGCTGTGGCCGTGGGCGTGGCCGTGGGTGTGGCCGTGGGCGTGGCCGTTGAGGTGCGCGGAGGGAGGAAGGGTTGAGACTTGATGGAAACAACCGAGTTGTCTGGACGTTGCTTTATTACTAACTTGAATGACCTTTATTAATACATTGATTATAATACTACACCACTACATCTCTCCCTTTAAAAATAAAGAATTTTCACATAGATATTCTTTGTTAAAATTCTCATGAAATTACACAACTACACAGATAAACCTTATTTCTATTGCTAACAAAATACATTTATAATTAGGTTGTTTTTTTCTACTTACTAATTAAACTTAATTTACTAACATTTTATTATTAAAATACTTCTTTACGTACGCCCATTTCTTAGAAAATAATTTGAAGGTACAAAGTCGTTCGAACAGTGTTGTGCCTTTGTATGTCCAAAATGTGAAAAAAATCGGAAGAAAGATGACATTCGGCAGTTAATTGCCTCGAAAATTGTTCCGAAATTTTATAAACAGTATTATAATGATTACTTTAATTATGATTCGATGACAAACGTTAATTGCTAACTAGTTTAATAAATAAGAAACGATTTCACTATTTGAATGAGTAGGTACAGTAAGGTACTTGGGTACCGTACATAACTTAGATTTTTGAAACTTTTATTTTTAATTTTGATCAAGATGATTGATTATTTAAAGAAAGATCTCACTATTCGAATAAATAGGTACACTATTTAACAGCCATACTCAGAGATGTTAATGATTGCTTAAACAATTACTGATAAATTTTTGTTTTTTAGAATTTTCCACTCAGATACGTTCAATTGCCATAAAACCTCAGTCAAAAATACGTATAGTCTTGCTTTCGCCTCTATATTTTATATAACTTTAATAGTACTGATTATCTTAAAATATTTAATTGATTAATTGATTGCAACGACTGCAATTAGTTAGGAACAAAGACTTTGAAATGTAATGTTGTTTGCCATACTTCATTGTTATATTGAAATATTTTTTGAAGTCTTCCTACTAAGTGTTATTGTGCCTGTTGGTTCCAATTGAAACTAATAGTTAAATACAATTTTTGTAAGAATTATTGTTATTTTTATTTAAAATATCCCTCAAAAATAAAAGTAAATACGGTCATAATTACATTTTTTTAAGAATTTTGGCGGAACAAAGGCTTACGTGTAGGTAAGTTTTTATATTTATATGAAAATAATTAAAATGATAAATATTTAAGCACTTTAAAGATCATGCTATTATTCACAAAACTATAAGGTACATTTCACACTAAAGAAATTACCTCAAGGTCAATATAAGAAGAAGATAAATTGACTCGCAACACAAAAAAATCTTAAAATGTCTCTCCTGTAAAATCACAAACATGGCAATTATGCCCTTGTTCTACCGAAGGTGCGATATACATAAAAACACATACATACACCCGCACATTGAACCTCTTTTTTTGAAGTCAGTTAAAAAAAAAATACTTATTTTGCTTCAAATCAGGGTTGTTGCTAATGCAGTGTTTAGACACATCAGCCGCTGATGCTAATTTTAGCCAAGTGTCTGACTCGCAAAACGAGTTTTACGCACTTCTTTAATGTAGATGGGTCCTTCCATCATCGAAATCCAGTTTCGATAAATTATGCTGTTTAGAATCCCCAAACGCCAACGGGACCCTAATATTAAGCTTCCGCTGTCTGTCTTTCAGTCTGTCAGCGGGTTGTATCTTATGAATCGTAAAATGTAGACCGTTTCAATTTTCACAGAGCTTTTTACTAACAAAAGATGCGCACTTACTACTTACTTGAAATACGAACGAGCACACTGTGGGTATTTCACCTCCACGCAATGTTATAGTGCGACAAATAAACAAGTTTGTGCTTATTTATTTGATTTGTACAAAAATATGCTTTATGCCTTACCCCTTCGGGTCATATTGAGACTCGAACATCAGCATTGATCAATGCGGATGCTGATGCTGACGTCTAAATTAATGCTGATCATCAGAGGATGCTGATGCCGATTGCAACAACCCTGATTCAAATATAATAAGAAGGCCGACTGTTCTCAGCCATAGGCTATTTAATTTGCTGTACCCCCTGTACCTACCTAATGAAGTGTTATTCTTCAACGAAAACTTACTTGATCTCCCCATGGAATATACAGTTTCCATTTTAGCATAATTGGGGTTACATAGTCAACCCATCCAAATTCTCTCATCCTAGTGAGATTCATCAGCATCACTCCAGAGTTTAAACCTAAAATAGAAAATATTCTTAGTAAGTACATATTATGTAGTTTTTTTCATTAAAAACTTTAATTTTAGCTACTTACATTACTTTTTAAAAACCTGTAATGATGTTGAACGGTTTTCTATATAAAATAATAACAATTATTATTATTTGGATAATAGAGTTCTTTTACCCTGAGGCCTGTATCATAGATTTTAGCACATTTTAGCTTTTTAGTAGAAAACTGTAAGTTATTTATTTTCTGTAATCGCCACAAACTTGTAAACCCCTGTATTCAACGATTCTATACAATGCAAGTACTTAAAATTCTAGGTAGTCTACTCCCATTTTGACATTCTTTATTGTTGATATTACATTTCTTTAAATTTTGATATATATAAGTTTATTATTTTATTTTATTCCATTTTATTTAAATTTAGTTATTTTTTCAGTGTCATGGGCAAATCAAGGCTTCGTTTCTCTATACGTGATGGGATTTCACGTATCTATTTTCTATTCATAGGTATATATTTATGCAAACAACTAAGATAATCATATTTATTAACAAAGAAAAGTTTGGAGGTTAGGTTAGGTTAGGTTAGGTTAGGTTAGGTTAGGTTAGGTTAGGTTAGATTAGGTTAGGTTAGGTTAGGTTAGGTTAGGTTAGGTTAGGTTAGGTTAGGTTAGGTAAGGTTAGGTTAGGTTAGGTTAGGTTAGGTTTTTTTTTTTTTTTTTTTTTTTTTTTTTTCTCGTTTCCTCTGACTACTGTCAGAGTCTTTTTTCCCTCTTCTTTCACTCTATATGCTTCATTCATTCGTCAGTACCTACTTTGTTTGGATATTGATCTTTCTTTTATAAATGGCCAAGTGTTTCAAAATGCTATCTAGTGGGTTGGGAAGGGTTACATACATTGCTTTATTATATTATTAATGTTTTTTGTACATACATTTTTGTTTACATGTTCTTACATGGTTACTTATCAATTTAGTTCTTAATTCTAATTTATATAATACTTTTCTTATATCTTTAAAGGTCAACTTCTTTGTAATTATCCTATGTTTGTTAAATACGTTTTTATGTTTATAAGTTTCAATATAAATAATAATTATACATTACACTTATTTGTTTATCTACATATTTTAATTCTATGCTGTTTATATATATTTACAATATATATGACAACATATCTTATTTATCTATTTCTATTTATTACTCTATTGACAATTTTTGTACAGTATTCTAAAAATCTATTTCTGCTATGTTTGCTACTTATCAGGTTAGGTAAATTTTTAATTGTTATGTTTTGATCTAGGGTTTGTTCGATTTCGAATCTCTCTAGGCCATAGGCTGGGCATTCGGTTATGATGTGTTCGACAGTTTCGTGTTTATCGGGCTCGCAAATGCACCATGGGTTGTCCTTGCACTTAAAGCGATGCAAGTAAAAGGAGAACCCACCGTGCCCTGTCAGTAGCTGAGTCGTAACTCCGTTGGGCTCTATTTTCCTTACCGTCCTAAAAGCTTCCACAACGTCAGGGAAGAACAGCTTGGTGGTTGCCGCAGTTTCACCAGTCTTGTATCTCCGGTTCCATTTGTCCAGCGTGTCCTTGCGGATTTGCCGCTTGGCAAATGAAACCGGGCATTTGTCGTAGATCGGCTTGGTTTTTGACTTTAGCGCTGCGTCCTTCGCCAATTGGTCTGCTCTCTCGTTACCCTCTAGACCCGCGTGGGCTTTTATCCAAAACAATGAAACAGTTTTGCTCTGGTGCTTGCATTGTTTTAGATTAAGTCGGGTTTCGACTGCTAGAGGGTGGAGAGTTCGGTTGTTGGTGATTGCTTCCAATGACGATCTCGAGTCGCTAAAAATTCCAAAGCTGGGTTCTGGGCGTGCTAGGATTTCCCTTGTGGCTTTGCAAATGGCCAGCAATTCTGCCTGGTATACCGTGCAGTATGACGACAGCTTCAATTTCTGGTTTTTAGTTTCGGCCTCTTCGTTCCAGAGAGACAGTGCGGCTCCAACTTTACCATCGATCTTGCTGCCGTCTGTGAATATACAAACCGCTTGGCAGCTGTGCATATTCACCTGCTCTTGGTCTTCCAGACATGTAAATTCCAAGGCCATTTGTTCAGCTGGGTGGGATGTGTTGGCAAACGCAGTCATTCGCTCCACCTCTCCGTCTCCCGTTGTTGGTTGGACTACCCCCTTCTTCACCTTATACAGGGCGGCTGCCTCTTGTATTCTGAGGTCAAGGGGGAGTATTCCAGCCAGCACCAGCGCCGAGTTCAGAGAGGTGGTACGATAGGCCTTGCACAGTTTCTGCGCAAAGCCTCTTTGGACTGCGTTGAGGTGTTTCTGTATGCCTAGTTTTTCGGTCGCAGATGCCCATGCGCTTGCCGCATACATAATCACGGGCTCAACCACTGCCGTGTAAATGGTGCGTATGACGTCTGGATGGAGGCCCCAGCTTATCTTGGCGGCTCTGGACAGCTGTTTATACAAATTAAGTGCCTTTTTGCACGTGTGTGCCACGTGGCTGTTGAAGGTCAACTTATTGTCTATTATGAGCCCCAAGATTTTAAACTCTTGCGAAATGCTAGGTTAGGTTAGGTTAGGTTAGGTTAGGTTAGGTTAGGTTAGGTTAGGTTAGGTTAGGTTAGGTTAGGTTAGGTTAGGTTAGGTTAGGTTAGGTTAGGTTAGGTTAGGTTAGGTTAGGTTAGGTTAGGTTAGGTTAGGTTAGGTTAGGTTAGGTTAGGTTAGGTTAGGTTAGGTTAGGTTAGGTTAGGTTAGGTTAGGTTAGGTTAGGTTAGGTTAGGTTAGGTTAGGTTAGGTTAGGTTAGGTTAGGTTAGGTTAGGTTAGGTTAGGTTAGGTTAGGTTAGGTTAGGTAAGGTTAGGGTAAGGTAAGGTTACTTGGGCGTGGGCGTGGCCGTGGCCGTGGCCGTGGACGTGGACGTGGACGTAGGCGTGGGCATGGACGTGGCTATGGCCGTGGGCGTGGCTGTGGACGTGGGCGTGGCTGTGGCCGTGGGCGTGGCCGTGGGCGTGGCCGTGGGCGTGGCCGTGGGTGTGGCCGTGGGCGTGGCCGTGGGCGTGGCCGTGGGCGTGGCCGTGGGCGTGGCCGTGGGCGTGGCCGTGGGCGTGGCCGTGGGCGTGGCCGTGGGCGTGGGTTTGGGTGTGGCCGTGGGCGTGGCCGTGGGCGTGGCCGTGGGCGTGGCCGTGGGCGTGGCCGTGGGCGTGGGCGTGGGCGTGGGCGTGGCCGTGGCCGTGGGCGTGGGCGTGGCCGTGGCCGTGGCCGTGGCCGTGGCCGTGGCCGTGGCCGTGGCCGTGGCCGTGGCCGTGGGCGTGGCCGTGGGCGTGGCCGTGGGCGTTGCCGTGGGCGTGGGCGTGGGTGTGGGTGTGGCCGTGGGCGTGGACGTGGGCGTGGACCTATTGTACCTGCTTATAATCCTCAATGCCTTCACAAACCATTTTCACCAATAGATTTATTTCAACAAAAGAAGAAATATTTATATCTTTCGACTAACCGGTGTGAAATTTAATCGCCACAAACTTGTAAACCCCTGTATTCAACGATTCTATACAATGCAAGTACTTAAAATTCTAGGTAGTCTACTCCCATTTTGACATTCTTTATTGTTGATATTACATTTCTTTAAATTTTAATATATATAAGTTTATTATTTTATTTTATTCCATTTTATTAAAATTTAGTTATTTTTTCAGTGTCATGGGCAAATCAAGGCTTCGTTTCTCTATACGTGATGGGATTTCACGTATCTATTTTCTATTCATAGGTATATATTTATGCAAACAACTAAGATAATCATATTTATTAACAAAGAAAAGTTTGGAGGTTAGGTTAGGTTAGGTTAGGTTAGGTTAGGTTAGGTTAGGTTAGGTTAGGTTAGGTTAGGTTAGGTTAGGTTAGGTTAGGTTAGGTAAGGTTAGGGTAAGGTTAGGTTAGGGTAAGGTTAGGTTACTTGGGCGTGGGCGTGGGCGTGGGCGTGGCCGTGGCCGTGGACGTGGACGTGGGCGTGGCCATGGACGTGGGCGTGGACGTGGGCGTGGCTGTGGACGTGGGCGTGGCCCTGGACGTTGTCGTGGGCGTGGCCGCGTGGGCGTGGCCGTAGGTGTGGCCGTGGGCGTGGCCGTGGGCCTGGCCGTGGCCGTGGACGTAGACGTGGACGTGGACGTAGACGTGGCCGTGGACGTAGACGTGGACGTAGACGTGGACGTGGGCGTGGACGTGGGCGTGGACGTGGGCGTGAGCGTGGCCGTGGACGTGGACGTGGACGTAGACGTGGACGTGGGCGTGGACGTGGGCGTGAGCGTGGCCGTGGACGTGGACGTTAAAGTGGGCGTGGGCGTGGGCGTGGCCGTGGACGTGGGCTTGGCTGTGGACGTGGGCGTGGCCCTGGACGTTGACGTGGGCGTGGCCTTGGGCGTGGCCGTGGGCGTGGCCGTAGACGTGGGCGTGGCCGTGGACGTAGACGTGGACGTGGACGTGGCCGTGGCCGTGGGCGTGGCCGTGGGCGTTTCCGTGGACGTGGCCGTGGGCGTGGCCGTGGGCGTGGCCGTGGGCGTGGGCGTGGGCGTGGGCGTGGCCGTGGGCGTGGACGTGGGCGTGGACCTATTGTACCTGCTTAAAATCCTCAATGCCTTCGCAAACCATTTTTCACCAATAGATTTATTTCAACAAAAGAAGAAATATTTATATCTTTCGACTAACCGGTGTGAAATTTAATAGCCCCAAACTTGTAAACGCCTGTATTCAACGATTCTATACAATGCAAGTACTTAAAATTCTAGGTAGTCTACTTCCATTTTGACATTCCTTATTGTTGATATTACATTTCTTTAAATTTTGATATATAAGTTTATTATTTTATTTTATTCCATTTTATTTAAATTTAGTTTTTTTTTCAGTGTCATGGGCAAATCAAGGCTTTGTTTCTCTATACGTGATGGGATTTCACGTATCTATTTTCTATTCATAGGTATATTTATGCAAACAACTAAGATAATCATATTTATTAACAAAGAAAAGTTTGGAGGTTAGGTTAGGTTAGGTTAGGTTAGGTTAGGTTAGGTTAGGTTAGGTTAGGTTAGGTTAGGTTAGGTTACGTTAGGTTAGGTTAGGTTAGGTTAGGTTAGGTTAGGTTAGGTTAGGTTAGGTTAGGTTAGGTTAGGTTAGGTTAGGTTAGGTTAGGTTAGGTTAGGTTAGGTTAGGTTAGGTTAGGTTAGGTTAGGTTAGGTTAGGTTAGGTTAGGTTAGGTTAGGTTAGGTTAGGTTAGGTTAGGTTAGGTTAGGTTAGGTTAGGTTAGGTTAGGTTAGGTTAGGTTAGGTTAGGTTAGGTTAGGTTAGGTTAGGTTAGGTAAGGTTAGGGTAAGGTAAGGTTACTTGGGCGTGGGCGTGGCCGTGGCCGTGGCCGTGGCCGTGGACGTGGACGTGGACGTAGACGTTGACGTGGGCTTGGCCGTGGGCGTGGCCGTTGGCGTGGCCGTTGGCGTGGCCGTGGGTGTGGCCGTGGGCGTGGCCGTGGGCGTGGGCGTGGGTGTGGGCGTGGCTGTGGTCCTGGCCGTGGCCGTGGACGTAGACGTGGACGTAGACCTGGACGTTGCCGTGGACGTAGACGTGGACGTGGGCGTGGACGTGGGCGTGAGCGTGGCCGTGGACGTGGACGTTGAAGTGGGCGTGGCCTTGGGCGTTGCCTTTGGCGTGGACGTGGCCGTGGGCGTGGGCGTGGACGTAGGCGTGGGCGTGGACGTGGCTATGGCCGTGGGCGTGGCCGTGGGCGTGGCCGTGGGCGTGGGCGTGGCCGTGGCCGTGGGCGTGGGCGTGGCCGTGGGCGTGGCCGTGGCCGTGGCCGTGGGCGTGGCCGTGGGCGTGGGCGTGGGCGTGGCCCTGGACGTTGACGTGGGCCTGGCCTTGGGCGTGGCCGTGGGCGTGGCCGTAGACGTGGGCGTGGCCGTGGACGTGGACGTAGACGTTGACGTGGGCTTGGCCGTGGGCCTGGCCGTGGGCGTGGCCGTGGGCGTGGCCGTTGGCGTGGCCGTGGGTGTGGCCGTGGGCGTGGCCGTGGGCGTGGGCGTGGGTGTGGGCGTGGCCGTGGGTCTGGCCGTGGCCGTGGACGTAGACGTGGACGTAGACCTGGACGTGGCCGTGGACGTAGACGTGGACGTGGGCGTGGACGTGGGCGTGAGCGTGGCCTTGGACGTGAACGTTGAAGTGGGCGTGGCCTTGGGCGTTGCCTTTGGCGTGGACGTGGCCGTGGGCGTGGGCGTGGACGTAGGCGTGGGCGTGGACGTGGCTATGGCCGTGGACGTAGACGTGGACGTGGACGTGGCCGTGGCCGTGGGCGTGGCCGTGGGCGTTTCCGTGGACGTGGCCGTGGGCGTGGCCGTGGGCGTGGCCGTGGGCGTGGGCGTGGGCGTGGGCGTGGCCGTGGGCGTGGACGTGGGCGTGGACCTATTGTACCTGCTTAAAATCCTCAATGCCTTCGCAAACCATTTTTCACCAATAGATTTATTTCAACAAAAGAAGAAATATTTATATCTTTCGACTAACCGGTGTGAAATTTAATAGCCCCAAACTTGTAAACGCCTGTATTCAACGATTCTATACAATGCAAGTACTTAAAATTCTAGGTAGCCTACTTCCATTTTGACATTCTTTATTGTTGATATTACATTTCTTTAAATTTTGATATATATAAGTTTATTATTTTATTTTATTCCATTTTATTTAAATTGAGTTTTTTTTTCAGTGTCATGGGCAAATCAAGGCTTTGTTTCTCTATACGTGATGGGATTTCACGTATCTATTTTCTATTCATAGGTATATTTATGCAAACAACTAAGATAATCATATTTATTAACAAAGAAAAGTTTGGAGGTTAGGTTAGGTTAGGTTAGGTTAGGTTAGGTTAGGTTAGGTTAGGTTAGGTTAGGTTAGGTTAGGTTAGGTTAGGTTAGGTTAGGTTAGGTTAGGTTAGGTTAGGTTAGGTTAGGTTAGGTTAGGTTAGGTTAGGTTAGGTTAGGTTAGGTTAGGTTAGGTTAGGTTAGGTTAGGTTAGGTTAGGTTAGGTTAGGTTAGGTTAGGTTAGGTTAGGTTAGGTTAGGTTAGGTTAGGTTAGGTTAGGTTAGGTTAGGTTAGGTTAGGTTAGGTTAGGTAAGGTTAGGGTAAGGTAAGGTTACTTGGGCGTGGGCGTGGCCGTGGCCGTGGCCGTGGCCGTGGACGTGGACGTGGACGTAGGCGTGGGCGTGGACGTGGCTATGGCCGTGGGCGTGGCTGTGGACGTGGGCGTGGCTGTGGCCGTGGGCGTGGCCGTGGGTGTGGCCGTGGGCGTGGCCGTTGAGGTGCGCGGAGGGAGGAAGGGTTGAGACTTGATGGAAACAACCGAGTTGTCTGGACGTTGCTTTATTACTAACTTGAATGACCTTTATTAATACATTGATTATAATACTACACCACTACATCTCTCCCTTTAAAAATAAAGAATTTTCACATAGATATTCTTTGTTAAAATTCTCATGAAATTACACAACTACACAGATAAACCTTATTTCTATTGCTAACAAAATACATTTATAATTAGGTTGTTTTTTTCTACTTACTAATTAAACTTAATTTACTAACATTTTATTATTAAAATACTTCTTATTGGTTAAAACGTTTTGTCCTGTTTTTATGTATTATATATTCCTTATCATTTTTCATAATAATTACATTTGGAGATTCATCTTTTAATACCTTAAATGGACCGGAATAAACACAGTCAAGTTTTTTAGTGTCTTCGTTTTTTATTAATATCAAATCGCCTTCAGAATATTTAATAGGATTAATAGTTTTGTCATAATTTAATTTTCTTTCCGATTTTGAATGAATCAAATTATTTTTAGCATCATTTTGTGCTCGTTGTAATCTTAATTTTAATTCTTTAGGATAGTCATCAAAATTATATAATGGTTCAACACGAGAAATCAATTTATTAGGCAATGAACAAACTCTACCAAAAACTAATTCAAAGGGTGTATACTTAGTTTCACTGTGAACTGTAGTATTATAGGAAAATGTCCAGTATTTTACCCACGAACTCCATGAACTCTGATAATTGTTTGTTTGTATTCTTAAAAAGTTTCCTAATACTTTATGTGAGTTTTCTAAAGCTCCAATTGATTCATGGTGATAAGAGGTAGAAAACATTTGCTCAATACCTAAAATATCACAAGTTTCTTTCATCACATTGGAAATAAATTTCTGAACCTCTGTCTGTGGCAATAACTTTAGGAGTACCATATGTTAAAATAAAATTTTCTACAAATGCTTTAGCTACTGCACTTGCTGATTTTGATTTAAGTGGATAAGCCTCTACGTATTTAGTCAATTCACATTGGAGTATTAAAATATAAATAAATCCCACATCATCTCTATCTATCGGACCTACAATATCTAAAAATACTTTTTCGAAAGACGTTGAAGCTGTAGTTGTTATACTCATAGGCTCTTTTATATATTTATGATGTTTATTTTTTTGACAACTTATACACTTGTTGATAAATTTGCTTACGTCACCTTCCATACTTGGCCAATAATAATATTTCTTAATGTTGTTCACTGTTCTTTTTATTCCTGCATGTCCACTTGTCGGTAAAAGATGAAAATCATTTATAATTAGTTTTTTCATGTCATCATCAAATATTCTCTTTACGTTATTAATTATACAAAATCTTGGACCTTTCCAGTTAACATCATCTTTTATATCTTTTATTAACTTTGTTATTAATTCATTATTTTCCTCTTTTTTTATTATAATGAGCTCATTTATTTTTAATTCGTTACAAAACAATTCCAATTCTTTCAACAAATCGACTCGCGCTTTTGCTGATAAAGATTTTGGATTATTATTCATGTAATATATTATTTTTTGAGGACCTCCTACATAAATATAATTTCCTTCTTTTGATACGAGAGTATCTAGATTTTTATTCGTTTTCATTTTCTGTAACTTTTTACTATCTACCATAGTAAGTTCAATGTCATTAATATCTTTCTTAAGAACTTCAACAACGTTAGGTTGGCCTTCCCCTTCGCTGTTTTCATTCATCGTCACATTCTTGGATCTAAGTGGTTCCTCGCTTTCTCTCGCTTTCTTACGTTGTGCACGCGTCATCACATACATACATTCATCACTCATTCTCTTCAACTCATTACTAGTTATAATTATACGAGATAATGCATCAGCTGCTGCATTGTCTTTTCCACGCACATACACCACTTTAAAGTCATATGTGGACGTTAAAGTGGGCGTGGGCGTGGGCGTGGCCGTGGACATGGGCTTGGCTGTGGACGTGGGCGTGGCAATGGACGTTGACGTGGGCGTGGCCTTGGGCGTGGCCGTGGGCGTGGCCGTAGACGTGGGCGTGGCCGTGGACGTGGACGTAGACGTTGACGTGGGCTTGGCCGTGGGCCTGGCCGTGGGCGTGGCCGTGGGCGTGGCCGTTGGCGTGGCCGTGGGTGTGGCCGTGGGCGTGGCCGTGGGCGTGGGCGTGGGTGTGGGCGTGGCCGTGGGCCTGGCCGTGGCCGTGGACGTAGACGTGGACGTAGACCTGGACGTGGCCGTGGACGTAGACGTGGACGTGGGCGTGGACGTGGGCGTGAGCGTGGCCGTGGACGTGGACGTTGAAGTGGGCGTGGCCTTGGGCGTTGCCTTTGGCGTGGACGTGGCCGTGGGCGTGGGCGTGGACGTAGGCGTGGGCGTGGACGTGGCTATGGCCGTGGACGTAGACGTGGACGTGGACGTGGCCGTGGCCGTGGGCGTGGCCGTGGGCGTGGCCGTGGACGTGGCCGTGGGCGTGGCCGTGGGCGTGGCTGTGGGCGTGGCCGTGGGCGTGGCCGTGGGCGTTGCCGTGGGCGTGGGCGTGGGTGTGGGCGTGGCCGTGGGCGTGGACGTGGGCGTGTACCTATTGTACCTGCTTAAAATCCTCAATGCCTTCGCAAACCATTTTTCACCAATAGATTTATTTCAACAAAAGAAGAAATATTTATATCTTTCGACTAACTGGTGTGAAATTTAATAGCCCCAAACTTGTAAACGCCTGTATTCAACGATTCTATACAATGCAAGTACTTAAAATTCTAGGTAGTCTACTTCCATTTTGACATTCTTTATTGTTGATATTACATTTCTTTAAATTTTGATATATATAAGTTTATTATTTTATTTTATTCCATTTTATTTAAATTTAGTTTTTTTTTTCAGTGTCATGGGCAAATCAAGGCTTTGTTTCTCTATACGTGATGGGATTTCACGTATCTATTTTCTATTCATAGGTATATTTATGCAAACAACTAAGATAATCATATTTATTAACAAAGAAAAGTTTGGAGGTTAGGTTAGGTTAGGTTAGGTTAGGTTAGGTTAGGTTAGGTTAGGTAAGGTTAGGTTAGGTTAGGTTAGGTTAGGTTAGGTTAGGTTAGGTTAGGTTAGGTAAGGTTAGGTTAGGTTAGGTTAGGTTAGGTTAGGTTAGGTTAGGTTAGGTTAGGTTAGGTTAGGTTAGGTTAGGTTAGGTTAGGTTAGGTTAGGTTAGGTTAGGTTAGGTTAGGTTAGGTAAGGTTAGGGTAAGGTAAGGTTACTTGGGCGTGGGCGTGGCCGTGGCCGTGGCCGTGGCCGTGGACGTGGACGTGGACGTGGGCGTGGACGTGGCTATGGCCGTGGGCGTGGCTGTGGACGTGGGCGTGGCTGTGGCCGTGGGCGTGGCCGTGGGCGTGGCCGTGGGCGTGGCCGTGGGCGTGGCCGTGGGCGTGGCCGTGGGCGTGGCCGTGGGCGTGGCCGTGGCCGTGGGCGTGGCCGTGGGCGTGGCCGTGGGCGTGGCCGTGGGCGTGGGCGTGGGCGTAGCCGTGGGCGTTGCCGTGGGCGTGGCTGTGGACGCGGGCGTGGCTCTTGACGTTGACGTGGGTGTGGCCGTGGGCGTGGCCGTGGGCGTGGCCGTGGGCGTGGCCGTGGGCGTGGCTGTGGGCGTGGCCGTGGGCGTGGCCGTGGGCGTGGCCGTGGGCGTGGGCGTGGGTGTGGGTGTGGCCGTGGGCGTGGACGTGGGCGTGGACGTGGGCGTGGACCTATTGTACCTGCTTAAAATCCTCAATGCCTTCACAAACCATTTTTCACCAATAGATTTATTTCAGCAAAAGAAGAAATATTTATATCTTTCGACTAACCGGTGTGAAATTTAATCGCCCCAAACTTGTAAACCCCTGTATTCAACGATTCTATACAATGCAAGTACTTAAAATTCTAGGTAGTCTACTTCCATTTTGACATTCTTTATTGTTGATATTACATTTCTTTCAATTTTGATATATATAAGTTTATTATTTTATTTTATTGCATTTTATTTAAATTTAGTTTTTTTTTCAGTGTCATGGGCAAATCAAGGCTTTGTTTCTCTATACGTGATGGGATTTCACGTATCTATTTTCTATTCATAGGTATATTTATGCAAACAACTAAGATAATCATATTTATTAACAAAGAAAAGTTTGGAGGTTAGGTTAGGTTAGGTTAGGTTAGGTTAGGTTAGGTTAGGTTAGGTTAGGTTAGGTTAGGTTAGGTTAGGTTAGGTTAGGTTAGGTTAGGTTAGGTTAGGTTAGGTTAGGTTAGGTTAGGTTAGGTTAGGTTAGGTTAGGTTAGGTTAGGTTAGGTTAGGTACGGTTAGGGTAAGGTAAGGTTACTTGGGCGTGGGCGTGGCCGTGGCCGTGGCCGTGGCCTTGGACGTGGACGTGGACGTAGGCGTGGGCATGGACGTGGCTATGGCCGTGGGCGTGGCTGTGGACGTGGGCGAGGCTGTGGCCGTGGGCGTGGCCGTGGGCGTGGCCGTGGGCGTGGGTGTGGGCGTGGCCGTGGGCGTGGGTGTGGGTGTGGCCGTGGGCGTGGGCGTGGGCGTGGGCGTGGGCGTGGGTGTGGGTGTGGCCGTGGGCGTGGGCGTGGGCGTGGGCGTGGCCGTGGGCGTGGCCGTGGGCGTGGGCGTGGCCGTGGGCGTGGCCGTGGGCGTGGGCGTGGCCGTGGGCGTGGCCGTGGGCGTGGCCGTGGGCGTGGCCGTGGGCGTTGCCGTGGGCGTGGGCGTGGGTGTGGGTGTGGCCGTGGGCGTGGACGTGGGCGTGGACCTATTGTACCTGCTTATAATCCTCAATGCCTTCACAAACCATTTTCACCAATAGATTTATTTCAACAAAAGAAGAAATATTTATATCTTTCGACTAACCGGTGGCGTGGCCGTGGGCGTGGCCGTGGGCGTGGCCGTGGGCGTGGCCGTGGGCGTGGGCGTGGCCGTGGGCGTGGGCGTGGCCGTTGGCGTGGCCGTGGGCGTTGCCGTGGGCGTGGGCGTGGGTGTGGGTGTGGCCGTGGGCGTGGACGTGGGCGTGGACCTATTGTACCTGCTCATAATCCTCAATGCCTTCACAAACCATTTTCACCAATAGATTTATTTCAACAAAAGAAGAAATATTTATATCTTTCGACTAACCGGTGGCGTGGCCGTGGGCGTGGCCGTGGGCGTTGCCGTGGGCGTGGGCGTGGGTGTGGGCGTGGCCGTGGGCGTGGACGTGGGCGTGTACCTATTGTACCTGCTTAAAATCCTCAATGCCTTCGCAAACCATTTTTCACCAATAGATTTATTTCAACAAAAGAAGAAATATTTATATCTTTCGACTAACTGGTGTGAAATTTAATAGCCCCAAACTTGTAAACGCCTGTATTCAACGATTCTATACAATGCAAGTACTTAAAATTCTAGGTAGTCTACTTCCATTTTGACATTCTTTATTGTTGATATTACATTTCTTTAAATTTTGATATATATAAGTTTATTATTTTATTTTATTCCATTTTATTTAAATTTAGTTTTTTTTTTCAGTGTCATGGGCAAATCAAGGCTTTGTTTCTCTATACGTGATGGGATTTCACGTATCTATTTTCTATTCATAGGTATATTTATGCAAACAACTAAGATAATCATATTTATTAACAAAGAAAAGTTTGGAGGTTAGGTTAGGTTAGGTTAGGTTAGGTTAGGTTAGGTTAGGTTAGGTAAGGTTAGGTTAGGTTAGGTTAGGTTAGGTTAGGTTAGGTTAGGTTAGGTTAGGTAAGGTTAGGTTAGGTTAGGTTAGGTTAGGTTAGGTTAGGTTAGGTTAGGTTAGGTTAGGTTAGGTTAGGTTAGGTTAGGTTAGGTTAGGTTAGGTTAGGTTAGGTTAGGTTAGGTAAGGTTAGGGTAAGGTAAGGTTACTTGGGCGTGGGCGTGGCCGTGGCCGTGGCCGTGGCCGTGGACGTGGACGTGGACGTGGGCGTGGACGTGGCTATGGCCGTGGGCGTGGCTGTGGACGTGGGCGTGGCTGTGGCCGTGGGCGTGGCCGTGGGCGTGGCCGTGGGCGTGGCCGTGGGCGTGGCCGTGGGCGTGGCCGTGGGCGTGGCCGTGGGCGTGGCCGTGGCCGTGGGCGTGGCCGTGGGCGTGGCCGTGGGCGTGGCCGTGGGCGTGGGCGTGGGCGTAGCCGTGGGCGTTGCCGTGGGCGTGGCTGTGGACGCGGGCGTGGCTCTTGACGTTGACGTGGGTGTGGCCGTGGGCGTGGCCGTGGGCGTGGCCGTAAGCGTGGCCGTGGGCGTGGCTGTGGGCGTGGCCGTGGGCGTGGCCGTGGGCGTGGCCGTGGGCGTGGGCGTGGGTGTGGGTGTGGCCGTGGGCGTGGACGTGGGCGTGGACGTGGGCGTGGACCTATTGTACCTGCTTAAAATCCTCAATGCCTTCACAAACCATTTTTCACCAATAGATTTATTTCAGCAAAAGAAGAAATATTTATATCTTTCGACTAACCGGTGTGAAATTTAATCGCCCCAAACTTGTAAACCCCTGTATTCAACGATTCTATACAATGCAAGTACTTAAAATTCTAGGTAGTCTACTTCCATTTTGACATTCTTTATTGTTGATATTACATTTCTTTCAATTTTGATATATATAAGTTTATTATTTTATTTTATTGCATTTTATTTAAATTTAGTTTTTTTTTCAGTGTCATGGGCAAATCAAGGCTTTGTTTCTCTATACGTGATGGGATTTCACGTATCTATTTTCTATTCATAGGTATATTTATGCAAACAACTAAGATAATCATATTTATTAACAAAGAAAAGTTTGGAGGTTAGGTTAGGTTAGGTTAGGTTAGGTTAGGTTAGGTTAGGTTAGGTTAGGTTAGGTTAGGTTAGGTTAGGTTAGGTTAGGTTAGGTTAGGTTAGGTTAGGTTAGGTTAGGTTAGGTTAGGTTAGGTTAGGTTAGGTTAGGTTAGGTTAGGTTAGGTTAGGTACGGTTAGGGTAAGGTAAGGTTACTTGGGCGTGGGCGTGGCCGTGGCCGTGGCCGTGGCCTTGGACGTGGACGTGGACGTAGGCGTGGGCATGGACGTGGCTATGGCCGTGGGCGTGGCTGTGGACGTGGGCGAGGCTGTGGCCGTGGGCGTGGCCGTGGGCGTGGCCGTGGGCGTGGGTGTGGGCGTGGCCGTGGGCGTGGGTGTGGGTGTGGCCGTGGGCGTGGGCGTGGGCGTGGGCGTGGGCGTGGGTGTGGGTGTGGCCGTGGGCGTGGGCGTGGGCGTGGGCGTGGCCGTGGGCGTGGCCGTGGGCGTGGGCGTGGCCGTGGGCGTGGCCGTGGGCGTGGGCGTGGCCGTGGGCGTGGCCGTGGGCGTGGCCGTGGGCGTGGCCGTGGGCGTTGCCGTGGGCGTGGGCGTGGGTGTGGGTGTGGCCGTGGGCGTGGACGTGGGCGTGGACCTATTGTACCTGCTTATAATCCTCAATGCCTTCACAAACCATTTTCACCAATAGATTTATTTCAACAAAAGAAGAAATATTTATATCTTTCGACTAACCGGTGGCGTGGCCGTGGGCGTGGCCGTGGGCGTGGCCGTGGGCGTGGCCGTGGGCGTGGGCGTGGCCGTGGGCGTGGGCGTGGCCGTTGGCGTGGCCGTGGGCGTTGCCGTGGGCGTGGGCGTGGGTGTGGGTGTGGCCGTGGGCGTGGACGTGGGCGTGGACCTATTGTACCTGCTCATAATCCTCAATGCCTTCACAAACCATTTTCACCAATAGATTTATTTCAACAAAAGAAGAAATATTTATATCTTTCGACTAACCGGTGGCGTGGCCGTGGGCGTGGCCGTGGGCGTGGCCGTGGGCGTGGCCGTGGGCGTGGGCGTGGCCGTGGGCGTTGGCGTGGCCGTGGCCGTGGCCGTGGGCGTGGCCGTGGTCGTGGCCGTGGGCGTGGGCGTGGGCGTGGCCGTGGGCGTGGGCGTGGGCGTGGGCGTGGCCGTGGGCGTGGCCGTGGGCGTGGCCGTGGGCGTTGCCGTGGGCGTGGGCGTGGGTGTGGGTGTGGCCGTGGACGTGGGCGTGGACCTATTGTACCTGCTTGCTAACCGGTGTGAAATTTAATCGCCACAAACTTGTAAACCCCTGTATTCAACGATTCTATACAATGCAAGTACTTAAAATTCTAGGTAGTCTACTCCCATTTTGACATTCTTTATTGTTGATATTACATTTCTTTCAATTTTGATATATATAAGTTTATTATTTTATTTTATTCCATTTTATTTAAATTTAGTTATTTTTTCAGTGTCATGGGCAAATCAAGGCTTCGTTTCTCTATACGTGATGGGATTTCACGTATCTATTTTCTATTCATAGGTATATATTTATGCAAACAACTAAGATAATCATATTTATTAACAAAGAAAAGTTTGGAGGTTAGGTTAGGTTAGGTTAGGTTAGGTTAGGTTAGGTTAGGTTAGGTTAGGTAAGGTTAGGTTAGGTAAGGTTAGGGTAAGGTTAAGTTAGGGTAAGGTTAGGTTACTTGGGCGTGGGCGTGGGCGTGGGCGTGGCCGTGGCCGTGGACGTGGACGTGGGCGTGGCCGTGGACGTGGGCGTGGACGTGGGCGTGGCTGTGGACGTGGGCGTGGCCCTGGACGTTGTCGTGGGCGTGGCCACGTGGGCGTGGCCGTAGGTGTGGCCGTGGGCGTGGCCGTGGGCCTGGCCGTGGCCGTGGACGTAGACGTGGACGTGGACGTAGACGTGGCCGTGGACGTAGACGTGGACGTAGACGTGGACGTGGGCGTGGACGTGGGCGTGGACGTGGGCGTGAGCGTGGCCGTGGACGTGGACGTGGACGTAGACGTGGACGTGGGCGTGGACGTGGGCGTGAGCGTGGCCGTGGACGTGGACTTTAAAGTGGGCGTGGGCGTGGGCGTGGCCGTGGACGTGAGCTTGGCTGTGGACGTGGGCGTGGCCCTGGACGTTGACGTGGGCGTGGCCTTGGGCGTGGCCGTGGGCGTGGCCGTAGACGTGGGCGTGGCCGTGGACGTGGACGTAGACGTTGACGTGGGCTTGGCCGTGGGCGTGGCCGTGGGCGTGGCCGTTGGCGTGGCCGTGGGTGTGGCCGTGGGCGTGGCCGTGGGCGTGGGCGTGGGTGTGGGCGTGGCCGTGGGCCTGGCCGTGGGCGTGGCCGTGGGCGTGGCTGTGGGCGTGGTCGTGGGCGTAGCCGTGGGCTTGGCCGTGGGCGTGGCCGTGGACGTGGCCGTGGCCGTGGCTGTGGGCGTGGGCGTGGCCCTGGACAATGTCGTGGGCGTGGCCGCGTGGGCGTGGCCGTAGGTGTGGCCGTGGGCGTGGCCGTGGGCCTGGCCGTGGCCGTGGACGTGGACGTTGACGTGGGTGTGGCCGTGGGCGTGGCCGTGGGCGTGGCCGTGGGCGTGGCCGTGGGCGTGGCTGTGGGCGTGGCCGTGGGCGTGGCCGTGGGCGTGGCCGTGGGCGTGGCCGTGGGCGTGGGCGTGGGTGTGGGTGTGGCCGTGGGCGTGGACGTGGGCGTGGACGTGGGCGTGGACGTGGGCGTGGACCTATTGTACCTGCTTAAAATCCTCAATGCCTTCACATACCATTTTTCACCAATGGATTTATTTCAACAAAAGAATAAATATTTATATCTTTCGACTAACCGGTGTGAAATTTAATCGCCCCAAACTTGTAAACCCCTGTATTCAACGATTCGATACAATGCAAGTACTTAAAATTCTAGGTAGTCTACTTCCATTTTGACATTCTTTATTGTTGATATTACATTTCTTTAAATTTTGATATATATAAGTTTATTATTTTATTTTATTCCATTTTATTTAAATTTAGTTTTTTTTCAGTGTCATGGGCAAATCAAGGCTTTGTTTCTCTATACGTGATGGGATTTCACGTATCTATTTTCTATTCATAGGTATATTTATGCAAACAACTAAGATAATCATATTTATTAACAAAGAAAAGTTTGGAGGTTAGGTTAGGTTAGGTTAGGTTAGGTTAGGTTAGGTAAGGTTAGGTTACTTGGGCGTGGGCGTGGGCGTGGGCGTGGCCGTGGCCGTGGACGTGGACGTGGGCGTGGCCGTGGACGTGGGCGTGGACGTGGGCGTGTATACGTGATGGGATTTCACGTATCTATTTTCTATTCATAGGTATATATTTATGCAAACAACTAAGATAATCATATTTATTAACAAAGAAAAGTTTGGAGGTTAGGTTAGGTTAGGTTAGGTTAGGTTAGGTTAGGTTAGGTTAGGTTAGGTAAGGTAAGGTTAGGGTAAGGTTAGGTTAGGGTAAGGTTAGGTTACTTGGGCGTGGGCGTGGCCGTGGCCGTGGACGTGGACGTGATCGTGGCCGTGGACGTGGGCGTGGACGTGGGCGTGGCTGTGGACGTGGGCGTGGCCCTGGACAATGTCGTGGGCGTGGCCGCGTGGGCGTGGCCGTAGGTGTGGCCGTGGGCGTGGCCGTGGGCCTGGCCGTGGCCGTGGACGTAGACGTGGACGTGGACGTAGACGTGGACGTGGCCGTGGACGTAGACGTGGACGTAGACGTGGACGTGGGCGTGGACGTGGGCGTGAGCGTGGCTGTGGACGTGGACGTGGACGTAGACGTGGACGTGGGCGTGGACGTGGGCATGAGCGTGGCCGTGGACGTGGACGTTGAAGTGGGCGTGGGCGTGGGCGTGGGCGTGGACGTGGGCTTGGCTGTGGACGTGGGCGTGGCCCTGGACGTTGACGTGGGCGTGGCCTTGGGCGTGGCCGTGGGCGTGGCCGTAGACGTGGGCGTGGCCGTGGACGTGGTCGTGGGCGTGGCCGTGGGCGTGGCCGTGGGCGTGGCCGTGGGCGTGGCTGTGGGCGTGGTCGTGGGCGTAGCCGTGGGCTTGGCCGTGGGCGTGGCCGTGGGCGTGGCCGTGGCCGTGGCTGTGGGCGTGGGCGTGGCCCTGGACAATGTCGTGGGCGTGGCCGCGTGGGCGTGGCCGTAGGTGTGGCCGTGGGCGTGGCCGTGGGCCTGGCCGTGGCCGTGGACGTAGACGTGGACGTTGACGTGGGTGTGGCCGTGGGCGTGGCCGTGGGCGTGGCCGTGGGCGTGGCCGTGGGCGTGGCTGTGGGCGTGGCCGTGGGCGTGGCCGTGGGCGTGGCCGTGGGCGTGGCCGTGGGCGTGGCCGTGGGCGTGGGCGTGGGTGTGGGTGTGGCCGTGGGCGTGGACGTGGGCGTGGACGTGGGCGTGGACCTATTGTACCTGCTTAAAATCCTCAATGCCTTCACATACCATTTTTCACCAATGGATTTATTTCAACAAAAGAAGAAATATTTATATCTTTCGACTAACCGGTGTGAAATTTAATCGCCCCAAACTTGTAAACCCCTGTATTCAACGATTCGATACAATGCAAGTACTTAAAATTCTAGGTAGTCTACTTCCATTTTGACATTCTTTATTGTTGATATTACATTTCTTTAAATTTTGATATATATAAGCTTATTATTTTATTTTATTCCATTTTATTTAAATTTAGTTTTTTTTCAGTGTCATGGGCAAATCAAGGCTTTGTTTCTCTATACGTGATGGGATTTCACGTATCTATTTTCTATTCATAGGTATATTTATGCAAACAACTAAGATAATCATATTTATTAACAAAGAAAAGTTTGGAGGTTAGGTTAGGTTAGGTTAGGTTAGGTTAGGTTAGGTAAGGTTAGGTTACTTGGGCGTGGGCGTGGGCGTGGGCGTGGCCGTGGCCGTGGACGTGGACGTGGCCGTGGACGTGGGCGTGGACGTGGGCGTGGCTGTGGACGTGGGCGTGGCCCTGGACAATGTCGTGGGCGTGGCCGCGTGGGCGTGGCCGTAGGTGTGGCCGTGGGCGTGGCCGTGGGCCTGGCCGTGGCCGTGGACGTAGACGTGGACGTGGACGTAGACGTGGACGTGGCCGTGGACGTAGACGTGGACGTAGACGTGGACGTGGGCGTGGACGTGGGCGTGAGCGTGGCTGTGGACGTGGACGTGGACGTAGACGTGGACGTGGGCGTGGACGTGGGCGTGAGCGTGGCCGTGGACGTGGACGTTGAAGTGGGCGTGGGCGTGGGCGTGGGCGTGGACGTGGGCTTGGCTGTGGACGTGGGCGTGGCCCTGGACGTTGACGTGGGCGTGGCCTTGGGCGATGCCGTGGGCGTGGCCGTAGACGTGGGCGTGGCCGTGGACGTGGTCGTGGGCGTGGCTGTGGGCGTGGCCGTGGGCGTGGCCGTGGGCGTGGCTGTGGGCGTGGTCGTGGGCGTGGCCGTGGGCGTGGCCGTGGGCGTGGCCGTGGGCGTGGCCGTGGGCGTGGGCGTGGGTGTGGGCGTGGCCGTGGGCCTGGCCGTGGCCGTGGACGTAGACGTGGACGTAGACCTGGACGTGGCCGTGGACGTAGACGTGGACGTGGGCGTGGACGTGGGCGTGAGCGTGGCCGTGGACGTGGACGTTGAAGTGGGCGTGGCCTTGGGCGTTGCCTTTGGCGTGGACGTGGCCGTGGGCGTGGGCGTGGACGTAGGCGAAATTTAATAGCCCCAAACTTGTAAACGCCTGTATTCAACGATTCTATACAATGCAAGTACTTAAAATTCTAGGTAGTCTACTTCCATTTTGACATTCTTTATTGTTGATATTACATTTCTTTAAATTTTGATATATATAAGTTTATTATTTTATTTTATTCCATTTTATTTAAATTTAGTTTTTTTTTTCAGTGTCATGGGCAAATCAAGGCTTTGTTTCTCTATACGTGATGGGATTTCACGTATCTATTTTCTATTCATAGGTATATTTATGCAAACAACTAAGATAAACATATTTATTAACAAAGAAAAGTTTGGAGGTTAGGTTAGGTTAGGTTAGGTTAGGTTAGGTTAGGTTAGGTTAGGTTAGGTTAGGTTAGGTTAGGTTAGGTTAGGTTAGGTTAGGTTAGGTTAGGTTAGGTTAGGTTAGGTAAGGTTAGGTTAGGTTAGGTTAGGTTAGGTTAGGTTAGGTTAGGTTAGGTTAGGTTAGGTTAGGTTAGGTTAGGTTAGGTTAGGTTAGGTTAGGTTAGGTTAGGTAAGGTTAGGTTAGGTTAGGTTAGGTTAGGTTAGGTTAGGTTAGGTTAGGTTAGGTAAGGTTAGGGTAAGGTAAGGTTACTTGGGCGTGGGCGTGGCCGTGGCCGTGGCCGTGGCCGTGGACGTGGACGTGGACGTGGGCGTGGACGTGGCTATGGCCGTGGGCGTGGCTGTGGACGTGGGCGTGGCTGTGGCCGTGGGCGTGGCCGTGGGCGTGGCCGTGGGCGTGGCCGTGGGCGTGGCCGTGGGCGTCGCCGTGGGCGTGGCCGTGGGCGTGGCCGTGGGCGTGGCCGTGGCCGTGGGCGTGGCCGTGGGCGTGGCCGTGGACGTGGCTATGGCCGTGGGCGTGGCCGTGGGCGTGGGCGTGGGCGTGGCCGTGGGCGTGGCCGTGGGCGTGGCTGTGGGCGTGGCCGTGGGCGTGGCCGTGGGCGTGGCCGTGGGCGTGGGCGTGGGTGTGGGTGTGGCCGTGGGCGTGGACGTGGGCGTGGACGTGGGCGTGGACCTATTGTACCTGCTTCAAATCCTCAATGCCTTCACAAACCATTTTTCACCAATAGATTTATTACAACAAAAGAAGAAATATTTATATCTTTCGACTTACCGGTGTGAAATTTAATCGCCCCAAACTTGTAAACCCCTGTATTCAACGATTCTATACAATGCAAGTACTTAAAATTCTAGGTAGTCTACTTCCATTTTGACATTCTTTATTGTTGATATTACATTTCTTTCAATTTTGATATATATAAGTTTATTATTTTATTTTATTCCATTTTATTTAAATTTAGTTTTTTTTTCAGTGTCATGGGCAAATCAAGGCTTTGTTTCTCTATACGTGATGGGATTTCACGTATCTATTTTCTATTCATAGGTATATTTATGCAAACAACTAAGATAATCATATTTATTAACAAAGAAAAGTTTGGAGGTTAGGTTAGGTTAGGTTAGGTTAGGTTAGGTTAGGTTAGGTTAGGTTAGGTTAGGTTAGGTTAGGTTAGGTTAGGTTAGGTTAGGTTAGGTTAGGTTAGATTAGGTTAGGTTAGGTTAGGTTAGGTTAGGTTAGGTTAGGTTAGGTTAGGTTAGGTTAGGTTAGGTTAGGTTAGGTTAGGTAAGGTTAGGGTAAGGTAAGGTTACTTGGGCGTGGGCGTGGCCGTGGCCGTGGCCATGGACGTGGACGTGGACGTAGGCGTGGGCATGGACGTGGCTATGGCCGTGGGCGTGGCTGTGGACGTGGGCGTGGCTCTTGACGTTGACGTGGGTGTGGCCGTGGGCGTGGCCGTGGGCGTGGCCGTGGGCGTGGCCGTGGGCGTGGCCGTGGGCGTGGCCGTGGGCGTGGCCGTGGGCGTGGGCGTGGGTGTGGGTGTGGCCGTGGGCGTGGACGTGGGCGTGGACGTGGGCGTGGACCTATTGTACCTGCTTAAAATCCTCAATGCCTTCACAAACCATTTTTCACCAATAGATTTATTTCAACAAAAGAAGAAATATTTATATCTTTCGACTAACCGGTGTGAAATTTAATCGCCCCAAACTTGTAAACCCCTGTATTCAACGATTCTATACAATGCAAGTACTTAAAATTCTAGGTAGTCTACTTCCATTTTGACATTCTTTATTGTTTATATTACATTTCTTTCAATTTTGATATATATAAGTTTATTATTTTATTTTATTCCATTTTATTTAAATTTAGTTTTTTTTTCAGTGTCATGGGCAAATCAAGGCTTTGTTTCTCTATACGTGATGGGATTTCACGTATCTATTTTCTATTCATAGGTATATTTATGCAAACAACTAAGATAATCATATTTATTAACAAAGAAAAGTTTGGAGGTTAGGTTAGGTTAGGTTAGGTTAGGTTAGGTTAGGTTAGGTTAGGTTAGGTTAGGTTAGGTTAGGTTAGGTTAGGTTAGGTTAGGTTAGGTTAGATTAGGTTAGGTTAGGTTAGGTTAGGTTAGGTTAGGTTAGGTTAGGTTAGGTTAGGTTAGGTTAGGTTAGGTTAGGTTAGGTTAGGTAAGGTTAGGGTAAGGTAAGGTTACTTGGGCGTGGGCGTGGCCGTGGCCGTGGCCTTGGACGTGGACGTGGACGTAGGCGTGGGCATGGACGTGGCTATGGCCGTGGGCGTGGCTGTGGACGTGGGCGTGGCTGTGGCCGTGGGCGTGGCCGTGGGCGTGGCCGTGGGTGTGGCCGTGGGCGTGGCCGTGGGCGTGGCCGTGGGCGTGGCCGTGGGCGTGGCCGTGGGCGTGGCCGTGGGCGTGGCCGTGGGCGTGGGTGTGGCCGTGGGCGTGGCCGTGGGCGTGGGCGTGGGCGTGGGCGTGGCCGTGGGCGTGGCCGTGGGCGTGGCCGTGGGCGTGGGCGTGGCCGTGGGCGTGGCCGTGGGCGTGGGCGTGGCCGTGGGCGTGGCCGTGGGCGTTGCCGTGGGCGTGGGTGTGGGTGTGGCCTTGGGCCTGGACGTGGGCGTGGACCTATTGTACCTGCTTATAATCCTCAATGCCTTCACAAACCATTTTCACCAATAGATTTATTTCAACAAAAGAAGAAATATTTATATCTTTCGACTAACCGGTGGCGTGGCCGTGGGCGTGGCCGTGGGCGTGGCCGTGGGCGTGGCCGTGGGCGTGGCCGTGGGCGTGGGCGTGGGCGTGGCCGTGGGCGTTTCCGTGGGCGTGGGTGTGGGTGTGGCCGTGGGCGTGGACGTGGGCGTGGACCTATTGTACCTGCTCATAATCCTCAATGCCTTCACAAACCATTTTCACCAATAGATTTATTTCAACAAAAGAAGAAATATTTATATCTTTCGACTAACCGGTGGCGTGGCCGTGGGCGTGGCCGTGGGCGTGGCCGTGGGCGTGGCCGTGGGCGTGGCCGTGGGCGTGGCCGTGGGCGTGGCCGTGGGCGTGGCCGTGGGCGTGGCCGTGGGCGTGGGCGTGGCCGTGGGCGTGGGCGTGGCCGTGTGCGTGGCCGTGGCCGTGGGCGTGGCCGTGGGCGTGGCCGTGGGCGTGGCCGTGGGCGTGGCCGTGGGCGTGGCCGTGGGCGTGGGCGTGGGCGTGGCCGTGGCCGTGGGCGTGGCCGTGGGCGTTGCCGTGGGCGTGGGTGTGGGTGTGGCCGTGGACGTGGGCGTGGACCTATTGTACCTGCTTATAATCCTCAATGCCTTCACAAACCATTTTCACCAATAGATTTATTTCAACAAAAGAAGAAATATTTATATCTTTCGACTAACCGGTGTGAAATTTAATCGCCACAAACTTGTAAACCCCTGTATTCAACGATTCTATACAATGCAAGTACTTAAAATTCTAGGTAGTCTACTCCCATTTTGACATTCTTTATTGTTGATATTACATTTCTTTCAATTTTGATATATATAAGTTTATTATTTTATTTTATTCCATTTTATTTAAATTTAGTTATTTTTTCAGTGTCATGGGCAAATCAAGGCTTCGTTTCTCTATACGTGATGGGATTTCACGTATCTATTTTCTATTCATAGGTATATATTTATGCAAACAACTAAGATAATCATATTTATTAACAAAGAAAAGTTTGGAGGTTAGGTTAGGTTAGGTTAGGTTAGGTTAGGTTAGGTAAGGTAAGGTTAGGGTAAGGTTAGGTTAGGGTAAGGTTAGGTTACTTGGGCGTGGGCGTGGGCGTGGGCGTGGCCGTGGCCGTGGACGTGGACGTGGGCGTGGCCGTGGACGTGGGCGTGGACGTGGGCGTGGCTGTGGACGTGGGCGTGGCCCTGGACGTTGTCGTGGGCGTGGCCACGTGGGCGTGGCCGTAGGTGTGGCCGTGGGCGTGGCCGTGGGCCTGGCCGTGGCCGTGGACGTAGACGTGGACGTGGACGTAGACGTGGCCGTGGACGTAGACGTGGACGTAGACGTGGACGTGGGCGTGGACGTGGGCGTGGACGTGGGCGTGAGCGTGGCCGTGGACGTGGACGTGGACGTAGACGTGGACGTGGGCGTGGACGTGGGCGTGAGCGTGGCCGTGGACGTGGACGTTAAAGTGGGCGTGGGCGTGGGCGTGGCCGTGGACGTGGGCTTGGCTGTGGACGTGGGCGTGGCCCTGGACGTTGACGTGGGCGTGGCCTTGGGCGTGGCCGTGGGCGTGGCCGTAGACGTGGGCGTGGCCGTGGACGTGGACGTAGACGTTGACGTGGGCTTGGCCGTGGGCGTGGCCGTGGGCGTGGCCGTTGGCGTGGCCGTGGGTGTGGCCGTGGGCGTGACCGTGGGCGTGGGCGTGGGTGTGGGCGTGGCCGTGGGCCTGGCCGTGGCCGTGGACGTAGACGTGGACGTAGACCTGGACGTGGCCGTGGACGTAGACGTGGACGTGGGCGTGGACGTGGACGTGGGCGTGGACGTGGCTATGGCCGTGGGCGTGGCTGTGGACGTGGGCGTGGCTGTGGCCGTGGGCGTGGCCGTGGGCGTGGCCGTGGGTGTGGCCGTGGGCGTGGCCGTGGGCGTGGCCGTGGGCGTGGCCGTGGGCGTGGGTGTGGGTGTGGCCGTGGCCGTGGCCGTGGACGTAGACGTGGACGTTGACGTGGGTGTGGCCGTGGGCGTGGCCGTGGGCGTGGCCGTGGGCGTGGCCGTGGGCGTGGCTGTGGGCGTGGCCGTGGGCGTGGCCGTGGGCGTGGCCGTGGGCGTGGCCGTGGGCGTGGGCGTGGGTGTGGGTGTGGCCGTGGGCGTGGACGTGGGCGTGGACGTGGGCGTGGACCTATTGTACCTGCTTAAAATCCTCAATGCCTTCACATACCATTTTTCACCAATGGATTTATTTCAACAAAAGAAGAAATATTTATATCTTTCGACTAACCGGTGTGAAATTTAATCGCCCCAAACTTGTAAACCCCTGTATTCAACGATTCGATACAATGCAAGTACTTAAAATTCTAGGTAGTCTACTTCCATTTTGACATTCTTTATTGTTGATATTACATTTCTTTAAATTTTGATATATATAAGCTTATTATTTTATTTTATTCCATTTTATTTAAATTTAGTTTTTTTTCAGTGTCATGGGCAAATCAAGGCTTTGTTTCTCTATACGTGATGGGATTTCACGTATCTATTTTCTATTCATAGGTATATTTATGCAAACAACTAAGATAATCATATTTATTAACAAAGAAAAGTTTGGAGGTTAGGTTAGGTTAGGTTAGGTTAGGTTAGGTTAGGTAAGGTTAGGTTACTTGGGCGTGGGCGTGGGCGTGGCCGTGGCCGTGGACGTGGACGTGGGCGTGGCCGTGGACGTGGGCGTGGACGTGGGCGTGGCTGTGGACGTGGGCGTGGCCCTGGACAATGTCGTGGGCGTGGCCGCGTGGGCGTGGCCGTAGGTGTGGCCGTGGGCTTGGCCGTGGGCCTGGCCGTGGCCGTGGACGTAGACGTGGACGTGGACGTAGACGTGGACGTGGCCGTGGACGTAGACGTGGACGTAGACGTGGACGTGGGCGTGGACGTGGGCGTGAGCGTGGCTGTGGACGTGGACGTGGACGTAGACGTGGACGTGGGCGTGGACGTGGGCATGAGCGTGGCCGTGGACGTGGACGTTGAAGTGGGCGTGGGCGTGGGCGTGGGCGTGGACGTGGGCTTGGCTGTGGACGTGGGCGTGGCCCTGGACGTTGACGTGGGCGTGGCCTTGGGCGATGCCGTGGGCGTGGCCGTAGACGTGGGCGTGGCCGTGGACGTGGTCGTGGGCGTGGCTGTGGGCGTGGCCGTGGGCGTGGCCGTGGGCGTGGCTGTGGGCGTGGTCGTGGGCGTGGCCGTGGGCGTGGCCGTGGGCGTGGCCGTGGGCGTGGCCGTGGGCGTGGGCGTGGGTGTGGGCGTGGCCGTGGGCCTGGCCGTGGCCGTGGACGTAGACGTGGACGTAGACCTGGACGTGGCCGTGGACGTAGACGTGGACGTGGGCGTGGACGTGGGCGTGAGCGTGGCCGTGGACGTGGACGTTGAAGTGGGCGTGGCCTTGGGCGTTGCCTTTGGCGTGGACGTGGCCGTGGGCGTGGCCGTGGGCGTGGCCGTGGGCGTGGGCGTGGGCGTGGCCGTGGGCGTGGCCGTGGCCGTGGGCGTGGGCGTGGGTGTGGGTGTGGCCGTGGGCGTGGACGTGGGCGTGGACGTGGGCGTGGACCTATTGTACCTGCTTAAAATCCTCAATGCCTTCACAAACCATTTTTCACCAATAGATTTATTTCAACAAAAGAAGAAATATTTATATCTTTCGACTAACCGGTGTGAAATTTAATCGCCCCAAACTTGTAAACCCCTGTATTCAACGATTCTATACAATGCAAGTACTTAAAATTCTAGGTAGTCTACTTCCATTTTGACATTCTTTATTGTTGATATTACATTTCTTTAAATTTTGATATGTATTAGTTTATTATTTTATTTTATTCCATTTTATTTAAATTTAGTTTTTTTTTTCAGTGTCATGGGCAAATCAAGGCTTTGTTTCTCTATACGTGATGGGATTTCACGTATCTATTTTCTATTCAAAGGTATATTTATGCAAACAACTAAGATAATCATATTTATTAACAAAGAAAAGTTTGGAGGTTAGGTTAGGTTAGGTTAGGTTAGGTTAGGTTAGGTTAGGTTAGGTTAGGTTAGGTTTGGTAAGGTTAGGGTAAGGTTAGGTTAGGGTAAGGTTAGGTTACTTGGGCGTGGGCGTGGGCGTGGGCGTGGCCGTGGCCGTGGACGTGGACGTGGGTGTGGCCGTGGACGTGGGCGTGGACGTGGGCGTGGCTGTGGACGTGGGCGTGGCCCTGGACGTTGTCGTGGGCGTGGCCGCGTGGGCGTGGCCGTAGGTGTGGCCGTGGGCGTGGCCGTGGGCCTGGCCGTGGCCGTGGACGTAAACGTGGACGTGGACGTAGACGTGGCCGTGGACGTAGACGTGGACGTAGACGTGGACGTGGGCGTGGACGTAGACGTGGACGTGGGCGTGGACGTGGGCGTGGACGTGGGCGTGGACGTGGGCGTGAGCGTGGCCGTGGACGTGGACGTGGACGTGGACGTAGACGTGGACGTGGGCGTGGACGTGGGCGTGAGCGTGGCCGTGGACGTGGACGTTAAAGTGGGCGTGGGCGTGGGCGTGGCCGTGGACGTGGGCTTGGCTGTGGACGTGGGCGTGGCAATGGACGTTGACGTGGGCGTGGCCTTGTGCGTGGCCGTGGGCGTGGCCGTAGACGTGGGCGTGGCCGTGGACGTGGACGTAGACGTTGACGTGGGCTTGGCCGTGGGCCTGGCCGTGGGCGTGGCCGTGGGCGTGGCCGTTGGCGTGGCCGTGGGTGTGGCCGTGGGCGTGGCCGTGGGCGTGGGCGTGGGTGTGGGCGTGGCCGTGGGCCTGGCCGTGGCCGTGGACGTAGACGTGGACGTAGACCTGGACGTGGCCGTGGACGTAGACGTGGACGTGGGCGTGGACGTGGGCGTGAGCGTGGCCGTGGACGTGGACGTTGAAGTGGGCGTGGCCTTGGGCGTTGCCTTTGGCGTGGACGTGGCCGTGGGCGTGGGCGTGGACGTAGGCGTGGGCGTGGACGTGGCTATGGCCGTGGACGTAGACGTGGACGTGGACGTGGCCGTGGCCGTGGGCGTGGCCGTGGGCGTGGCCGTGGACGTGGCCGTGGGCGTGGCCGTGGGCGTGGCTGTGGGCGTGGCCGTGGGCGTGGCCGTGGGCGTTGCCGTGGGCGTGGGCGTGGGTGTGGGCGTGGCCGTGGGCGTGGACGTGGGCGTGTACCTATTGTACCTGCTTAAAATCCTCAATGCCTTCGCAAACCATTTTTCACCAATAGATTTATTTCAACAAAAGAAGAAATATTTATATCTTTCGACTAACTGGTGTGAAATTTAATAGCCCCAAACATGTAAACGCCTGTATTCAACGATTCTATACAATGCAAGTACTTAAAATTCTAGGTAGTCTACTTCCATTTTGACATTCTTTATTGTTGATATTACATTTCTTTAAATTTTGATATATATAAGTTTATTATTTTATTTTATTCCATTTTATTTAAATTTAGTTTTTTTTTTCAGTGTCATGGGCAAATCAAGGCTTTGTTTCTCTATACGTGATGGGATTTCACGTATCTATTTTCTATTCATAGGTATATTTATGCAAACAACTAAGATAATCATATTTATTAACAAAGAAAAGTTTGGAGGTTAGGTTAGGTTAGGTTAGGTTAGGTTAGGTTAGGTTAGGTTAGGTTAGGTTAGGTAAGGTTAGGTTAGGTTAGGTTAGGTTAGGTTAGGTTAGGTTAGGTTAGGTTAGGTTAGGTTAGGTTAGGTTAGGTTAGGTTAGGTTAGGTTAGGTTAGGTTAGGTTAGGTTAGGTTAGGTTAGGTTAGGTAAGGTTAGGGTAAGGTAAGGTTACTTGGGCGTGGGCGTGGCCGTGGCCGTGGCCGTGGACGTGGACGTGGACGTAGGCGTGGGCATGGACGTGGCTATGGCCGTGGGCGTGGCTGTGGACGTTGGCGTGGCTGTGGCCGTGGGCGTGGGCGTGGCCGTGGGTGTGGCCGTGGGCGTGGCCGTGGGCGTGGCCGTGGGCGTGGGTGTGGGTGTGGGTGTGGGTGTGGCCGTGGGCGTGGCCGTGGGCGTGGCCGTGGGCGTGGCCGTGGGCGTGGCCGTGGCCGTGGGCGTGGCCGTGGGCGTGGCCGTGGGCGTGGCCGTGGGCGTGGCCGTGGGCGTGGCCGTGGGCGTGGCCGTGGGCGTGGCCGTGGGCGTGGCCGTGGCCGTGGGCGTGGGCGTGGCCGTGGGCGTGGCCGTGGGCGTGGCCGTGGGCGTGGGCGTGGGCGTGGGCGTGGCCGTGGGCGTGGCCGTGGGCGTGGCCGTGGGCGTTGCCGTGGGCGTGGGCGTGGGTGTGGGTGTGGCCGTGGGCGTGGACGTGGGCGTGGACCTATTGTACCTGCTTATAATCCTCAATGCCTTCACAAACCATTTTCACCAATAGATTTATTTCAACAAAAGAAGAAATATTTATATCTTTCTACTAACCGGTGTGAAATTTAATCGCCACAAACTTGTAAACCCCTGTATTCAACGATTCTATACAATGCAAGTACTTAAAATTCTAGGTAGTCTACTCCCATTTTGACATTTTTTATTGTTGATATTACATTTCTTTAAATTTTGATATATATAAGTTTATTATTTTATTTTATTCCATTTTATTTAAATTTAGTTATTTTTTCAGTGTCATGGGCAAATCAAGGCTTCGTTTCTCTATACGTGATGGGATTTCACGTATCTATTTTCTATTCATAGGTATATATTTATGCAAACAACTAAGATAATCATATTTATTAACAAAGAAAAGTTTATATGGGCATGGACGTGGCTATGGCCGTGGGCGTGGCTGTGGACGTGGGCGTGGCTGTGGCCGTGGGCGTGGCCGTGGGCGTGGCCGTGGGTGTGGCCGTGGGCGTGGCCGTGGGCGTGGCCGTGGGCGTGGCCGTGGGCGTGGCCGTGGGCGTGGGCGTGGGTGTGGGTGTGGCCGTGGGCGTGGACGTGGGCGTGGACGTGGGCGTGGACCTATTGTACCTGCTTAAAATCCTCAATGCCTTCACAAACCATTTTTCACCAATAGATTTATTTCAACAAAAGAAGAAATATTTATATCTTTCGACTAACCGGTGTGAAATTTAATAGCCCCAAACTTCAGAATATTTTGAAGATAACGAAGTGGACTTACTGGAATGGCCTTCAAAAAATTGCGTGCTAAGCCGCGGGCGGAAGCTACTATTAACGTACGTTACGTTCCGATAACCTGCATCACGATTGATTTGACAGCAATAATGATAAAACTTTGGCACACCATAAATCAGGCTAACTAAATCTCCTGTTCTATGTAATTTTAGTAAGGTTAAGTAATCATATTGCTTGAAATACTTACATGTTATTATATTATAGTACACGTGTTGTATGTCGTCTCAAGAACCAAGAACCATCAAAGCGGTGTGCAATGTCTATTTCAGTAGGTAACAGTTTAAATAATTAAATTACCGTAACCTCGGATAAAAAATTTTGTAATTCAAATTTGGGCGCCAAGTCCAGACTAGAAAGAAATTATCGTGATTTTAGTCCCAGATAACCCATCTGCGGAGTCGGTTCCTTACAAATCAAAGGCAATATAGAGACCGTGACTTTGTCCTGTGTGACAAGGCTTTGCAATTACCTACCTACGTTATTGCTGCAGCAATTGGTCAGGGCTAACTAGTAAGTACCAGTAGGTTTCAGGGCATTTATAGACCTACCTATTCAGAGAATAAAATGCTCAGACATTTAAAACTCCCATGGTTATTAACACTAAAGGTGTATAGTAGTATTGTATTTATTTATTCCATATAGATAAAATTTAGTACACTTGGAATACTTATATGGTATGGTGGTATGGTGTATTCAGCAGCTGCTGCTATTCTGCTCTCTATGCTGTTATTCTTTCTGCAGTACAGGCTCTTATCCTTGTTGTTTTGACTTTTCCAATTATTATTCCGTGATCATGACATAACACATGCAACTGTGCCGAAATATGGAAAGCGAAAATAATAATTAAATATTCCTTAGAAAAACAAAAGAACGACTTCGAATTTTTATATTTACTTATACTGTTTTGTTAGTTGAGCCAATAGTTTTCCATCGGGAATACAATTTTTGTGGGGCCATACATACAGATATACCTAGAACCATCTCCTTTTTCGAAGTCGATTAACAAATCAAACAATGCACCCGAGTTCAGTTTCACCCAGACCACTAGCCTGGCTTAGCAATTTTGTTTGGGTATTTACGACGAGTTGAACATTTGTTACAGTAGGTCAGTACTCAGTGAAAGTCAGTAGATATAAGTAGTAGGCTCTTTGGTGGAGGATATACTTTTCGCAGAGTGTTCCATGAATTCAGAACTCAGTCAACATTTTATTCCTGGTAGGTAGCCGAAAGTTTATCTTGTCTTACTTGGCTTCCAAAGTTCAATCATAAAGAAACTAAATTAAGTATTTAATTTATATTCAATCCACATTTCAACAATAGTATTATTCCAACCACATCAGTTCCGTAGTTCATCTTTGCGCATAATTTATTACCTACTTTTAAGCTGGACCTTTATGCCTTTGTTTTATGACAGAATATCATTTCAAGATACGAGGATAAAATAAAATTTACCTATGCTGACGTTCATTTTGCGTCTTATATCTATCTGCAACGTGACCAATTTTCAGACACAATTTATTTAAGTAGGTACCTAGTTACATTCGCAAAAACTAAGATTTTCGTAGGTAGGTGATGCCATGAGCGTATAATTTCGTGAATCAATTACGTAATCTGCTTGGTACACAAATATCTACTCTGCTATCATATAGACAGGTAAACAGTAGTTTTTGCTTAGTTACCAACTCATAACAAACAAGGAACTTACGAAGGTCTCGCAGGAAAATTACAGCAAATCTATACCTTGTCAATATTGATCTGGTTTTGCAAATTACCGCCATGGAATTTTCCGCGATGGTTTAGTAACGTAAAGTGTCTCATCCGCAAAGATAATGTCTACAGCTGAACATACTTAGAATTTGCACCACCCCAACTCTTCCCGCGGGTGTCGTAAGAGGCGACTAAGGGATATCCACCGGGGGTGGGCAGCAGCGCCCCCTGCAGAACAATTCTACCACCGAACTGCGATCCCCAACCCGCATGCCCAGCGTGGGGATAACGGGCATTACCCCCAAGAGATAATAGCTAATAAGGCGCCTACCAGGGGGAGGCCTGCGTTCAGCAGTGGACCAATAAGGCTGTTGAGGTGAGGCGTGAGGTGATCATACCTTCACAAACAAATGGGGTTGTGTCACAATCACCACATTTGGCACGGATTGGTGATCGCGCTGTAGGTGTTAAAATTAAATAACACGGAAGCTGCTGACCTTTTGGCAGGTTCCTTCCTTAAGGCGGCTCTTGGGACATCCACGGGAGAGTGGATTCCTATGCAGCGACCGCTATAGCCAACGTTTAATAATCAGCGTTCATCCTTGCAGGGAAGTCGATAGAGAACCTGAGCGACCATGTCCAGCTGATCCCCTGCAAGAAACTGCCCTGCAAGCTGAAGAAAGGCACCGACCAGCACATAACAATCAAATTCACTCCGGGTATGTTTTGTTATCCCATAATTTTTAAAGATTTCAGTCTGTTATTTTGTCACAATCAGGAATTAGAAAAAAGTTTATTTTTATGTCACGTGCAAAATCAGTGACTGAGATAGTGTATAGTAGGCTACTTGCAAGATAAGTGCTGATTAAGTCAGATGATTTAGATAGTACTTTGAGTGCCCACGACGTAACCTAATTCTTGCTTGTAACGCTGCCCATGCGGGTCGCTCCGCAGAGGCTAGGCAGTGAACGCCTTTTAACAAAGCAAATAACTCATGATATTATTTTTTTTTTTTCAGAGAAAGACGTAAAGAGTCTAGTAAATAGTGTATATGCTGAGCTCTTTGGCGTTCCGTTACCGTTTATTGGCGTCGATGGAAACTCCGTGTGCGATAAGCTGTTTACAGAATCAGGTGATAAGGCCCCCTGTCCTCTAAAAGCTGGCAACACCTACGTCTATAAAGACTCCTTCCCAATTCTAGACTTTTACCCAAACGTTCATCTCCTAGTGCATTGGTCATTGAAAACAAGCGACAAAAACGATATGATTTGTTTCGAAGTCCCTGCTAGAATTGCTAAATAAGTTCTAATTCAAAATAAGAAAAAAAAATAAGATCAATGCAATATAATTTTACAGGTACGCATACTTGTAAAATCATATTGTTTTGGCCAGTACAATACCCTTTAATAAGCGAATAGGATGGCGCGAAGAGAAGCCCCGCGAAGAGGAACCCTCATAACGTAGTTAGTAAACTACCTTATTTATTTATTTACTCAAACTTGACTCACAGAATACTTTCCAAAACGTAAAACATTATAACAAAATCTAGAGTAGGTAGGTACTTAAAATTATATAAAATAATACATAATGGAAATGTCACAATTTAAAAAACAAAATATATAGTATCTAATAGTCAAAATAATAGCAATGTCAAAATAATAACAATAGTCAATAATCTTATGAGGTTTCCTCTTCGCTGGGCGGACGGAGCAGCCACTCTGATTTAACAAATCTCGTTGCTCAAATTGTAAACCCTCAGCAATGGTGTGCTATATTCAAGATTGGCTTTTGGCATCAAAGTAGAATAGTTCTAAGGTAAATAGTTTGGTAGCTAGGCCAACGTCCGCCACGATTTCACAGCAAGATGTAGTATTGCGAAATATTGCAGAACAGAAACGCGGCTCAGGGGCCAAATTCTGTTAAGCCAATTGCTTCACTGTGACAATGATCTCGTCGGAGATTCGACTCGTAGAATACCAACGTCTATGGCGATTCTGCGACTATACGATGGTCATAGTGAAGCGATTGTATTGTAATTGGGCCTCAGATGCAATACAATCAGTGTATCGTAGACTAAGTAATCGTCGCAAGTCGTGGTGAGCGACGGGTTTTAGGTGGAACGCCTCGATACAAATAGTGAGTGCACATTTACTGGCTAACTAAATAGAATTAATAGCTTAATTTATATGTGTAACGGATTACTTAAAAGTACTTTACTCTCCAATTGTTGTTACAAATGCAAAATTAATAAAATTCAAAAATTAAGGGTATTTAGTATTTAGCAATGTAAGCTTGGAATTTTATTGATTTTGCCTTAC